>OX401906.1:14447511-15047511 GCA_947859195.1 Drymonia ruficornis | reverse complement strand
ATTTTAATAATAATAATAATAATTTTATTGCTGCGTTCTACAATCTTAAGTTTCGTTTTTCTTAACTAGATGTCGCTATACTTAAAATCAGACAATACCTGCCTTGCACCACATGTCAAAATTTAATATCTTCCTTGCTTCAAGAAATTTAGTTTTTTTATTTCTAATTACGTATAAAAAACATTAAGCGGGTCTTTGTATCACGCGGAATCTTAGACGTTAACTCTGGAATTCATCTCCACAGTAGGTACTAATGCCGTAGGGAAGCTACCTACCTAAGAAGTAAGTCTAGAGGACCTGCTGATTTTGAATTAAGTAGTAATAGAAACATAGACATTGAACTCTGAACTCCAACCCCTCAGGAATGATGCTGCTGGGTAACTGCCTGCTTAAAACATAAATCTGGAGGACCTGCTAACTTTGAATTAGCAATGTGGGTATCAAGTAGAAACTTCTCAGGCGAGGTCGCGTTTCCGATCCGGCGCTAGAATTTAAGGAAAACATGTAAAATGACTACTTATAAGTGCCCTCCTAGGCCTAAACAAAATAAACGCTTTGACTATTGACTTAGACGATAAACTCCGGACTCTAACTTTTTAAGCACGATGTTGCGAAGTGACTCTTACCTAAGCCGTGAGTCTGGAGCACTCACTCATTTTAAATAAGGAACATGGGTATCAAGTACAAACTTAAACATTGAGCTCTGGAGTCCAACCGCTCAGTCGTGATACTGTGAGTAACTACAGATATAGATAGACGGATACAGATAGACTGGTACAGACAGAGATACTCACCTACCGATAGATTACAGACAGACCGATTCAGACAGACAGATACTTACAGCTAAACTGATACACACAGACAAATAAAGTCAAACTTTTGTTATACAACTAAGGCGCCAGGCAAGCGTACGGCCCACCTGTTGTTAAGCAGTTACCGTACCCTATAGATGCTTGCAACCAAAGGCATCGGTAGCACGTTTCCAACCTGAAGGGGAGTGGGGTTAGTGGGAGGGGACGGGGAGGTGGCTGGGTTGCGCTTCCGGCTCTCTCCCTCATCATACGAAACGAAGGTAAATTAGCTACTTGAATGCCGATCTCCACCTTACTGGTCAGACTCTACCACCTTACTGGTATAGACTGGTACAGATAGACAGCCACGGACAGACGAACTCAGACTGATGCAGACTGACGTAATACGATAGACAAAATTATATTTAAGGGCTTCACCGACTAGACGCGGACGGAGTCGCGGGCACAGCTAGTATAAAATAACATTATGGCCGGGAACATGCGCCAACGGAAACATTTGGACGTGTCTCTTAAGATTAAAAAAAAACAATTGAGAAAAAAGTACATATTTCATACAGGCTTTCAAATACTACACGTAGTATCGTTTGGCAAAGATAGCATATGGCATCATTATATAGTAACTATAGGTATGTATTTACATTGAGCAGTTACAAGAACATAATGAAATGAGTAGGTATATACTTATGTAAAATTACGAAGTAGATAATAGCATTATTATGGTTCCATACTTGGTAAATTCATAATTCTCAGGGTTGTGAACTTTCTATGAATAAATATGAAACTGGTTCTAGCTATGTGTAGCAAATATGTCGTATTCATTTGTTCAACTCTTCAACCATCATAATTGTGTAGGTGGAAGAGCGGAGTGCTGACTTTTTCAGCAACCTCGTATTCAAAGAGGTGTCGGCCCGCCACAGCGGACTGTACACTTGCGTGGTCTCTAACACAGCTGCCAAGGTTAACTATACCGCCGAACTGGTGGTCAAAGGTAACGGCCTTCACATAATGCACAACAGCACCAGAGCACGATCATTCCACGTTGTGGGTATGAAAGCGATGGGTGAACACGTGATGAGAATGTTCTTGCCGCGGTAACTGAAAGAAGGTTCACTTCTGAACTGTAGCACAAACTCAAGGGGAACATTTCCCTGAGATCTTGATTCGTCTCCACGCAAATTCCGTCGCTCTCATCACCAAAGAGGCCTGTCACGCTTGCACCGAGCACCTGACTGTGATTGTTTTATAGACTGTTCTTACAGGTTCATAACTATGATATAAAAAATGACGTTGCATTTAAATAAACAATTATTTTACACTACTTATAGCTTATTCATTTTGCGCTCCCGTAGAAATTTTATTGTTTTACATTCCAATAAAGATTGGTTGTTTGATTTCGTTTCCTTCGCCTCAAAGGAGTGTAAATAGGAGTCGTCGACAGAACTCAGCTTTTATATCGCGCAATCTGAATAAGCTTTGAAAGGAAATGCACCGATGTAAGCACCTAGAGCACTGTAGTGACGCGTTTATTGAACACTATTGTGTGTAAGTACCTATTTATTTGTAAAAAATGTTTAAATTTTTGTTTTGCGACAGCGTTGGATTACAGATGGCTTGTGGAAAGGGTAAATTATGTTTATAAAATTGTTGTAATTGTGTAAGTAACTTTGACATGGTGATTATGCCGAAAATAAAACAAAATATTTACAAGAGTATTCGCAGTACTTATTCAATCTAATTTATCCTGAAAGTAGGACATCAATTAGGTATCCTTTAGCTACTTATCATAAAGCACTGGATTTTAAAAGGTTTTATGTACGTACTATACGAGACAAAATGAGTTTTCAACTAACATAATCTTTTAGCGTTAATGTTCCCATAATAAAGTTTCGCTGCCGACGTTTCAGGTAAAATGGTTAAGTTTTATGGTAAGTAGGTAATAAAATAAACAAATCCGTAAATGGATAAAATATCTTAGATACTAAAGATCGCTGCTCCGAAATATTCTACCTAATTTGGATTTGGTTGTATACAGTTATATTATACCTAATGATTTATAATAGCGCCACATGCACTTACTGCCACTATGTTGTCACTCGACAGTGGTGTCCAATAATGACGCCAAGGTTTGACCCCTGACGAGTCCCGGGGAAAAGCATTCTTAAAACTCGCATGTATTTTAATCAAAAGGAAGAATATTTTTCCAACTCCTAGAGTTGGAAAAAGATTATCCTGAGGAATTGTCTCATTGACTCAACCGCATTTAAATGATTGCCTTTATTTGCATGCTGCAGTCTCCCCAAAGTGGGTGGCGGAGCCCAAGGACGAGGCAGTGCTCGCTGGGGAAATCCTGGCCCTGCACTGCCAAACTACCGGCTCACCTACTCCGCAGGTCACTTGGTTGAAGCAAAGAGGTAACACTTGAATTTCAATGTGTTTCTTACGGCATTCTTAAGTTCACGAGGTAGCCTCAATCTACGATCCCAACTGCTGATATGGTAAACCTCCTATCTCGTCTCGTCAGGTTCCTCAACGGACTACGTCCCTTTAGTGAACCTCGGGGGTCGGTTCCAGTTCCTGTCGAACGGGACCCTGTGGATGGAGTCCGCGCTGCCCTACGATGAGGGCAGCTACATGTGCAAGTCCGAGAACGGCGTGGGATCCGCTCTTACTAAGACTATATTCGTCTCTGTAAATGGTAAGAGTTAGAAAACTGGTCCCCTTTGCTTATAATATCCTGCACATAACTTTTTCGGCTCATCGTCGTTTTATTTTTCCAGAGCCCGCTCGTTTCGAGCTGACGTCACACAATATGACGGCGCGGCGCGATGCGCCTGCGACTCTCGTGTGTGACGTGCGAGGCGACAGCCCTATTCGGGTTACGTGGGCGCACAACATGAACCACTTAGATCTTAATACTTATAGGTTAGTTTCCATAGAACTCTACTGACTCTACTTTTTAATTAGTTTGGTAATATGGAATTACTTGACGATGGTGTTGCCTGCTCACATTGCGTTGCTGGTTTTGGCAATATAATACCTACCATTTTTTTATTGATAAGAGTAAACAATCATTGAGTTTAATTTCGGCTCTTCACAGCATTCCAAGCCGGTGGTAGATTCTTAAAATTCGTGAAATAGGCCTATATGAATAATAATATTTAAATTTTAATAATTACTCGCTTTACTCCTCCAGTATACAAAATTATTTATGCAAGACTGATTATTCTGCTTACGTGTTAACCTTGTATTATCCAGGCTAAGTATCTCCGAAGCAAAGACTGATAGTGGTTTAAGGTCTCAGCTGTACATCAGCCGCGCTGACCGGCAGGACTCCGGCGTGTACAAGTGCCAAGCTGTCAACGCTTACGGTCACAGTGACCATTACATTTATCTCTCCGTCCAAGGTAAGCTGTAGCTCAAACAGCTCGTAAGTAGGCTGCATTTTCAATTTGAATCAGATAAGAATTACATACATTATTTTCATTGGGCATTTGTCCTCTTTACAGAAAAACCAGACACTCCTCACTCCCTCACAGTGACTGAGATCCTGAGCCGCGCGGTGCGGCTGTCCTGGAGCCAGGGGTTCGACGGCAACTCCCCGCTGGTGGGCTACACGCTGCAGTACACCGCGCTCGCCGCGCAGGGCGCCATCAGGGTCAACCAGTGGGACTCCGCTGTCACGCTCAACGTGTCCGTCCATGGAACTGCTCATACACACGTCACGTGAGTAATCAGTCCATTGACCTGACGTCATTACATTGAACATATAACTATGTTGGATAGTAATATACTATTACTAGCTTTTGCCCGCGACTTCGTCCGCCCAGAATTTAAATTAAAAATCGGATCCCGGATCCCATTTCCCGGATTTCGTATCCCGGATCTCGTTTCCCGGGTCCCGTATCCTGGATCTCGTTGCCCGGATCCTGGATCCCGTTTTCCGGATCCCGTATCCCGGATCCTGGATCCCTTTATCCGGATCCCGTATATCACGGATCCCGTATCCCATTTTCTGGATTTCGTATCCTGGATCTCGTTGCCCGGATCCTGGATACCGTTTTCCAGATCCCGTATCCCGGACCCCGTATCCCGTTTCTCAGATTCTGTTTGCTAAATCCCGGATATCGTGAATCCCGTATCAAATATCCTTAATTTCATATTCCGGATCTTGTTTCCCGGGTCCCGTTTCCCGGATCTTGTTCCCCGGATCCCAGATTCCGTATTCCGGATCCAGGATCCCGTATCCCGGATATCACGGGTCCCGTATTCCATATCCCAGATTTCATACACCGGATCTCGTTTCCCGGGTCCCGTATCCCGGATCTCATTTTCTGAATCCTGGATCCCGTTTCCCAGATCCCAGCTTCCGTTTGCCGGAGCCTTATCCCGTTTCCTGGATCCCAGATCCCGTATCCCGGATATCGGATCCCGTATCTGGGATATCCCGGATCCCGTATCGTATTAGCCCGTAAAAGTCCCGTCAAAATCGGTCCAGCCGTTTCAGAGATTAGCCCGAATCGGTACCGCCATACAAACTTTCATTCCCTATTTTACACCCTCAGGGGATGAATTTTCCAAAACCATAAAATTAATCTTTTTCATTATTTAAACACACCTAGTCAGCAATTTTCATAATTCTAAATTCAAAAATGACGAACTTCCATACAAACTTTCATTCCCCTATTTTACCCCCTTAGGGGTTGAATTTTCAAAAACCCTGAAATTACTCTTTTTTATTTTTGAAAAGACACCTAATCACCAATTTAAATAATTCTAACTTCCAAAATGATGGAATTTCCATACAAACTTTTATCCCCTATTTTACCCCCTTAGGGGTTGAATTTTCAAAAACCCTGATACCCATATTTTTTTATTTTTCGAAAGACACCTTATCAGCAATTTTCGTAATTCTAACTTCAGAAATGACAAACTTCCATACAAACTTTCATCCCCTATTTTACCCCCTTAGGGGTTGAATTTCAAAAAACCCTTTCTTAGTACACCTCTACACATCAAGACAAACCCACCCTCCAAATTTCAAGTCTCTACGATCAGCGGTTTAGGCTGTGCGTTGTCTGTCAGTCAGTCAGTCAGTCAGTCAGTCAGTCAGTCAATCAGGACTTTGATTCTTATATATTTTGATTAATCTTGCAGCTTAACGAAGAAAGGCGACATCCATTACGAGGCGGTGCTAAGTAGCCTCAAGCCGCACACCGCTTACATGATCCGAATAGCTGCCATCAACTTGATCGACACGAGTGGCTACACTGAACCAGTGGTAGTGAAAACGCAGGAAGAAGGTCAGTCAATTATGAAAGTAACTTTACAACAGTGAAATAAATAGTAAAATGTTATCTTTACCTATGTCATCCTGGTATGTCACAGCACCATCCGAAGCTCCAATAAACGTCCACGTGACTCCCGGTGGGCCTGGGGAGCTGCACGTGTCGTGGAGACCTCCGCCCAGGGATGCCTGGCACGGAGAACTGCTGGGCTACTCCGTCACATGCATTGAACTTAACCCCAGTTCACCTGCACTCAGAAATTCTACAAGGTAAGTCAGAATAACTTCTCTTTCACAATGCAAGTAGGGCAGCGTAATAACATTACTGTTATAATTCCAAGGTGCCCTTTTTCATAAATTTTCAGAACACTAACGGTGAACGGGTGGTCGGCAACTGAACTAAGTCTATCAGCTCTTAGAAAGTTTACGCGTTATGAGGTGCAAGTGAGAGCGTTCAATGGGGTCGCTGCGGGGCCCGCGTCAGCACCGGTCTCTGCAACCACTTTGGAAGGAGGTATCTATATGTGCAGTAAAGAATGCTCGTTCCAGAGATTCTGAAGCGTTTTTTTCAAATGATAATACATTATAATATAATCCTTGTGGATTCCAGTGCCGGAATCTCCACCAACAAGAATATCCTGCTCAGCACTAACGTCTTCCAGCATGAAAGTATCGTGGAACCCGCCTCCCATCGGCCAGCATGGAGGACTTATACAAGGATATAAAGTTATTTACTCCCCTCTCACTCCTGACACAGGTGCAAAGAACATTTAATAGATTACTGATGTATTTTTACAATGATGAAACATTTTATAATATATTCTTCGCTTTTAAATTTTTTAGCTGACGTGGGAGAGATCAAACGTGTAACAACGACGGATACCTATTTGTACACTCTGAGGAAATACGCAAACTATTCTATCCAAGTTTTGGCGTTTACAAACGCTGGAGACGGAAAGAGGAGTGCGCCAGTCTACTGCATGACTGAAGAAGACGGTATGATAACATCTAAGGTGCAACGGTCATGGGCATCAGTTGAGACGAAACTAGGAAGTTATATTTTTCTTTGTTCTTTCAGTACCCACAGCACCAGAGAAGATTAAAGCGCTGGCATTCTCGAGCGACTCTGTGCTAGTCAGCTGGCTACCGCCTGTCCAGCCGAATGGCATCATATCACATTACACGGTTTATTATCGAGAAGCTGGACGGTATGTGCCCCAATTATATTTCTTGTTAGCTTAAAGACTACTGCCCCCTTACTATCACCTCTTATTGCGATTCAATTCAGACCTATATATATTAGAGTAGCGATTCATAATAAATTTGCAGCTGAGTCACACACAATGAGAGATAAGGTAAAGGAGGTAGAGACGGTAAGGGGGCTGATCCCAACGATCTTAAAGGATTGTAACTTAAGGCTCTTTCCAAGCTTCCGAGGCTCCGAGCACATTTCAGCCAAATTCCACCCCAATAAATTCTATTTTTTACAGTAGAGGCAAACATTCCAGCTTCACTGTGCCAGCGGATAAGAAAACCGACGCGGAACTAATGTTTCAAGTTCGGAACCTAATGGAGAACCAGTTGTACGAGTTCTGGGTGTCTGCTACCACCGGCTCCGGGGAGGGGGACCCCACGCAAGTGGTGGGACAGGGGCCTAGTTCTAGAAGTGAGTACTTACCTTCTAATTATGAATAGGTAGTCGCTGCTGGTAGTATGTTAGATGACATCGATGTGTTGTTGTTTCGCTCTGGGAAACGTAGCGTGGGTAGGCCTTCCACAAGGTGGACCGACAACCTGGTGAAGGTCGCGGAAATCCGCTGGATGCGGGCAGCGCAAGACCGGTCATTGTGGCGAGCCTTGGGGAGGCCTATGTCCAGCAGTAGATGTCTTTCGGCTGAGATGATGTGTTGTTTGAGAATTTGGAGATGTTTGATATCGTGTTGGTGTGACTCGTCAGTCCCGGCGCGCATCGCGTCGTTCGGCGGCGCGGTGTCGGTGGGCGCGGGCGGCGGCGCGCTGCTGGCGTGCTCGTGCGTGGGCGCGCCGCCGCCGCGCTCGCGCTGGCAGCACGCGCGCGCGCCCGTCACGCACCACCAGTACTACCAGGTCACGCACCAAGGACACCTGCACATACGCGGTATTAACACACTACCATATTTCAAAAACCGCTAATTGTACATTACAGTGTAATGGAAAAGGTATATCTGTCTAAAAGGGGTGAAGTGTATCTGGCATAGTCTGGCATAGACAATTTTTTTTTTAAGAATTCATACCTAAAGAATTTTGGGTAGGTACCTATCGTAAGTTTAATGAATTCAAATCATAATAAAAGTGTCCCCGCACTACGAGTGTCATTGCCTATATTCACGTCACTTGTTTATACCTTCTCCAAGCCACCTCTAAGCTTGCTAATTATCCTCTAAAGAAGTTGTACACTTGATATGTATACCCTTTTCGTTTCACCCTGTTTACCATCTAACAAAACTTTTAATTCTATCAAACAGAAGTAAACGAGCAGTCCTCGGGAAACTTTACTTGCACGGCTACTAACACGCTGGGCGAGGATTCCATAGTTTACGTAGTAGCCGCGATACTACCGCCCGTGGCACCGGCGCTGTCGCTGCAGTACACCACTACGTCGAGCATCAAGCTGCACTGGCTTCTGCCCGGAGACATCCCTGAACCTATACTGGGTAGGAAACACCACACTGTAGTCTTCTTCTGCATACTTTCAGCCATGATGAATTAGTTGCTGTTTGAGTGCTTTCATTCAAAACTTAATTCCATTTTCCAGGCTTTCTCCTGCACTATAAACAAGCAACTGAAACTGAATGGCATACAGTGGAGTTATCCCCCGAAATAAGCTCCTACACTATGGACATGCTGAAGTGCGGCTCCACATACAATGCCAAGATACAAGCGCGAAACAAGATATCTATAGGACCACCCAGCGAAGTGCTCACTGCCACCACTAGAGGGGGTCGTGAGTATTACGAAAATTCACTACTAGAATAAATTGAGAAATGTTTTGAAATCCAAAACCTTCCAGCAAACCTGGAGCTGGTTGGCCTGGAACATTAAATACATTAGAATTTATTGCAGGTCCGAAACCCCCAAAGCCAGAAGACCACGTGCACATGAACTCGACGGCAATAAAGATAAACTTCTACGCGTGGCGAGATGGTGGCTGCCCCATACTTGGTTTCAGGGTTTCATATAGAAGAGCCGGGACAGAACACTGGATTAAGGTAACTACACGTTCCATTATAAATTGAGCATCATAGGCCCTTACGTCTGTTACAAACGACTTATGACGTATTGTATGGAAGATTGTTCTGTCTCTAGTCAGCGAGCGCTCCAAACCGGGCTCGATCGTACAACTTGCGGCCATCCATTACATTTTTCTCCTAGTGAAAACCATATCAAAAATAACATTTTTGTATAAATATAATTTTTGAGTTGTTTCATTGGCAGGTGGGAGACGGACTCAGTTCAGCAAGCCACGTTGTAGGTGAATTAACGCCTGCAACATGGTACGAGCTGGCCATAGAGGCTTACAGCGACGCGGGGTTGGAGCGAGTCACTCTTCGAGCTGACACGCACACCCTCGCTGGAGGTAACGACCACACCTTGCTATGGGACAGTGTCCCTTGTTCTTAATTGTCAGTTCATAATACCCTGATGTTCCTGACTGATGCTGGTATATTGCAGGTCGCATCCCCCCCATGAAGCCGTCATCACCGCTCTCAGGCGGCTCTCGATCAACGTCATCGCGCACCGTAATCGTCTCGTGTGTAGCGAGCGGTGTCGTCATAGTAGTCACGCTGGCAGCTATCATATGCCTCCTGCATGGGAAGAAGAAGTAAGTAAAAAAATACGTAGCGCGACAAGCCCGCTGAATTTCTTGTCGGATCTTCTCAGTCGAGGTCACGTTTCCGATCCATCGGAAAAAATGTAAAATACAATTTGTAAGTGCTCCCGTAGGCGTAAACTAAATAAATGCTTTGACTATGTTCATTCACGTGAAGTCTGAATCCACTATACCTACTTCACGTAGGATTTCCTTTGGATTGCTATTTCATGGCTTACAATGGTGGACAATTATGAAGGTACTGTCTTCAGCACACTATAGCTCCAATAAATTAACGTGTGTGTCAGTTTGAGTCCTTTCGTTCGACATTAGTGAAGTTCATACGTTCCGTAATATCAACACGTCAACGCACTTACTGTATTCATATGGATATTGATTAAGGTTTTGATGTCTTTTCAGGTTCTTTTGCATCTCGAGCGACCATTACATGAGAGACGACAGGAAGCTGAGCGAGAGCAACGAAGCGGAGAGGGAAAAGCTGAGAGAAGGGCAGAAGCTGTACTCGTCATCATCGATCAATGGGAATGAGAAGTCCAATGACGACTCTTCTGGTGAGGAATAAGCCTACCTTAACGCCGCTAAATAGAGTAGTAGGTAGGTATTCATGGAAAATAAATGTAAAGCGCTCGCATTGGGAACGTATTACGTACCTACCTACTTAGTTAATCTACATGTAAAAGAAAGTAAGATGTAAATTTTTATAAGGGGGGGGGGGGGGGGCGCAAAATGCCATTTTGCCGCTCTTAAGCTATGTCTTCACCAGTGCGCTTTCACGTTTATCTTGCGCTTTCGTCTGACGCATGCATGAAGCGCCATAGCGCATGCTGATCCGCCACCGGTGGGTTCGCGTGCAACATTCCGTGCGCTTTACATACAAAATGGCGGCAGATCTTCTAAACATCGTGAATCCAGATACTCTTTTATCTTAAGTTTTTTTCCTTGTACTTAATACTAAATATTCTGCACAAATAGCTACACTTGTTCATCTTGACGACCGACCAGGGCGCACAGGTGTAGACACTAAGCTGCATGCCTCTTAAGGCAATCAATATTGCACGCGCTTGACGCGAGATGAATTGAAAATTGAAGACGCAAGATGAACATGAAAGCGCACTGGTGAAGACATAGCTTTACAGCATTTATTTCCGCCGCCCCCACCGTGCCCCCACTGCCCGCCGCTCGCCGCCGTGCCTAGACGCACCTCGTTGTTTAGCGTTTAGCGTTAAACTACGATGAAAACGTCTAGAAAACGGGTCCAGCGTTATACCTACAGAGTTTGTCGCACGTGACGTCACCGAGACTGAAGGGGGTGTCGTCGAGGTGCTTGCTAACCTGTATAACATTTGTCGGACAGCGGAACTGTACGAGATAAGTCCGTACGCCACGTTCGGCGTGGCGGCGCACTCGCTGCAGTTCCGCACGCTGGCGCGCCGCGACGACGACGCGCCGCCGCCGCACCGCCGCCGGCACCGCGCCTGCGACCACTACCGATATGGTTGGTAACCTATATCTATCTTAATTATTATACCTAACTTGGCTTCAGGAGCGCCGACTCCGTGGGTGCTCGGGGGCTCAAGCACCCATGAGAGCCAAGTAGTGGGTGCTGAGCACCCATGAGCCCAGACATTTAAAATTGATCAGTAATCGGTTTAGAGCATTATTTCTGAAACCTCACCCGCTCGCACGATTGAATTGATTTATTTAGATTCAAATTAAAACGCTGGATTTTAAGTACCTAAGAATGTTTTCAAGGTTTTTGGGATTCCAGGTTAGAGTTAGAAAAATTACATCCAAAAATATTTATTCAAAATACCTATTACATGAGCGTTTGAGGTGTGCTTTTGGATTTTCCATTTTTTTTTACTTATTTTCCCTACCTCTAAAAATGCATCACCTTTTTTTCCTACTGCGTGTCAGTTCTTTTCATCAAGAGCACCCACGGGATTGTTTAAAAGCCGGCGCCCCTGCTTGGCTTATCTACTAGGTAGGAATTATGGTACCTACCTAGGTACTGATTTAAAAAAAAACTAAACCTATTTATTGTTAAAAGTGTTTTAATTTTATTCCATAAAAAATGTATGCCCGATACCTACTCATCTAAACCTCTAAGTACCCATTTAGGTATTATTTTATTTCGGTCTTTTGAAACTCCTTCCATACGCTCGTAGCCAGTCAGCTCTTGATCTTGAGTAGTAGTGATGTGCATTCCAAACTTTAAATAAAACTTAGTCGATTAAGTAACAATACCTAATCGAATCGAATTCATTAATCACTGCTTTACTTTCGTTGTAGCTAGGCTATACCTAGTCGATGAAAACACTATTATAATGAAAATAGATTTTAACGAAAAATGCCACTTACCTAGTAGAAACTAATAAGTGAACCAGGGACCTCGCTTGGTTCCGACCGGTGTTGTTCTAACCGACAGATGAATCGAGCCTATCTAAATGCTCGACAGTGGAGGCGCGGCATCGCATGCGGGCCGCCTGCGCCAGCGCGGGCGGTGGTGCAGCCGGTGGCAACAACTGGAGGGACACGCATACAGACTCCGACGACAATAGTGATAGTGCCGCTAATACTACCACTAAAGGTAGGTTCTGCTTATCAATACCCATCCATCCAATCGTTCCATAAATTCTGAAATTCGTAATGGCTACGTCCATCCATTTCGGAAGACAATTATTTTTCCCCACTGGCTTATGCCGCCCGCGACGTGTATCGCTTTGTGTAGTAATTGGAGTTGCGTAAAGTTGGTGATCTGGTACGAGACTGACTTTAGTCTGCCTGTGAATAGTACTTACTGTCTCTCCATATTCGGAGGTACTTCATTATTAGCAGATGCCAGTCTTTAACGATAGTATTCCTTATTTCTCAGGTTCAGGCACTTCCCCCTGCGGTAGCGCGTACGGGAGCGGCCGGCGTAGCGCACGCACTACCAGCAGGTAGAACTCAGGTACCTCCCCCGCTCACTCCTCACCACTCACCGCTCACCACTCACCTCGTCTCCGTGCACCTCCGTTATAATAATAGAGATAGTTATCACTTTAGTATTGACTCAGTATTCTAATATACCGTTAAAACTGAACTGGGTAATTCAAATTGACAAAAGTAGAAAATTAGCTGTCTGTGTAGAAAATAACGAAATTATAATTTCGGAAAACATACATTCCTACGGACGGACGACTATGCAACTTACGACTACTATTTATTTTATCTTACCTGACTGTCGTCCGTCACTAAAACCTAGAATAGTAATTCTGTGATACAGACAGAGGCACCTGTATTTTACCCTTTACACGAGGCTTGATTTAACCAGCTTTTCTATATTTTATTATTTAAAGAGTTTCATTTTGTATGTAAGTAAGTAAGTACTTAACTTTGTTTATTTTCTGCAGTGGAGGCCCGAACGGGAGCGACGGCCTCTCGGGGAGCTACGCCCCCGTCCCAGCTGATATATCTTCTTTAATTGACAAGTAAGAGTAGTTATTTGAAATGAACTCTCTCATATCATGTCATTATCTTGTCATAGTTACACCCATATAATTAATTCAATGGTTAAACCTTGTATTCGTACCCATCACGTCTCGTTTCTCGCGGGGGCGAAAAGCGGCCCACGGAGAGCCGCTTCGCTACGTTGAATGTAAGAGGAGGAATGGATGGTAAGGTAGATGAAGTATGTCAGATGATGGATGAACGATGCATAGATATTCTGTGCGTGAACGAAACCAAGAGGAAAGGATGTGACACCACGGTTCATGGTCCCTACACGGCATACTGGTCGGGAGTCCCCCAAACCAGCCGAGGCTGTCAGGGAGTTGGTGTGATTCTTTCCTCTCGAATAGTTGAATGTGTGATGGAGCATGAATGTGTAAGCCCAAGACTCCTCTGGATTAGGTTAAATGTCGGACTCAATCGCTTGTTTATCCTTGGGGTCTATGCACCGACGGATCTGCGCGGAGGTGGGTCATTAAAAGCCCAACAAGAGAGAGAGGAATTTTGGGATAGCATGAGAGAGGCCTTGAATAAATGCGGAGAAAATGAACGGATCGTGATGTTAGGGGACTTTAATGGGTGGGTTGGAGTAAAGCGTGATGGGTATGAAGGAGTTCTGGGTACGTTTGGGGACGAGAGGGTGAATGACAATGGGAGAAGCCTGCTTGAAGTATGCTTGGAATGGAATCTTTGCGTGGCCAACACAATGTTTGACCACGAAAAGATCCATTTGTATACAAGAAATGAGGGTGAGTCTAGAAGTATGATTGATTTTGTAATTGTGGATGAAAGACTGAGGAAGAAAGTGCTAGACACTCGAGCATACCGCGGTGTAGGCCTCGACACAGACCACTTCCTGGTCATAGCCCGAATGCGTGGCCTCTTTAAACGGTGGCGACACCGAAAGGCCGAGCCTACGAGTGTTTTGGACAGAGTAAAAGTGGAAAATCTACAAGAAAAAGAAAAGAAAGACGAGTATGTAGAGAAACTGAAAGAAAGTTTTAAAGGCATTGAAGAGATTGGTGTGATTGAAGATTTGTGGGAGACATTTAAGAAAGGGGTTGTGAATGTTGCTATTGAGGTATGCGGGGTAGCTAAAAGAAGGAAAGGAAGAAAGAACTATAATGTGTGGATGGATAAAGATGTACAAAGGGCTGTGCAAGAAAAGAAGAAAGCGTGGTTGGATTGGTTAGCAACAAAAGCTAACCAAAAAGTTCAAAAGGCAACGGATGACGAGATAAAAGAAGCAAGAACGAAGTATAAAAGATTGAAATCAGCAGCGAAAGAAGTTGTGTCTAGAAAGAAAGAAGAACGAAAGGATGATTTTGATAGGAGGCTCACTGAAGATTTCCAGTCAAACATCAAGTTTTTCTGGAAATCCATCAAAACAGCCAGAGGAAAAACTTCTACCTCGGAGCTGAGTACAATCAAGAGTCAAGATGGGATCATTATAAAAGGAGAAGAATGTGTGTTAAAGAGATGGAAAGAGTATTTTGAAAGTTTGTTTGAAAGAGAGGAAGTGCAGGTACAACATCCGGCACCTTCCATGGAAACTAATATAAATGTTGATGAAAGTGGCATAAGTATGGATGAAATAGTGAAAGCGTTGAAAAGTATGAGATTAGGTAAGGCTGCAGGGTATGACAGGATTACCGTCGAGATGCTGAGGGCTGGACAGGGCATAGTGGCTAGCCAGCTGTACCGCCTTTTCAATTTGTGCTGGCGAAATGGGCAAGTACCGGGAGACTGGTGCAAAGCCGTAATCGTGCCATTGTATAAGGGAAAAGGGTCACCGAAGGACTGCATAAATTACCGCGGTATAAGCCTTCTCAGCGTCGTCGGGAAATTGTATGCGAAAGTGTTGATTGAAAGGGTTGTGAATGAAACAGATAAAAAAGTATGGGATGCGCAAGCAGGATTTAGAAAGGGAATGGGATGTACGGATCAGGTCTTTTCCTTGCGGTGCATAGCCGAAAAGTGTTTGGCTAAAAACAAAAAGGTCTACTGCGCGTTCGTGGATCTAGAAAAGGCCTATGATAGAGTGGTGAGGAATGAATTGTGGTCAGCATTGTCCGTGAACGGTGTGAGCAGTATCCTCATACGAGCATTGCAATCTCTTTATAGGGATTCTAGTGCTTGTGTAAGGATAAACGGGGCATACACTGAATGGTTTAATATCGAAAAAGGTGTTAGACAGGGATGTGTAGCGTCACCGTGGCTGTTTAATCTGTTCATGAACAATTGCTTGACAGATTTAAAAGAGAATGAAAGTGGGTTGAGAATGAATGAGTTACTCGTCAAATGTTTTCTCTATGCTGATGACCAAGTATTACTTGCGTCTTCGGCCGAGGAGTTGCAGGAGATGGTAACTGCTATGAGTGGAGCTTTTGTTAGAAAGGGAATGAAGATGAATGTAAAGAAGACGAAAGTAATGGTGTTTGAAAGAGATCAGGCAGTGACAAACTGCAATATCGTGATTGGAGATGAACAAATTGAACAGGTGAATGAGTTTGTGTATATGGGTTTAAAGTTTACAAGAGATGGAAAGTGTGAGAGTGATATTGAAAGAAGAGTGAATGCAGGAAATATGGTGAATGGAGCTTTGCACTCCTTTATGAACAGTCGGAAGGTGTCTTACAAGGCTCGTTTGGCTGTGCATGGGGGGGTGTTGGTTCCGACACTCATGTACGGAAGCGAAAGTTGGGTATGGCAGAAGAAACATGAAAGCAGAATAAATGCAGTTGAGATGAGAGCGTTAAGAAGTATGATAGGAGTTAAACTGAGTGACAGGATAAGAAATAGTGAGATAAGGAAACGTTGTGGTCTGAAAGAAGATGTAGTGACAAAAATTGAGAAAGGTATGCTGAGATGGTTTGGCCATGTCGAGAGAATGAAGGAAGAACGATTGACGAAAAGAGTGTATAAGGCGAGTGTGAATGAAAGTGTTGGAAGGGGTAGACCTAGGCGGACGTTTAGAGACCAAATCAGGGACGTCTTGAAAAAAGGCCAGGTCAAGAGTACCCTAAACCGAAGAGCATGTATGAAGGGAATAATGAAAGTGGACGAAGCGAAACAAGTATGTAAGGATCGTAGCAAGTGGAAAGAAGTGGTCTCTGCCTACCCCTACGGGAAACAGGCGTGATTATATGTATGTATGTATGTATCATTACTATAATGTTCTATCTTCTACGTTGCAGATACCAACAAAGGAAAGAACAAGAACGAAGAGAATGTACTATTCATGTGTAACATGAAGTGAATGTTAATATTTTTTTAAAAGAAGGGCCTCAAGTCACCTAGTGAAATAAATTAATTGTGCCCTACCTTGAACTTCCAAAGATGGCTATGTAGGACTTGGACTGTAATTTAACGTAAATATTGTACCAACATTTTAGGACGAAAGGCAATCCCAAAGAATTTTGCGTTAACTTTATTTTGTAAAAAAAGTCACTACTTCACAAGTAGATAGGTATGTGATTTCTCAACTTAAAGGTTATAAATTGTTAAATAAATTATTTATGAAGTAATGTAATTTATTTGAACGCTGTTACATCTATTACAGTTAAGATTTATTAATGACATCTATATGAATCTGTAAATATAGGTAGGTAGCGACTAGTAAGTAATGTTAAATATAATTTAGGTAGTACCTATTAATAATTGATAAGTTTGCTGTGAGATAATTAACAAATATGTTTTGAAAGTAATAGTTTTGTAACATTGGGTCAAGTCAAAACCTTAATAAAGCAATAATGCCTAAATGATCTCACAGCAAATTATATGAAATGTATTGTTACCTGCCTGAAAATCTGATAAATTAATTGAATTTAAATGTTCGCGAAAAATGTTGTGCATAACGTAAAATCAGGTGCACAATGCACATAGAAATAATTGTAATGTATGATGAATACTTTATTAATACCTTAATTTAAAACAAATCTATGCGTAGTAAGTAATGTCAACGGCTGTTCCAAACTGAAAAAGATACATATCATTAAAATAGACTGCCAGTATTTAAGTAAGTAATTCGTAATTCTTTTTACTATATTGTTGATTAATATAGATAATTAGGTATACACTATTGTATAAAAATCTTTCTATATACATGTTGTGTAATAATAAAGTTATTGATATTAGTGCGGAAGAAGGACATAAAGATGTGTGTTGTGGTAATTGTTGAAGTTTCATTAACGGTTTTTTTAGTTAGACCCTATTGTTTATTAAGGTATTTTTTTATTTTCAATCAATCAATATAATTTGCAAGTGAAGTAGTCATGTACCGAACTGCTTGAAAATGTTTAACACATCAAACGACGTTATAAGCATAAGGTCCTTCATTTACCTATGAGGGCCTACCTACCTAACTACATCATGCCACTTCCATGCATGCTGGGAACACAAATATTGTACGTAAAAGTTAAGAAGGTTACCTATTCTTATTTTAATAGTATTATCAATGAGTTTGCAGTTTGCCCAGTATAAATAAACGAAGAGACCTACTCTACAGCCCGTTCACCGTAAGATGTCCCTTGCCGTGATGTTGGCAGTTGGCACTATTCCGATTATAGTATGGTGCGTTCCATTCACTGTTAATTTTGTTATTTTCGTCCACAAAAACTGTTAAAAACGATAATAATAATCACTTTCAGTACAAGTTGGTTCGAGTGGAACGACATTTTGTGAACGAATATAACGAAATTAACAAAAATTACGGTGTCTGGAACGTACTAATAGTTCAACTACTATAATCGGAATAGTGCCAACATCGCGGCAGGGGACATCTTACAGTGAACGGTCTGTACCTTAAACAAAATTTAAAAAATATTATGTACTTACAGAAACTTAAAAACACGATTACCAACAAAAAAAGACAAGAAGTGGTCTAAAACATCAAAAAACAAGACTGAACACTTTTATCCGTAGTATCTGTAAACATAGTTCCATGAATAAAAGCCGAGAACATTGTTCCAACTTGTAGACATAACGCATTTTTTGCTATTATTCAAATCTACGACGTAGGTAGTTCTTAACAAGCACAAAGAGATGTCATTGTGGAAAGTTAACATACAGCGAAGTTACCTACCAAGCATAAATTTAGTAAAGATTCTAACGATTCCTTCAGCGGCAGATTCTAGCGTTCAGATGTTACAGAGGATTAACATGAACCCTGAGGCCTGAATACACTACATTCCCTTTCAGGCAGTAATGTAAAATTAAGATAATATTAATTGCAATAAAAGTATTTTACCTAAATGTTCTTAAAATATTCTATTTATGTTTAAGCGACTGTAGCCTAGGGTGAGCAGGTTGGGCTGGCAATCACAAGATCCCAGGTTCGATCCCCGGTGGGGCATGCACCAATGGATGAATTTTCATCTATGTGCATAATTTACAGTACGCTGACGGTGAGGGAAAACATCGTGAGGAAACCTACCTATCCCTCGGGATTAGGTAATAGTCATTTCCTGTATACACGGCGACAAGGTTCACCACCTGTCACGTTGGGTTCTGACTATCTGGTGAAACGTGGGCTTTAAGTTGGTTAATACCTCCACAATGTGGTGGTGTATGGCCACTCAAGCCTCTGACTACCCTCGAATGGGGATAAAAGTCGTGACGTTATATTTATTTATATATTTTATTTTATATTTATGTTTTACTTTTATAAACTTTTATTTTAGATTTAATTCAATCGTATACCACTCTCTCTCTCTCTCTCTCTGTCCTATTATAAGTTTACATTATTTTAATTGACTAAAAGGAATCGATTAGCCTACCCATCCCATAAACTGTCAAGTCTGACATTACGTATCGTCGCATCACTAGTGCAACTACTTTGCGCGTTCGTGTTCTTGGTGTCGTCCTTTGGTCAATTTTACAAAATATATTGTTTTTTGTGCAATTAAGGGTAATTTTGTCAATGAAAACTTTCTAAATAGTCGTAATGAGTGTTCAATTAATGAATAAAAATAAGTTATCGAGGTGAATGTGGGAAAAACGAGTGCTATATCAATTGTTTTGATGTCGTTCACCTATATTGATTTATCATGCCAGTGACCTGTTTTTCTTATTTGTAATGTGCGTAACCCATAAATAATTAATAATATCATGCTAAGCAACAGTTACGGTAATTAGAAATGGTATTATATGGTAAATATACTTTCCCACATTGATAGAAAAATGATACGATGACTGAGTCGAGAATAGTGAGGGTGTTAAATATATTTGTTTATAAACTTTAAATCGTTGAAAAAGTTTTAATATCGTTATGGTGTGCATGTTCCACAATGATGACGCCTATTGACGAGAATAAAGATGAGAAGGTATGTCCTATTTTATAAAACTACCCAAGATTCTAAATCCGGGCTGTAACTACCTTGGTAAAATAACCTGACACCCTAAGATGATGTTGATATCCTAAGTAATGTTTATAATTCCCTATCATTATCTAATCCTGCCGGCACAATCATGGCAGGCACAGTCATGTCTTGGGTTGTTGCCAGATTATATTTCCCAATAAGTAAAGTGAAATTATGGTGTTATGAATCTATTGTCTATTGTATTTAAATCATTGTTGCTCAGGCAGTTTATGAATTACATTATAAGATGTACACTTGAACACACAATGCTCCTCACATACTTTGCTCTAAAAACAAGGAGTAAACATGCCTATCTATAAGCACATTAGCATGCATAGATCAGTCAGTCTCAGTGTTTGAAGGTGTCTGCAGTCCTCCATTTCATATCTAGTTTATTATTACTTATTGAGTCAAGGGTACCTATGTTGACTGGTCTAAAAGGTTGGCACTGCATCTGCTCTTCTTTAGTTGCAGATATCCAGCATAACGGTTGCCACATGGTGACCATCAGGTGGTTAGTCTGTCCGTGTGCCTTCTAGGCCCAAAAAAAGTTCAAACTGATCATATTTGAGGTTTATTGCATGGGTACCACAAGAAGATAATATAATAAAACTGCAAATATGTGAGATAATTCATATGTGTGAAACAGACTGAGCCGTTCAGGCAGTCCCGGTAAAAAGCAAAAGCAACTGTGTGCCTTGTGCAATAAAGTATTTAATTTCGCCGTTTGGTGATATACTTAACCACATCACCTATCCCTGATTGGTGTTTATTCTCACAATTTATTGATACTATTTTTATTAACCGTGAATTTCATTATTATAGTACCTAATTTTTAAATATTAAATATATATTTTTATTCTATTGCTTTCAAGCCAAAATCATCTTAGACAACTAAAGAAGCATGATGTACAACAGCTGCATGAGAGGATGTAGCACCCTCATATAGAGGTAGATCCCCTGCTTAGTTAATATTGCATTGTTGAAAATTCAAACTTGAATTTTACAAGTTCAACGTTTATTGCGACCCCATTATGCTACTTACACAATGTTATAAGAGGTATTAATTCGTTGTATAAGGAATTGCAAAAAGAAGTTTGTTTACAAATTCTATAATCAGGGATGCAAATAATTAATTATAATTTTTTAAATTTATAATAAAGTATAGTGGGTAAGCCTCCCACAAGCTGGATAGACGACCTGGTGAAGGTTGAGGGAATCTGCTGGATGCGGGCAACGTAAGACCGGTCATTGTGGCGAACCTTCATGAGGCCTATGTCCAGCAGTGGACGTCTTTGGGCTGAGATAATGGATTTAATTATTGGAGAGTCAAAATTAATATTGCGACCTACTTAAATGAGATCAACTACCGTGGACCCCCATTTACAACCCATAGACCCCTAATTATTTTTTTCGCTCACATGGACCCGCTGTGGGTCATGGTCGACCCCTGGGGATCGATAAAGACCACTTTGGGTATCATCGTTTTAGATTTATGTCTGTGATCTGTTTGCAAAGTATCAGCACAGTGGTCAGGCAAACGGCGAAAATGAAATCACAGAGATGCGGTATAAATGACACAGGAATTCAACAATTCCATGTGGCTTTTATTTGTCCAAATAAATGTACGATGAACACGGAATTACAAATAAAAGATTAATGTTAAACTTTATACGCCTAGACGTCGCAATAGCCGAAAAGGAAGAAGGAATAGACAACCGGAACTACCATAGAGCTATAATCTTAATCCATAGACAAAGCATCGATTTATTATCATGTAAGAAAATAATATACTAGTCAATTTATTTCAACATGATCTTCCCACTTGCAGTCCAAGGAGATGAATATACTACAAGAATAATAATTTGTTGTGTTATTTGTATGATGGTTGTCCGATGGTAATGTGATGTGATGATCAGTGGCCTCTCTCCCCCCAGATCCGTATCGGCATGGTGCAGGTGTCGGACGGCAAGTCGCGACCGCGCGCGGCGCGGCTCGTGCTCACCATGGACGCGGTGACCGTGCAGCGCGAGGCGCCCGCGCAGCCGCCGCGCGACAAGACCATACCGCACGCCAGGGTGAGAGTTGAGACCCTCTCTGCATACACAACTTCGGCCCGTATCAATAAATCGATATCAGTATTGAGATCGAACTTAAGAAGCTGTTTTTGACAGATGTTCCATACATTAAACGTCAAAACTGCATCTTAAGATCGATCTCAACTTTGAGATGCGTTTATTAATACGCCTTAGTTGCTGTTTCTGAGATAGTATAAAACAAAATAAAAACTCTTCTTTGTTTTCTATTGAAAAGAATAACCATTGTGTTTCTTCAAAGCTCTTTTCAGTGCGGGCAGCATTGCGAACAGTTGTAGACTCTATTGAATAGAATAGAGATAAGTTAGAATAGAGTCTATTCTAACTATTCATTAGTGCCGTTTTTGGCCTGCATGAATAAAAATATTTTGACTTTGACTCTAAGCAGTGGCCAGTTCTATATTTTACATTCCACAGTATTGTTTTTGATGTTATAGAAAGGTTAACATTTCATTACTATTACTTTCTCCAACTGGAGCTTCTGGTGACATTATTCTGAATCTGTGAAGTGATAAGGGAAGGAATAAAAGTAAGTATTTCAAGCTGACTGCCTTCTTATATAGTAGAAGAAGAATTGTAGAGTTGGAAAATTCCGCAAGTTGAAACTGTATTTTAGTATAGCAATAACCCCTCCGGTAACAATACCTTCTATCTCTATCCAACATCACAGTAAAACCGTGCTGCATCTCTCTCGAACAACAGGTACAGTACAATTTGGACATTTGAAGCATAAATCCGCGCGGATGATGTTTTTTGCATGATTTTGTCGGGCTGGGCTAATGGGCGGTGATGAATAATTAATGGAACAATGAAACATTTACGCGGGGTATGGTGCAGATCATGGGGCGGTGAGGCTAAAGGGTTCAGCTACTTTGATGTAGTTCATAGCTATGTATTATTAACCAAGGTAGGTATGGACCCAAATTCACAGAAAATTTTCATCTCATTTATATGCATTTGGGGGCTATTAGATAAAGGTATACCTAGGGGACGTTACATTATCGTGTATCCAGAATCCAGGATGTAAACCTCCGTCCGTTAGTAATATTTCTAATCCAGGTAATTGAACTAGTAGGAATGAAAGCTGCTACGTTCCGCTACCTACAACTAGTCCTTATATCTACAACTTACATTTTGTTACGTGCAGGGCTCTCCAGCAGAAGTGCCTCATTAGCCATCAAAATTGAGTCTTCGTACATTCCTTAATTTCCGTTCCGTAGATCGAATCTTATAAAAGTGCAACTCACGGTATCCGACGGCCGCTCCCATTCACCCGCACCGCCGCGGCTCCCGGGATGATTTATGTGGTTATAAGACCCCAGACGGGCTCCACAAAGGGTTTGTTTACCATCTTAAATTGTTACCCTAACGTTTGAGGTTAGTTGAAATTGAGCTTCGCCTCTTGTGTTAAAGCGTGTGGACGTTTTGGAAACAATTTTGTGGGTTTTCACGTCGATTTTAGGTTGCTTCACTTTTATGATGAGTAAATTTGACTACAATGGGAATTTTCCTGGGTATCAATAATGACGTAGGTATATCTTTGGGGATCCTTAATAAAACGATGATTTACGAAAAACTTCTACTGAAGATTGGGTTCAGTGAAAAAACTACTGTTGTATCTACTAATACAATGTACAATGATGATGATTTTTTAATTTCAATCATCTTTCAATGGCAACTATCTAATTAGCGCGAGAGCGCTTAAAGACCGATGAGAGAGTTATAGCGAGCTCATTAGTTTGGGCGCCGCTTTACCTTTACATTCGACCAGATCTGATGCCTGACAGAGCGGGACAGAGCTACGGAAAAACCGGCAGCTGCTGTCTTATTTGCTTATTATAAAGCCTCAGGTTATCCGGTCAACCGGAGAGACGAACGGCTTCGTTTACAAGCGTTTCTACAAAACGCTACACCTAAATGTATGGAAATGACATTACAAGTCGTTAAGTAGATCACGTGACTTATATCATTTCCGTACATGAAGCGTGGCAATTTATAGAAACGCTTGTAGACTCACGTCACTTGTCTAGGTGGCTTGCTGGTTTTACTCTGGGCTAAGTTATGAAGGCATTTCCAGGAGCGCATGGTGCAGATCACGCGGCTGAAGGTGGGCGGGCTGGGGCTCAGCATCAAGGGCGGCGCGGAGCACAAGCTGCCCATCCTCATCTCCAAGATATACAAGGACCAGGCGGCGGACCAGACAGGCCAGCTGTTCGTTGGCGACGCTGTCATCAAAGGTAACGTATCAACTAAAAGCATTCCGTGTTGATAGCCGTTATCCAACCCCAATGAAATTGGGAAAATAATTTCATAATTGACTGCTCGGGCGCGCCGCTCGCCTCTTGTAGACGCAGCTATTGGCTCGAAGCTTGTGTACGCACCATTTTTGACATGATACTAGCAAATTCCTATTAACCTGGGTGGGCCGTAATTTTAAAGAAAGAAGAAGCTTTGGAAACGACTTCGATTTGCAAAAGAAACAATTAAACACAACCTTATCACTTTTCAGAGAAAGTACGAACATTTAGTGTTAATTCTAGGAATTATCCTCGGCTGCTGTCTGGGCTGGAATTGCCCGACAAGTCGCAATTAGCCAGTGCTAGTTAGCGATTCAAACTCGACGTTTGTACGGCCCTAATTGAGGGCAATCAAGTGAGACGGGCGGCCAGAGAATTGTAATCGTAGTGTTAGCTACTTGTAGTATATTATTTAGATTATTGAGATATCTAACTACTGGTGCGTCTACCATTGCCTAATTAATATGAGTCTTATGTTACTTGAAATAAAGAAATTGAATTGAGTTGAATTGCCTGCATTTTCTGTTTATAAGCCTCTTCGCAACGCAAAGATGGGCTGATTACAATGCGCCATTGTCCAATTCAATTCAATTTATTTCAGATATGCATTACATCCATAATGTGTTCGTAATATTGCCTTAAATAGTGTTAGTAGACATAAAATAATAATAATAATAAACAAAAAAATAATAAAATAATAATAATAATTCAAATTATTCTCTCATTCGAGAACTTGAAGATGAAGAATGACCGTGGTTTCACAAAGCTAGGCCAGTTTACTTTATTTATACCGCAGGTTCTTAGATATAGTATAGGTACCGGTCACCGTTCTTCTACGGTTTTCGTCATATCTAATTCTGACGCGGTAGTAAAACGTCCAGAATAGTTGTCTGCATTACGATTTTTCAAGCCTTCTTATGAGGTCTAGTGTACATCGGTCAATTACTTACTAAAATGAACTTAGGCGAAGGCTAGACGTAAAGTAAATACTGTGGTCCAAACTGATCGTGTAGGCTAGTATACTGATGGATGACAGTATTTACCACGAATTTGAATTCCAGAATGACAGTTTGGCATTCCGCGTCGGGAAAGCAATAGAGTGGACATGTCTTCTGAGATTGCGGATTAAAACCAAGCGCTAAGGTAATATCCATACCAAGCTTTCGTGTTTCATTTGACGTCTGCACTGTACGAACTACGTCACAATACTGACGGAATAAATACTGAACGTGTAGCCTGCGTCGATGGAATGACATCCATCATTATGTACCACACTGACGGACCACAATATATACTTTACGTCTAGCTTTCGCCTTACGACGTGGAAAATCATTTCGGAACTGAAAAATGTTTTATACAAACAACCAAGCAATTATCCCTTTCCTTAAGCAACGCCGCTTTAATATAATTACCGGCATTAAACGGCGCGCTATAAATAAACCACGCGGACTCGAACCCACTACCCGGCGTTGTGGGGCGGAATAATCGCGGCGAATGAATGTTTGAGTACGTATGTATGTAGGTTAACGTATGACGGAGCGCTGGGATATAATTGCCTTTATTATGATCTGGTCTTGAGTGTTTGGTATATTCAATAACAACGATGCAAGACTAAATTTGTTGGTTGTAGGACCAATCTGTAGCCTGTAAGCAATTGGCTACAGCTGATACATCGGCTGGCTCGACCGGGGTAGTATCCTCTCACAGAAGATCGGTTTAAACTAGCTATTACAGCTGCGTACGATGAGTGGGAGAGCCAGAGGCCCAATCCCCCTCCCCCTATAACACTCCTCTTCAGGTCGGCAACCTGCGAGCGATGCTTTTAGTATTGCAAGCATCTATTAGGCTACGGAAACTGCTTAACATCCAGCGGGCGGTACGCATGTTTTCCACCTTAGATGTCGAATCTCCATTTCCTTGAAATATTTTTTTTGTTTTTTTTTTTTAAATCATCACTGTGTTTGTGTTTGAAATATGACTTCTGTTACAGTGAACGGAGAGTACATAACTGCGTGCAAGCACGACGACGCCGTGAACATACTGCGGAACGCCGGTGACATCGTGGTTCTAACCGTGAAGCACTACCGGGCGGCCACGCCGTTCCTGCAAAAACAAGGCTAGTACATCACAGCAGAAGTATTACGTACAATCTTGAACAGATTCTCTCGACTTTTCTACTCCACCAAGCCAACTAGGCGCCTGGCAAATGTGACGTCACCAGCACAAAAAGGCGGTGGCGGTGTGTGGGCGGCGTGCGGGCGGGGAAGGCCCATTTCATCCGAGCTTCTAGTTGCCTTTGGTATAGTATATGTAGACTAGCTTTTGCCTGCGACTTCGTTCGCGCAGTTTTCAAAATCGAACTTCCATACAAACTTCCACCCCCTATTCAACGCCCTTAGGGCTGGAATTACGAAAATCCCTTTCTTAGTACACACACCCTCTAAATTTTATATCTCTAGAACCAGCGGTTTAGGCTGTGCGTTGATATATCAGTCAGTCAGTCAGGACTTTGAATTTTATTATGTAGTATATATAGTTAAACTCATTTTTTTTATTCATGTAAGCTATATGTAGCGTTTATGAATTGTCAAATTAGCAACAATAATTTTAGCGTTACCACCGGTTCGTAATATTGCTTCCATTGAGAAGAGCCGGCAAGAAACTCAATGGTTACTCTTTTCAAAAGAAAAAGAATAATTGTATACATTTTCAAACAGCAACGCTATGTGAGCAGGCAGGCATTAACACATTGTAAATAAAAAATAAACAGAATTAGGTATTTAAATTTAAACAAGTGCAGTGTCATTGCAGTCGGGGGACCGTTCCGTGGAACATATTTAATCTAAGAGGGCCCCCGACTGCAATGACACTGCACTTGTTTTATACTTTTTAGTTCGTTTTTTGGCAGGGCAGTCGTGTTTTTTAATTTTCTAAATTGTTTATTTTTATTTTATGCATTTTAGTGACAACAGCCAAAAATGAAATCTTTGTTTTGCATGTACACCCTACCTGTGTTAAATTATGCCTATAAATTCTACAGTTTTAGAATGTGCTCATCAAGGCCTTCCATTTGATACCCATATTGTAATAACGGAAGAAAAAAACTTTTTTTCACATTTCAAAATTGAGCCATAATGCCGCCATTCATTATTTTTTTCAAAAATAATATACCCAGTGTTACCCGGAACGATGTGAGGATTCTAACGATACCCCATACATCCAAATCCATTCAGGCATTTATAAGTTATGGTGGAATAAAGAATCTCACATACATACATGAACCCTAAACACATATACACTCCTTTTTTTGGGCAGTCGTGTAAAAAAAACTAGCCTAGATATCGTTGGTTGACCATGTGTCATACTAACAGCGGACGGCGCATCAGACACGGACAGCAGCACGGGCGACGACCACCCATCTCTTCACAACAAGCCCGTGGTCGACGCCAACTGCAACTCCGAGAAGAGTTCCGAACACACGAATGGGGGTTGGCAGGTGAGTTTGGTACTTCAGAGTGACGATGCAGTTGCGGTGTCAGAGTGAATAGTTGCACTGGGTGCGTAGTCTCTGAACGCGGCCCTGTGTTTAGTTTGCAGTGTTTTTGGGTACACGATTTTTTTTTTTTTTTTTTTGTCGGTATTATTTTTTTACGAAAAATTTGAAAATCTATACGACATAATTTAACTGTTTGCGACAACGGCATATTGCAATGAATTATTTGATGTGTTAATCTTGCTTTAAAATTAACGTGAAGCGATACGTAGATTCAAAGTTTGAATAAAACGGCGATATTTCAAACTTTGTATTACTGTTTCATCTTAAATTTATTTTAAAGCAAGTAAAACACAGCAACAAATTCAATACAATATGCCGTTGTCGCGAACAGCAAAATAACGTCTTAAATGTGTTCCAAATACATATTTGTAAAAAAAGAAACAACAAAAATTATTTTCGTGGCTTGTCTCGACGCATTCGTGGTGTCGTCGTAGCACGTCGTAACATGTTACTAGTGTGTATGGGTATGGTGTACATGGTGTGTATGTCCCCCCCCCCCCTCCCCCAGAGCGCGTGGGAGGCGGAGGAGGGCAGCCGGCCGGGCAGCGCGGCGGGGTCGCGCGGGTCGCGGCCGCCCTCCGCGGCCTCGGACCGCCCGCCCGAACACATACTGCCCAAGGAATGGGTCGACGTCGTCTCAGGTAACACTACCATGATGTACATCTTGTAAGGTCTTTCGTCCACGGCGCTACTCTAAACAAACTGGTTACTAACTTAAATTACTAATGAGTTGCTAGAATTTCATAGCACTAGTAGTTCTATGGCGGCTCGTATCCGACGTCACTCAAAAGAAACTGGTAAGAGCAGGGATCCATCTACGCGCTGCGCTGCGCTGTGTCGTCGCAGGTGTCAGCGGGCGAGAGACGAAGCGGGGAGGGTGACGTGCCAGTACAAAATCTTCCGACGACGCAGCGCAACGCAGCGCAGCGCGTAGATGGAGCCTCGCCCTTAGTAGTTGCAGGCGTCGCGACATGCTGATCGCGTGCGACTGGTTTGGAGAGATTTTTCTGCGCCGCGTACTTGGGTGATTGTCTTTTGTTTTTTCTTGTTTGGATCTCGGGGACTTGCGTTACTTTTGTGTAGCATCGTCGACGAGTTACGCGCGACTGGCATTACAAATTAGTTCGTAATTTTAATTACTAACCAGTTTCGTTTGCTTCGAATAACGCCGCGGACGAATGACCTTGTAATATATAATGGCAGTCGAGTTTTTGTATTACTGAGTCATGTATTTCTTTGCAGTACCTTTAATGATGGGATATGTGACTAGATACGTCATGGGTACGGACAAATTAAGACCTGGCGCTTTTGAGGTTAGTGAATCATACTTTATCTTTTGGCTCAATTGAAAACCAGAGTTCATAGATCATAGATCATCATCAGTAGATCATTTCAATGATGTAAATGTATGTGGTTGTTAGGTGCGCGGCGCGCGGCCGCACCTGACGACGGGCGTGATCCACGCGGACGACCCCGCCGCGCTCTCGCACTGGCTCAAGAGCATATCCGATAACATCGTAGGACTCACCAATTTGCAGGTAAATACAGCTTTTGTTCGATCTCGTCTTGAAACTCGAGGCCTAAACGAGTGTGTTCGCCCCTGGTGATCATATTTCACATTGAAATTGTAAGTTTTCAGGTGACCTTTTTTGGATACACATTTTTGGTGGATTATTTAAAAAAAAAATCTTATAGGTACCGGTAGAATTTTACCGAATTTTCCAGGATGAATAAAAGTTTTCGTGCTTATAGGTATCCAAACTTTATTTATTTTGAACCGCAACTTTTACCGCCAAATCTGTAACGGTAAGTTTACTACTAGTACGAGATAAATCACCGTATAAAAAGTTTTCAAGCCATTTTTTTTTTGTAAACGGCCAGCGCTAGCACGGAATAGAGCATGCGTCTATTTTTTTGCGCTCGTGACCTCCGCCCGCGACCCTCGCATCCCCAGCGCCAATTTTTTGGACTCGTGTAAACACGTCACGCCAATCGCTGGCGTGCCTCCGTAGAGTTAACTAGGGTGTTTATAACAAGATGTCGTGAAAGACTGGCGCTGAAAACTAGCACCGTGTAAACGACCGTCCTGCGGCATGCTGCCGGTTATTGGCGGGCTTACCAAAACTCGGTTCAAAAAAGTGTGACTCAGTCGTGGAATGGGAAGTAGTCCAGTGTGTGGTGTGGTGTGTGCAGATGAAGCTGCTGAACCGGCATCTGGCGGCGGGCGAGCGCATCGAGTACATGGGGTGGGTGCACGAGGGCGTGGTGCTGGCGCCGCAGCCGTGGCAGCACTACCGCGCCAAGTTCCTGCTGCTCAAGGGCACCGACGTCATGCTCTTCGACGTGCCGCCGGTCAGTGCCACACTACACTACACTACACTGCCAGAAATCTCACGGTCCCAACATAATAGGGGGCCAGCTTTATTGCCTTTTGTTCATTACGCATCTTGGATTCCTAAATGAACCTCATATTCGTATTCAGCACTCAAAAAATATCTCGAAAACTTTATCGATATTGGGGCTTTTTGGAATTTTTGACATTGTTCTGGTCTTTCGAACTTAGAATCGTATTGTTATAACCGCACCCTATGTTTCCACTGACGCGGAGTGGAGAGGAGCGGACCGTGAATTGGCCAATCACAGTGCTCGAAATCTCCACTCCGCTCTCGGCCAATCACAGTGTTCTTCTCCGCTCCACTCCGCCCAGCTCTGCGTCAGTGGAAACGCACCCTTAATATGAGCGCCCCACAGATGAACATCGCGGAGCTGGCCAAGTGCCCGGAGAGCCTGAAGGTGTACCAGACGATGTTCCGCACGGTGAAGGAGAGCGAGACGGTGGACTGGCGCCAGCACTGCTTCCTGGTGCAGAGCAGCGCGGGGGTGGGGGGCGGGGCGGGCGGGGTGGGGGCGGGGGGGGCGGGGCTGCGGCCGGCCGGGCCGCGGTACTTCAGCGCGGAGACGCGGCAGGAGCTGCTGCGGCTGGAGGCCGCCTGGACCGCCAACATCGTCAACTCCGTCGTGCGGCTCGGGGTCAGTACTATACATTCGTCCCATCTACTCGACAAACTAGGGCTCGTATTAATAAATGCATCTCAAAGTTGAGATGGATCTTAGATGCGGTTTTGACGTTTAATGTATGGAACATCTGTCAAAAACAGTGTCTTAAGATCGATCTCAACTTTGAGATGCATTTATTAATACAAACCTAAGTTTGATGCGTCAAAGTGTGCGACCTAAGTTGATCTTTTCTGCATTAGACTTCAAGGGTGCTAGCAAAGAAGGTACTTTTTCACTAGGAATTAATAGAATCATCACTCGGCAGACTTGCGACGGCTCGGCAGCCGCGAACCAAGTTATTTTTCTTATCCAGGAGGATGAAAAACAGTGTACCTACTACTCGGTTGCAAGATTATTTTTACTTCGGGCGACGTACTTTGAATCCCTGACTGCGTTCGAGATTCCACTCAAAAACCCTTCGCTCCGCTCTACATTCAAAAAATAGCACCCTCGTCGTAAAAATATACGTAAGCCAACATAGCACTTATAATCAAAGTCAACCACTGTTTCGGAATGTTACTTTCACTTCGAATGTCCGGAAACAACTCAAATTGCGGTGTTAAGCAAAACTCATTAATAAAGTACTTAACTGATTATTATTTATTTTATTTACGGCTGAGCGGTTACAATAGCTTTTTCATAAATTGGCGTACATAGCTTAAATAAAAATAGAATGGACTTGAAACTAGTATCGCCTGATTCGATTAGGAGAGCCTCGTCTATTGACTCTAACCTCTTCGACACGTCTCTTCAGGTGAGGGTATGGCTTCAGGCATGAATGGAAATCTTTGCTATCCAACCTGCAACGAGCAAAAGTATTGTAGTATTTCGGATCCAGCGTCTTTCCTCTTTCTAATCCTAAATTTGCTCCTGCCTAATGTATTGGGATGTGCAAACCTGAATATTTCCGTAATTTCTAACGCAATTATAGTGGAGGTGCGTAACATTCCGGTCTGAAGTAAAGAGTTTTCACCAAAGAAAGCGCCGTCTCTCATGTGGGCCACCTGTAATAAGAAATAGTGTTACATATGTTTATGAAATCCAAACAAAAAACTGCACCAACGATGCGATGATATTGGATTGCATATGACGGATTTAGTTCACCAATGGATGTTGGTAAAACCTTTTGCCATTATTACACATTTTCCCGCAGTGCGAAGGTCACTTAGGCCATAGTTCCACCACACTGGCTCCGTGTGTGTTGGCGAACTTTACAAGTCGATTCGAAAGATTTCCTCACGATGTTTTCCTTCACCGTTCAGCAAGTGATAGTCTTTGTTAAAAATGAGATTCGCACATGAAATCCGAATATCCCAGGAAGGTTTATGTCGTTGCTTACCTCCCTTCCGTCTCCATTTATAACAGCCACAGTTCCAGAAGATATCAAATGTAGGGAGCTTCCTTCCTCGCCATACTTCACTACAATCTCTCCCGGCATAAAAAATACCTGCTGCAAACTGAACACGATAGCGTTAGTGAGCGCGACCGGCATGTCCTGGAACAGAGGCACGTTCAGCACCAGCCTCTTGCAGCAGTGCATATTGATGTCCTGCCTTATCTGCTCAGTAATAGTGTTCAAGATCGCTCCCTCATGATAATAGTGTCCGTTGAACTTGTAGTTAATAAACATCTTAATTTTCTTCTGGAGAAACTTGGGTAGGCGCATGAATATCATATACTCCTCTAGCTGTTTGTATCTCCCGTTGAAAAGATACGATTCGAACTGCGTATAAATCGCCAACCGCAGTAGGGTTGACAAGCAGTAGGCGATGAACAGTAATCCAACTATCCCTATGGACGCCGACATGATCAGCTCTGGTGCGAGGTGATGATCCAAGGAGTTATACTTCCCCGCTCCGATACAAAGACCGCACATATAAAACAAGTTCGTTGTATACTTCTGTATGATAGACTTTGGTTTAAGGACTACCATATTTATTCGTTTGAACCATGCCATGAGGCTGTTGTTCATTTGTACCACGTGGTAGCAGAGTGCTGGTATTTGATAGTGCAGGTATGTCATCCAGTGAGTGAACATCAGCAGCTGCAATAACACCGTGATGCACGTGTGCTTGATATAAGACAGCTGAAACTGGCCTATGACATTTTTCCATTGCTCTTTGGCCGTGATAATCCTTAAAAGTTTTACGACAAACATGATAGTGTTCGCTGGGTATTCGCAATCTTCGTAAAGCGTGATCACTTGAAGTGGCATGGATGATATCAAGTCAGTGATGAAATACGTCTTGAGGTAGTGTTTGGCAATTTTTTTGGGTTCCAAAATGATTGTTTTGTGGTTAGCGTCGACATAGCCCGTTACGAAGCGGGTGCAGAGGTTGAGAAACACCAGCAGGTCGGTGAACAAGATCAATGGGTCGTAGGGGTCGGGACCTGGAAATAGATTTAGCCGAGGATTGAGGATAGTCCAGTTCATTTTGCAACAGGATCATTCACCACGCAATGAAGAATGGAATCGATCTATAGTACGTCCCGGGCTATGTATTCTATACCTATAAAGATGTGAAGGTAGACTCACAGTCATAGAAGACCTGGAGTGGCATGTATAGAAAGGTGGTGAACATGAAGAGCAGCTGCATGGAGTCCCAGTAGTACTTGAGGGGGCTGTAGGGGTGGCAGGCGAGCCAGCGGCCTCGCGCGGCGTGGCGCGCGCGCTCCGTGCGCAGCCGCTTCCAGCTGCGGATGTACAGCGCCGTGCCGTGGTGCCACTCGCACGCCAGCACCAGCTCCCGGAGCGAGGACAGCTGGGGGGATATCATTATTATACGTGAACGTGCCATGCTTGGTGGCAATACATCTGTAATATCGCCTACGATATCTTAGGGCCTCCGCAGACTAGCTACTTTTAGCATCGGCGATCGGCGATTTTGATGCTGCATCTCGCTCGTTCGCGCTCGAAGAAACGCGACGCAGCATCGATACGTCACAAAATCGCCGGTCGCCGATGCTAAAAGTAGCTGGTCTGCGGAGGCCCTTAGTCCGTTCGCCTTCCTTTCTTTCCAGCGACACCATGGTATCTTGGTTGGCTTAGAGCGCGGCTCCACTAGTGCGCTGCGCTGCGTCGTCGCAACGGATCAAAGGGTCGACGGGCGAGAGACGAAGCGGGGGAAGGTGATGCGCCAGTACAAAATCTTGCGACGACGCAACGCAACGCGCTAATGGAGCCCGGCCCTAAATCTGTGACACAACGTAATGGATCGAGATTATCGTAATGTCAGATGTCCTTATAAGTACCTTCATTTTACAGCAGTTCGCAGTTGGGAGTACGTCCAAACTTGTAGGCTCTTTCTTTAAAACGCACGTATGTTTTATATTGTCGCCGCCGTACATTGTTTACTCTTTGTTGAACAATTTTTTGCTTATTATATAAATCACGCAAAATGCAAATCTACAATCTTTTGAACTATGAGTCAGTGACAGGTTGTCAGTGTTATTCTTTTTTTAAACAAAGACTTAAGAAAGATGAAAAAAAAAACACTGGAATAAAATAAGTTTCTTTTCAAATGACCTCTCTGCCTCTCTGATACCTACGTTTTATTGTAAAAAATATGACCGAAAGTGTCCAATATTATTTCTTTCATACGTCACGAGTATTCGTAATTGGCTTCAAAATTAACTACAGTAGCGGCATTTTACGATAGCCGGTTTGACATGTGGGGGGGAAGAAAATGAACCTTATTATAACGGAATAAGACTGGCCGTTTTAAAAAATAAGAATGTCAAAGAATTAATGCGAAAATGAATTTTATTCCGTTATAACAAGGTTCATCCTTCCCACATGTCAAACCGGCTATCGTAACGTGCCGCAGGTATAGTGTATGTAATAGCAACATAAGTTGGTCGGTATGGTCGCAGAAGAAGACGTTCACGGTGGTGCACATGGGGCGCGCGGCGGGGCTCACGCTGGACTGGGCGGCGGGGTTCAGCCTCAGCGAGGGCACGCCCGGCGCGCCGCCCGTCTGGGCCTACAGGTCAGTACTGCCCACAGAGTAAAGACTAAAGAAAGAGGTGCCCTTATTCGATATTTGTATGAAACAAAACGTGGTCATTGTTTTTTCATTTTCATTTTACTATTTACCGGTAAATAGTTGAACTACTCGCTTCGTTTTATGTCGATGTTAGTACTAGGCCGACCACTCGGCCGACTTGCTTAGGGCCAGTCCCCTTAGTAACTGGTCCATGGTACTGTCGCACAATTTACAAACGCAGTAAGTACAACTGATTGCTTTGGAACTTACTGCGTTTATAAATTGTGCGAATTTATAAACGCAGTAAGTACAACTGATTGCTTTGGAACTTACTGCGTTTATAAATTGTGCGGCAAGGTAAGCACCTGTTTCTATTTACACATAGCTGTGACCTCCTTCACGCCTAAAAACTAGCTGTGTCCCGCGGCATCGCCCGCGTGGAAATTGATGTGTAAGATTTAGCCTATGTCTTATTCCAGAGCCTACACTATTTACGTTTCAAATTCCATTAAAATCGGTTAAGTAGTTATCGAGATACCTACGAGGTAACAAACTTTCACACACACACACGTATTTTGTGCTTGTGTAAAGATTTAAATTTAATTAATAACCAATTATAGCTTTGTGTTATGGTAGATATATTGTTTTTTTTTTCATTATTACAGATTTTCGCAACTGAGAGGCTCAAGTGACGACGGCAAGTCGAAATTAAAGTTACACTTCCAAGACTCCGAGACTAAAGTTATTGAAACTAAAGTGAGTATTTTAGGACCATTCTTTAGATAAGTATATGTATAACAATATGCCTCGTGAATCTTGATACCGTGATTCAGGATTTGTATGCGGTATCGCATATAGTACTGGACCGTGCGCTCAGCGCCATCTGTTGGTGGCGTCGTGAAGATGTGGGGTCGCTACAGTGGGGCTAGCACACACGCCAAGACAAGACTTTTGTCATATGTATTATATCGCACCGAGTCACTCTCCCCTTTTTAATGCATAAGAAGGGGAGGAGGGGAGGGGAAGAGGTGGTAGAGCCAAGCTGTAGCCAATTGACTGCAGCTCATAAACGGGCTGGCTCGACCGGGGTAGTACCACCCTCTCACAGAAGATCGGCGTAAAGCAGCTATTACAGCTGCGTTTCGTACGATGAGTGAGACAGCCGAAAGTCCACCCCCCCTCCCCCTCCCTCCATCCCACTCCCCTTCACGGCGGCAATGTGCGAGCAATGCCTTTGGTATTGTAAGCATCTATAGGCTACGGTTACTGCTTAACATCAGGCGGGCCGTACGCTTTTTGCCACCGCAGTCCTATAAAAAAATAGAGATAATGAGACCAAATCGATGTATCTCGCGTTTTGTCCCGTCACAGTCAGTTGTGCTACTAGAAGTGATTTTGTCCCGCAGGAGTTGGAGTGCCAGATCCTCCAGAGCCTGTTGTTCTGCATGCACGCCTTCCTGACGGCCAAGGTGGCGTCCGTGGACCCGGCCTTCCTGGCCTCCATACAGCACTCCAACTAGAACACCACGTGCGGCTACTGTGAGGCCTATTATTGATCTATGTGGGGTTAATGGATCTAGGGTATCGATAGGCAGGGTAAATTCCCACGAGGATTATGTTGACGTGCAGTGACGTCATAATGACGTCACTCGGAAAAATTAGGTTAGAGAGTACCCTAGAACTTTTATCCTCTATGAACATGTTTTCAAAACTAGTACTACCTAGTTTTGAATTAGACCATCCATTCCCAAAGTGGGCGATAACGATAAAAAATGGGGGCGTTGTGTAGACTCTACACAACGCCCCCATTTTTTCTGGGTCTCTTACCGCCCCCCTTTAGGCCTGCAGCGCCTACAAGGGGGCGTTATCGCCCACTTTGGGAATCTATGAATTAGACTAATGTTATTGTGCAATTTTACTGCCAATTATTTACGTTATTGCGCGAAAAATTCTTAAAAAAACCTAAGGCCTACAATCAAACAGCGATTTTAAATGACTAAAATACATTCCGATTGTTATTACTTCTACAAATCTATTTTTGAATCTTACGAGTAGTTTTTAAATTTCCACCCCGCACTCTCGTCTTCCCTTGTACATTCCCTATTGCTTGCATTCTATGAAGCTCATAATAAAATCTTGCTTACACACTAACTGTATGGTCCCAAACGAAGCAACGCTTGTGCTATGGGTGCCGTACAATGGACTGGGGATGATCACAGTGACACATGACACACAGACCAGAGCAAATTAAGAAAAAGTCGTTTCCGAAATTAACCTCTCGCGGGAATCGAACCCGCAATCACCCAATGTATGAGCCAAGCGGCCTAAGCTCGAACCATTGCGGCAAATGGTCGCTATTCTAACAATAATAAAAATTGACAAATAACTAAATGTAATTATAATAATTACATTAATTATTACGTTGTATGAACACCGGTATTTGATGAACATTATATTACATTAGGTAGTATAAATATTAGCGAATATAGAATCGAATAGAAGAGAATCTAAACTCGCCGGAACTACGTTTTATAGCTACTAGTGGCGCCCCCATAATGTTTCTGGTCCCACTATTCAAACCATATAGTATATTGTTATATTTGTAATGTTAATAGGCAATAAGTTATGTATATTGCCTAATCTAATAGGTTTTATATACGTACGCGCTCAAATTAGACAATTACGATGAAGTAATCGATTTCTTAATCGAACGAATAGTAATATCGACTTATGTGCGTCCCTATATTAATCGTTCATTTTCATATGTAAATAAAAAAATGTACAGTCAGCAACGTAAACAGTTCAAAATTACTTAATTTTCAATGTAAATTGGTATTTTGTTCGTTAGTACATAACAACTATTAAAGTAATCTTACCCTAAATTACGCAGCTTTAAGCCACTTACAATCGCTTTAAAAGCATTTTTCTGAACAAAGATGTTTTGTAATACCACCAATAAATCGATTATTATACTTTAGGGGTTATTAGTTAAAGTTTTTGTAGTGTTCACTTTGTTGTTGACTGTACTGGATATACTGGTGGTAGGTGCATAATACTCAATAGACCAAAGATTTTCAATTTCATTACCAATTCCTCATATGTATGAGCGTGGAGGAGCATGTTTTCTCGAAAGAGGCTAGTATTGGGACTGAGGTGATGGGGAGATGTGCACGGAATTATGGATATATCGTCTGTTTAGTCTTTAGTGAACAAGGTCGACAATGACCTGGATGGACCTGAGGCTAACGTAGATGAACTATTGTGTGGATAAAAAACTGTTTTGGCGAAATTATTGTATTTTACAAAACTTAATTTTAATGTATCTGTCGATATATTTATATGATTGTGCTAAATATGGTGAATGTTTATTAAATTGTATTTTAAATTGTTTTGATTGGTAAACTTTGCGCTTGCTTCATATCATTAAATTTAAGTAAAGATATATCATACCCTGTCCTGTCGTTATCGAAATTCTATAAGACGGCTTATCTGTTGTACCACAGACAAGCCTCTGTCGAGTGTTTTAGATTTTATTTTCATAACTTGAAGTATATTTGAACATAATTTGGTGTTTAAATGGTCACTTGATGAGATATATTGATTTGTTGACATAATATTTTATATTTTATCTTAAATCCTATATCCTGAGGCTATATTATAATTATAATATATTATACAGTTATATAGATAATATTTATAATTTATCGAATATAATGGTTCTAAATTATTAATTGTATGTACTTACTATAAATCTTATGAATTATGAGTTTAGTTAGAATGTCTGGTTTGATAACTATGGTGCTTATTGTGTTGGTACACAAGCTAAACATGACTTAACTAAATGTACTGCTGCCTTTGTGGCCAACATATGGCTACATATTACGACTAAACCTAATTAAACACATCTAAAATTATTTATGTACTGCTCATACATTACGATGATGAGAAGGATGGCAATACCGTTACTTTAGTTTAGAATAAGCACCATTATTAGTTGTAGTATTTTTAGTTGTTTAGTAAGAACCCTAACTAAATTCAATATTATACCTGACCCACTAGTCTTATTTCAGCCGACAGACCTTTACAGATTAGAATGTAAATTAATTTCAAGATAACCCCCAAAATAAAATACAACAGCATTACAAAGCACTTTTGTTATGAAAAAAGCTTTGTAAATCAATTGTAAATAGATTACAATTATATGAACTTGAGGGTTAGCGTTTATGGATAGCATTCCTGTACACATATAAAACAAAATAATGTTAATGTAAGTGTTGAATAACCCAGCTGTTTTATCAAGGAATCTATGTTTTATCAGTATTTCTAATATAGACACGATAAATAGATATTTACGTAGGTTTATTTTTTAATTATATTTTATTTCTTTACCATTTATTTGTATGATCTTAGCCTTAAAAAGTATCAGACATGAAAGGGGATCATCCAATTTTGTATTGTATAGCTAATTTATATTATGTAAAAAATCGATATGAGGGGTAGTGTTATGTTTGTAATATCTCTTGCGAGACTTTGGAAATCAAAACTACCAATTACGCACTCAAATAGTAACTTACAATATTGTTCTGTATTTAAGTATGGTCAAATATTAGCAATTGTGAGTATTTGGGAACGGGTCCCTAGTTTCCTCGAGATGGTATTTCCACCATAACACTGCATTATAGATGCTCTTGTAGATATATAATACTCAACAAATATGCTGAATCTCGTAACGTCCATCCCTATGTTTCGAAATGATATTGAAATAAATATCACCAGTTAATCAAACTTTTTAAATGTGTTGTAAAGATTATATTGTAACACATTTAATTTGAATGAACCAACATGATTCTGTAACTTAGCATCGAATACATCGATATGAAACTATATATTCCAGTGTAAAGTGATGAGTAGCGCTTATTTTTTATGTAATAGTGTTTATAATTGCACACTTAGCTTCCGAACTTAGTTGGACGTCGGGAGATAAATTCTTAATTAATCGGAATGCTTTGTAGAGTTTCAAATACTGCCAATGATTTTAATTTCAGCCCGTTATATCACTTTAGTTACTTAATTCATGTTTCTGATATCCCCAGAATGTATCTCCCGACAATTCGGTGAATGTAATTACGGTAACGGTTCAATCGATTAGTCAATTTAGAGAAAATACTCAAGACTGAACTTGGATGTTGTGCGACTTGACATCGGAAACATTGCTCGTTCCCCCTCCATTGGAGAACGATTCTACACTTTATCTCATACAACTTATACTTTATTAAGTACCATGTTGATTAAGCGCCAGTTTCAAAATCGTTAGATGGCTTATCCGCCAATTAAATATGGCGTTTTTACAGTTTGTCCATAGAATATCCGTCAAAACGCCATGTTTATTTGGTGGAAAGTTATCAGACGATTCTAAAACTGCCTGTAATTATGAACGGTCTTCATACAAACTGTATAAGTCCAACGTGTACCTATGTGGTTTAGAAGCTACATCATTCCGACTTAAGCAGTAGCCTGTTTATAATGTTTTCGAATGTCCAATGTACATGAATAAAGTAGTATTTGTAAAAACTAAATGCCCCAGAAGTTGTAAAGTCAATGCAAATATGGATTACAACTTTCATAAACTTGGGGTTCGTTTTATGGAGAGTCCTGAAGATGACATGAGGGTCAAAGAAAAATATGAAACGAATAAATTGTTCTGGATATAATATATTATTTAAAATAATAAGCTCTAACGGTTTCAAGCGGGGTCTGCCCCACGAGACTGCCCTAGTGTTGGAATAGGGTGTAACGGCAAAGGATAATGTACCACGTCTCATTAGTTAGCGGTTAACGCCTAGTTATTTATACCTATTGTTGAATAATGTAACTATATTGTATCCATTAGTAAAATATTAATTCAATTACTTATGCAGTTTCTTTGTAACCCTGTTTTATTTATATATTTCTGTCTTTGTTATAAAAATTGGGTTGTAAAAAGGGGAGGTTTATTTCTTATGGTTGTACGGACGTTGAATAAAACGAGTTATTATTTTATAATATTTAATCCAAGCTTTAGGAACAACGTAAAATTACATAAAGTGGGTAAGCGACAACTGCCGAGTGGGCGCGAGGACAAACCAACTATGCGACACATTAAATTATTTATAAAATAAAGTTAGGGAAATTAAAATGTATAAAGTATAAGAATCTTATTTCAGTTCGCTAGTAGGTATAGTAGCATTTAAAATATCTGGAGAAGGTAGTCCAAAAGCAACAGTTCCCTCTACGACACATAACATCCATTATAATAACGTACGTAATATTCCACAAATTATCTCCCAAATCTAAGTATGGAAATTTACAATCGTTTTACAATAACATTACAACGCGCGTTAGTAAAGCAATTGGAAATGGATTAAAATTTCTATAAAACGAGTTTGCATAGTAATAAACAGAAATCTAAAATAGTGACTATAGAGTAATTTGTGCGTATCTATTACGTGTCTACATTTAACAATCAAATACATAATTGATGTAGGGACAAACCTGGTTTAAAAAATTGTGTTAAGGTAGGTATGTAAGGGGGCGTCCATAAATTACGTGAGGCATTTATGGGGGGGAGGGGGTCGAGTAATATCTCACCAAATCTCACGTGGGGGAGAGGGGGGGTCTCGGCAAATCTCACGTAATTTTTTTTACCGCAAGAAACAGTGTAAAATTGCAAGAAAACTGGGTTAAATTAAGTTTTTTTTTAACTAAACTTAACTTTTTTTTTTTTGTTAAATTAAGTAATATAACATGTTTCTCGTCTAGAATATAGCTTTTGAAAAATCTCACGTGAGATTAGAGGGGGAAGGAGGGGTCGAGCAAAATCTCACCAATGGGGGAGGGGGGGTCGAAAAATCTCAAAAATCACCCCACGTAAATTATGGACGCCCCCTAATTTTATATACCAGACTTTTACAACCAGATTAAAAAGGTATTATATTAATTAATCGTCCCTTTCTATTACTTAAATCACAAAGACGACTCTTTGTAATCGTTGGTTACAAAGTTCTATAAATGAATATTATTGAAGTAACAAAATATAGCTTCGTCACTAAGAGCTACTTATTGTCCACTATTTTCTAATAATTTATTGTCTTAATAATTTACAAAGGTGGTTCGTAAGTCTCAGTTCAGCTAACTACTATAATATTTGAAAAGTTAAGTCATCATGCAGAGTTTGAACTCTGCAAATTGACTTATTTTTTTCTTTATAAACCGCGTTTCTGTCAAGTTATTCCCTTTGCATTTATTATTTATGGTAGATAGTTAAAACTAAACAGTAATGATGAATACATTTTTAATGTAATTGTTTTGCAATAATTGATATGATTTTCGTTTGCTCATACAATACTTACTCGTTTAAGAGCAATTTAATAATTTTCTAAAATATCTATCTTGATATTGATTATAGAATTAAATAAAATATTTCAACTATTTTAGTGTAACTTTTTATAGAAAAACAATGTCCTCCTTATGAAATGTTCGTGCTGGAAAGATAAAATAAGTATATATCTCTATTTAATATTAGTTAGGACGTTCGGATTTCGATTAATTTTCTAAAACTATGCAGACAATAAGTTTCTTTGACAGCAATCGATACAATTTTATGTACCTATTAAAAAAATCATAAATAATAATATGGGAATATTTTAGTACTATACGCGAGTACTTAAAACTCAGGTAGATGGAAATATAAATTTTAACCGTAGGTTTATTTAGATACTAAGTAATAATTTTACTACAACAATTAACATCCAATAGGGGCCAGTGTACACCGATGCGAGCACTTAAAAGTATGTCATACTAGTGACGCAGAATACAACACTAAACACTTAATACACAACCTTTATTTTAAACCTGTTAAATGCGCGGTTTATGTCTCGGCACAGTTTAACAAAATGAAAATGTAAAATCACTAAAGCAGTATTTCAAGTTCCAAGCTTGATGGTACAAAGTTATAAGGGAATATTATAATGATTATGATTTTATATAATTTTCTTTTATTTTGTTCAAATATGGCCGTAGATGTTTGTTAGCCACACAAAGGCAGTTTTATATAAAACCATAACCACCGCATCCGAATAGAAATTTAGAATACCTATGTTTTTATTCATTATCAAAATATTTATTGTCACTAATTACGATAATCACTATTTCTTATACGTATGTGTCTAGTATTTTTTTATTTCCTATAACTATGGGCTAGAGTCAAACCTGCTGACTCGAAGAAGATATGCTTTGAACACGACACATTTAGTCTACCATAGATTTTATTTCCCAACAGCGATTATAAACTACAACAGTATACAATATACGCAATACATGTACATTTAAACATGTAAAACTACATTTCATATGTATAAACATTAAGAGCTGAACATGCATATTACTTTACACATGTTCTATATAAAGCCAAATACCAATGCATTTATTTATGTTTATTTATAATTCATTATCGAACTTATTTCCATCTGAGACAATTCTAGAAATCAAGCATCGCTACTACAGTGGAAACATTTAACAAAATTCGAAAGAGAGAGGTGCTCGCTACTAGATGTAAACTATACATAAATCTTTCTTTTTCCAGCTTTCAATCAATCCATGGCCTGGTATTTTAACCCTTCTATGGTAGATTATAATTAAAATTGTATTCGATCAAATGATATTTGGACTCGATCGACACGGTTGCGGCTAATATTCTGGGTTGATAACTTGTTAGTTTACTTGACATTTCTTAATTCAGCCTTTGGACTTCCTACCTTAAAAATATATCCCGATATAATACCTACAAATACATCTATAAATACATAAAGAAAACTGATGTAAGAGTGTTTAAAACAAGTAGAACGTAATAGGAATAGTGACTACGACGCGGAGTAAAATGCAAAGATCACAAGTATCATAAGATGTCACAGAACACTAAAGCATGGCCCTAAGTTGACACTAGAGTATCTTATAACTAAATTAAGTAATTTATAACTATCCTAACTTACTTTACAATAATTTTCATATTATATAAAACAAACTTAGTACATTTACTTTTTATCAATGATAAGTTTGACTAGGAAAACGGGTACCTGTTATATATTATTTTGCTTTACCTTTGTGTTTATCTTTTGTTATATATTGTAATTTAAGTATTAACAAGTAAAATATAGTTTTGAACAAATTTTTAATTCTCCACAAAGTGACTACATCGTCCACTTGATACAATATCAATAAAATAGGATATATATATTTAAAATAATGTTAATACTTTGATAAATTTCGTTAAATTTCGTTAAAACTAGGTAGAAAGCTCGAGTTGAGAAGGAGACTCGTATGAAGTCAACAACCATTCTTCCATGTAAACGTAGAATAAACAGTGCGATGTGAACTTGAACGTAGAAATCATATTTTAATATTTACCTAAAAGCTTAGGTAATCTACTCGCTTCACTTATTGTCTCATTCGCTTTCTATTATGCTGCAGTTTCTGATAATAAAATAAAATAAATATATTAGTTTAACTCATTGATTAGTTTAATTCATGTTTACATCGCAGTGGTTTTTACAACATTCTATACTTAACGACCTACCTATTTTATATTGAGCATAGCTTTGTGCTATAACTGCTTAAATCTCAATCAACCCATACGGGAACCGCAGAACATTTAGAGACAAAAATATGTAGGTATGTTGTTTTCCCCCTAATTCATTTACAATTTTAACCACATCTACGCCTACAATAATCCTAATAATATGATTTCTTAAAGTCTATTAAAGCTATTTTACTAATTTCTTTATAAGTTCTGTCAATTGAAAGTTTTTATTTTATTTATGACTCACCTACCTATGTGTAGACATAATACTGGAACAGAAGTATCTAAATTGTATAGTAACAAAGCTTATTCTACATCTGTAAATATATTGTCAAAAATTATTTAATTATTGTCACATGTTACATAGAATTTTCCAATAAATGTATATAATAGGTCAGATATTATTGTCACATTTCAACGAATTTAATTCATATTAACTGTCCATTACATCATAACGTTTCTATATTTTATTGTCATTCGAGGAAGTACCTAATACCAATACTATTTTTTTTTAACCTACATCCATTTGAATGAGATTTCTTAATTTATTCTATAAAAGCACTTTCCCCTAAAACTACTAACATCAAACATCAAACAAACACTTAAATTCTAGAAGATAATGTTCGGTCCTTCACACGTAAACAAACGATATTTCTTTCAAATCAAAATGTTCACGTGTGAAAAACAAATCAATCCTCCACACTAATCTCTAACAACACTGAATATAAATAAAACTAATTAATTCAAAGACAATAAGTATAAAAAAACTCCTAAAAGTCAGCTAAAGCTTTCAGAACACTACATTACTTATAAAAGCCGCTTACATCAAGTTCATGTAATTAAAAACAGTTGTTGGTATATAATAATATTTATAGCTATGACGTCTTTATATAACCGAGTTCCCGAGTAAAAGTTTCGAGCGGTACAAATTTCACTTCCAAAGTCATGTACTTACAGTCAACGTTACGGGTAAACTTTAATACAATATCAATATCATCGCTTCATAATAAATGATTTCATATTATCACAGCTTTAAATAATTTACATCGCATGATTTACGATGATGTGAAAATATTTAGTCATTTGTCTTTTCCAATCAAGAGGCAAATGTATCTAATAAATTAAAGTCTGCATTTAACTCGATATTGTTGAGTGTCAATGCAGAGTTACATAATGCTTCAATGACTGTACGTTCAAATATGTAAGAATATTGTCATAAGTAAATATTTATTGTCGTGTTGTTACTTTGATTTTATTAATAAATAATATTGAATCCATCACTTCGAAATTATTAGGACCAAAGTGATGTAAAGGTTTCTTTAAAAACTACTTTTTTTTAAAATAAGTATGTGACTCTTTTAAAAAAATCTAAAGTTAAGTGGAATTGCAGAGTTTATAGGTGGGTACGTCAAAAGTCAAGTGAAACTGCAGAGTTAATTAATACAACTAAAAATAAAATAATTTCGAAGTGGTGTGTTCAACAAGTCAGTCAATCTAAATATCCTCCGATTTGGCATTGTCGTCGTTGTACATGAGGATCTGTCGGTGTATCCACGGAATGAACTTGGGCACGTAGGCGTAGACGCCGGGCAGCCGCGGGTGCGCGCACTTGATGCCCCACGACACGATGCCGCCCACGTACCAGCGCCGCCCGTCCGCCGGGTCCTTGCACAGCAGGGGCCCTCCGGAGTCACCCTGCACCAAAAAAAAAATAGTCCTTTTAACGTCCTCCTCCTACCTTCCTCCTAACGTAGCTCCTTTCTTTCCTTTTCGTTCCTTTTAACGTAGCTCCTGGGCAAGGCTTCCCCTCAATGCCAGGGGATTCAGGCCATAACCCACCACGCTGGCTCAGTGCAGGTTCATTTCACATGCCATTCGAAAATTTGTTAGATTTTCCAAGACATGCAGGTTTCCCCACGATGTTTTCTTTCACCGTCAGCAAGTGATAATCATAATTTTAAATTATGATTCGCACATAGATTTCGAAAAATCCAGAGGCGCGAGCCGGGTTTTAATCCTGAATCTTAAGCTCGTAAGATGCGTGCTTAACCAATCGGCTATTTAATTGTTACCTATCTAAACGTCAAAGCCGAAAGTTTATGCCACGCAAACCAACTATTTTAATACACTTTATATTGCTGTCCCGTCACTTGCCTATGTCCACAAGGTAGCTCCAACCCTCGTATGTAATGGTTGGATCCCTGACACGATTGAATTTAATTCCGTTTAACATTTCCAATACATTTCCCTAATTATTAAGGTTGGAGCAATGCGAATTACCTATTATATTGTTACGGTGTAGACAATTTATAACTCATACTAGTAGAATAGGTTATAGCAAGGAAAAGAGTAGGTAAATCTGGGCCCATTCTTAGGGAGTTGGGATGTGGCCATTGTTTTATTGATAGGTATATCTCTTATTATTTAACCTCTTTAAAGTTGTTAGAGTATAGATTGTTACGTAACCTCAGTTTTACTAAATCAATTACCTATAACTCTACTCTTGGATATTTTTGTTCTGCTCTTGTCTGTCAAAATCCGCAAAATGTTGAGTGATAATTTGTTGTAGGTACAGGTTGTCTCAAAGTACGAAATAATGATGATTTCGGTGAACAGCTATCGAGAATAAAATTGGTAGTTATAATTTTTTTATTGAATTCGAACAGATTTAAAAAAAAATGCTTGCCTTCATATTTAAAAAACTGTAATATCTCAAAAACCATGTAAAATGTGCACGAAGTATTTCCTGAATGTACATAATATAGTGGTTGCTACTTGTAAGCAACCCGAACACGAATTTAGTATCTCGCGTCCCGCGTTTGCCGGCGCGCGACTCTCGCGCCGCCCGCACCCCTCGTTCTTTGGCCGGCGCATAGCGCGCTTGGACCAGTCGAATTAGAAACCCCACCGCGTAAGGGTGCATTTGAAACCCGTCCCGCGGACGCGGCGCGTGAGTGACGCGGAGGCTCGCGCTTACGTATTATGTGTTAATTGTGATTTTCTATAACTTGTGATTGTGTCTGTCTTAAATAAGTGAATTAAACAGTGAAGATACTTATTGCCGTGTTTCTTTGCGTACTTACCTACTAGCCGACCATTACCTAAAAACGAACCTCGCCCTAAATCTATATTTTTGGTCCTTAAGCCGGCTTAACGAGATAATGGAAGGCTGTGTTACGAGGAGCAAATCTGCTGTCGTCGCCGCTGAGGGTCGACCTGGGTCATCGAGATCTAGTCGCTCAAGCAGGCAAGCGTTGCGCCTACGTGCCGAGTACGAAGCCGAGAAGAAAATGGCGGAGTTGAAAGAGCATGTTATAAAAAAGAAATTAGCTTTGGATTTAGCTGAAATTGGATCGGATGCGGGAGAAGATGAGCTGCCGCGCAGTGATTGCCATGAAAACATGAAGAACGTAGGCAAGTGGCTCGACTCACAAGTGGAAACGTCATTCGGAAAGTTCGAGAAAGGGTTAGAAAAACCCCCCGAATCGGCACCTCCCGCACCCCCCGCCGCTAATACATCGGACATCGCGCGCCTCGCCAATATCATCACCCGATTGCAAAGGCCACGAATAACTTATGAGCTGCCGCGATTCTATGGCGATCCGATAGATTGGATAGCGTTCCGCAGAGCTTACTTGACCACCGCGCCTTCCTACACAGCTTGCGAGAATATAATTCGTCTACAGACATCGCTACGGAGGGCGGCCAAGCACGCCGTTGAGAATCTCCTACACACCAGTTCTGATCCCGCAGACATAATACACGCCCTGGAAGAGGAGTTTGGTCACCCTAATCTTTTACTGGAATCTGCGATACAGAAGATTAGGAACCTACCGTGTGTATCCGAGGGGGGCGCCGAGTTGCGACATATGACGTCCGTGATAAGAAATTGTGTGTATATGCTGAAGAATATAAAAGCCAAGGGGTATATAAATAACCCACAGATTATTCACGAAATATTGAGCAAACTGACACCAGTACAACGTTCCCAATACGGCGAATACGTCATGAGAAATAACATGAACACCGAAGAAGACCTACGTATTTCGCCAAACATAGAGATCGTGCTAGAATTTCTGAGTCACTTATCACGAGCATCAGCTTATTACCTACCCTTGAACGCCGAAACAACCTATCACATCCGGAATGTTCCCGCAGACGGCCACACTGCCGCCGATACATCACGTCACCGTCGCCGAACATCACATCACCGCGTACACACTAGTGTGGACCTGCCAGAGGAGTCGTCATCGTCGCGGTCATCGAGTTCGCAGAGTACGCGGTCGGAGCGCTCGGGCCGCGCCGGCCGCGGCGCCCGCGGTGGCGGTAGCGCCCCCGCCCCAGCCCCCGCCCGCGCGCTGTCACCGACGAGAGCGCGAACGCAGTCGTCGGAAGTAAAGTGTGTGCTATGTGATAAGGGCCACTACCTACCCGAGTGCGATAAATTCGCTAAGAAAAGTGAGGTAGAAAAATGGGACTACGCTAAGGTAAATAAACTTTGTTTTAAATGTCTCGTGAAGACGCACTCTCGTTATCGGTGCAACGCTAAGCGGTGCGCGAAGTGTCGCGCCCCACACCATACGCTTCTCCACTACGTGAAGTCCGACGTGCCGGAACACGCCGCGGCCGCCGGCGCCGGCGCCGCGCCCCCGGTCGCCGCGGCGCCGCCCGCGCCGGCGACGCACGTGCCGTCCGCGGCGGGCGCGGGTATCGCCGAGTCAGTGACGAGTATGGGTGAGCGATGCACAAAGACTTTATTAAAAGTGATTCCCGTTACTCTTATTGTTGACAATAATGAACATATTTCGTGTTATGCTTTACTTGATGACGGTGCCACAGTGTCTTTAGTAGATAGTAGTGTAAGTTCGAGTTTAAGTGGACCATTATCCCCGTTAAAAATTGTTAGTGCTCGCGGCATTATTGTAACTGATAATAGTTCATGTAAGGTGACTGCGCTAATTCGTGGCCCTAATGGAATTAATCATAATATTTCTTTGCGTACTATTCAGAATATCGACTTGCCGCCCCAAAGTGTGCCCGCTAGAGTCTTCCAGAACGCCCACCTTAAAGATCTAGATTACTGTGTTATGTCATGCGCAAAACCTATGTTGTTAATTGGACAGGATAATTGGGAGTTGATAGTTAACCAAGAGATACGGCAGGGCAAATCCGGTCAACCCGTCGCGTCGCGTACTAAATTAGGGTGGGTTGTACACGGGCCATTAGGTGCTATATCCGAGTCCACGGGTGAGTTGGTCAACATAGTCTCGGAAAGTCTAGACGACCTGTATGACCTCGTCAAGCAGCAGTTCGAGTTAGAGTCTATAGGTATAGCGGAAGTGTCGCGCAAGAATGTTGAGACAGAGCGCGCGTGTAACATTCTAGATAACACGAGCCGCCGCCGTGTCGATGGTGGTTGGGAGGTGGGGCTACTCTGGTCACGGGAAGAGGTGCATTTACCTGACAATTATGATTACGCGTTGAAACGTTTACGAGGTATAGAGAGGAAAATGGATAAAGATCCTGAATATGCAGCCGCGTATACCAGCCAAATTGATAGGTTAATTAATGAGAATTATGCTAAGTTGGTGGAAGGATCGTTGAACGTAAACCCGGTATGGTGGCTACCACATTTCGGGGTCACTAACCCTAATAAACCCAACCGACTTAGATTAGTCTTTGATGCCGCCGCCAAGTATGAAGGCGCATGTTTAAATGATTATTTGCTTACAGGTCCGGACATGTTAAATTCTTTGTTGTGTGTTTTATTCAAGTTCCGATCCGGTCCGATCGCGTATACAGCAGATATCGCCGATATGTTTTTGCGTATTAAAATTCGTAAAGAAGATCAGGGCGCGCAACTTTTTCTTTGGAGGGGACTCGATAGGAAGCGTGACCCTGACGCGTATGTCATGGACTCCATGATTTTTGGAGCCAAGTCCTCGCCGACCTCGGCAATTTATATTTTGAATAAAAATGCTAGTGAATTTCAGGATTCGAACCCGGAGGCAGTGAAAGCGATTCTCAATAACCATTACATGGACGATTATTTGCATAGTGTGCAGTCTATTGACAGCGCGCGTCAGCTGATCGAAGACGTATCCAAGATTCACGCCGCTGGTGATTTCGTTATTAGGGGGTGGGTGACTAATTCACCTGATTTACGCTTAGAGCTGCCTGTTATCGTTCCTGGCACGGTGAATCTCGACAAGTCCCCCAACAGTGGTGAACGGACCTTGGGCATGATATGGGTCCCGGATTCTGACGAGCTAGGCTTTGACATGTCATTTAAGAAATTGTCTACTGACATTGTCGAGGGCAGAGTTATTCCCACTAAACGGGAGTTTTTAAGATTTATTATGAGTATTTTCGATCCATTGGGTCTGTTGTGTCCGTTTATTATCAAATCAAAAATTTTATTACAGAGAGTGTGGAAGTCGGGTATAGGATGGGATGAGAAACTGAAAGAGGACGAATGTCAAGACTGGGATAGGTGGCTACAGGATATAAAGCAACTAGTAAACATGCGTGTACCTCGTTGGTATGGTTTGGCCCCGGTCAATGTTGAGCTACATGTGTTTGGGGATGCTAGTGAGTTGGCTTATTCTGCCGTGGCGTTCTTAGTCGGTCAGAATGGATGTGGAAAACCTCACGTCGCTATGGTCGCTGGTAAAGTTCGTGTTGCCCCGCTAAAGGTCGTATCTATACCTCGTTTGGAACTGCAGGCAGCTGTTTTAGCGTGTAGATTAGCTTGTACAATCGAGAAAGAGCAAGGGTTGTCCATAGTGCGTAGATATTTGTGGTCTGATTCGAAAACAGTTTTAAAATGGATACATTCCGATCCCCGAGATTTCCAAAAGTTTGTATCTCATAGGTTAGCTGAGATAGATCGAAAGTCGAACGTTAGTGATTGGCGTTGGGTACCTACTGCTGAGAATCCAGCCGACGAGGCCACCAGGGCGTATTGGCCTACGAAAAGTCAGTTATGGTTTAATGGTCCTTCGTTTTTATATCGCCCTAAAGAACAATGGCCAGTCAACGAGTACGACGAGGCCAGGGAGGTAGATTTGGAGCGTCTGGAAATGGTTAATGTGATGAGGCAGTGTGATCCTCTAATTGATGTATCCAGATTTTCTTCTTGGGTCCGAGTACTGAGAACCACGGCCCGAGTTTTGGGTTTCTTAGGTATATGCCAGAAGAAACAGAGTAGCCCAATGACTGCCGATAACGTTCGAGACGCAGAACTATTCCTTATTAAGCTTTCCCAGGCGGAGTCTTTCTCCGAAGAACTTGGTATACTAAGGAGTGGTAGTAGCCTACCCGCGTCTAGCAAGGTTCGTAATCTAGATCCCTTTCTTTTCGAAGATGGTATGCTGCGCGTAAGAGGTCGTTTAAGCGCTGCACCGGACCTGTTATTTGAGGAGAGGCATCCTGTTATATTAGATGGCAACAATCTCATCGCGCGACTTCTGATCTTCCACTATCACGTGCGTGCGCATCACGCCAACAACGAGAGTGTGATAAATTGTATTAGGGAGAAGTTTTGGATTACCCGTCTTAGGCGATCGATAAAGTCTGTTGTTGCTAGTTGCCAGTTTTGTCGTGTGCGGCGCGCACTTCCTATTCCGCCGAAGATGGGAGATTTGCCCGCGGCCAGATTGGAAAATACTAGAAGGGCCTTCTTACATTGTGGAATTGATTATTTTGGTCCGATGGAGGTCGCTATCGGGAGGCGCCGCGAGAAAAGATGGGGTGTTGTCTTTACCTGTCTCGTGACCCGTGCTGTTCATCTTGAACTCGCGGCATCATTATCGGCAGATTCAGCCATAATGGCAATCCGTCGTATGGTAGCTCGCCGTGGGCAGCCATCTCGTATGTTTAGTGACAGGGGCACAAATTTTGTAGGTGCTGACGCTGAATTAAGAGCCGCATTGCGTAGCTTGGACTATGACAAGATCGAAGATTTTTTATTGACCAAAGGTATTTCGTGGCAGTTTAATCCCCCTGCTGCTCCCCATATGGGTGGATGTTGGGAAAGGCTTGTGCGGTCGGTTAAAACTGCATTAAAAGTGACGTTGAGAGAACGCGCACCTAAAGAGGAAGTGCTATTGACTCTGTTAGCCGAGGCAGAGATGATTATAAATAGTAGGCCGTTGACGTATGTTACCTCGGAGCCCGGCGATCCAGTAGCTCTGACTCCTAACCACTTACTTTTAGGAACCGCGTCAGGCGCATCAACGTTAGGTACTTTTGATGCCTCAGATTTGAATGGCAGGAAAGCTTGGCGAAAGGCCCAAGCTCTAGCGGACATGTTTTGGAAGCGCTGGCTTCGGGAATACGTACCCACGTTGCAAAGAAGGCAGAAGTGGCTTAATGAGTCGCCGCCGGTAAAAGTAGGCGATATCGTTCTTCTTTATGACCCTAACCAGCCCCGTAATACATGGCCCAGAGGTGTAATTAGCGCGGTCCACCCAGGTCGTGACGGCCAAGTACGGGTTGTCACTGTAAGAACTTCGAATGGGCATGTTAAGAGACCCGTGGTAAAAATTGTTGTGTTGCCTACTGACGTGTGTGTTTAGAAACAAGGGGGTGGAAATGTAAGCAACCCGAACACGAATTTAGTATCTCGCGTCCCGCGTTTGCCGGCGCGCGACTCTCGCGCCGCCCGCACCCCTCGTTCTTTGGCCGGCGCATAGCGCGCTTGGACCAGTCGAATTAGAAACCCCACCGCGTAAGGGTGCATTTGAAACCCGTCCCGCGGACGCGGCGCGTGAGTGACGCGGAGGCTCGCGCTTACGTATTATGTGTTAATTGTGATTTTCTATAACTTGTGATTGTGTCTGTCTTAAATAAGTGAATTAAACAGTGAAGATACTTATTGCCGTGTTTCTTTGCGTACTTACCTACTAGCCGACCATTACCTAAAAACGAACCTCGCCCTAAATCTATACTACTCCTGAACGCTGTGTTCGTTTTTCTTTGCTGCACCTAACTTACTTATCTCAGCACTTTCGGCAATAAACCCAGTCGTATACCTAATTCCGTAGGCAGGCAAGAGGAGAAATGATTGCTCTCCACTAAGGAATAGCACTTAATTGTTTCGTTTTATTATAAGGGAAGATACAAGTGCAATTAAATATCAGAATCTTCTCGTAGTTTCCCAGCGTAACAATCCATAGTTATTTGTGTGCAAGTGAATATTCTAACTTATCAACATAATTTCTCTGCAAAGCAATAGTTGTTTTGCGTAGTTACGCGTGTCAAGTGAACCTCGTCGCGGGTAAGTGGGACAAGCGAGTGGAATAAACCCGTGAGCCTGTGTATTGGGTCGAGTCGAGTCGAGTCGACTCGGTTAGTGGAAAGAGTTGTTTATTGCCGTCGAGCCCCGCGCTTATTGGATCCACCTATCGCCCGAGCAAATATTTTGTTACGAGGCTGCTAAATCATTTTATTTGATTTTATAGCTTTATTGTTGAGCTTTTGTTATGTTCGTCGATATTTGGAATAGTGCGAGTACCTGACTAAAGTTTGTTTAGTAGGTTCCTACCTACTTATTATAATATTATATCATATCTTTGATGGGAGGGAATCTTCGAAAAATGCCCAGACCTTTTCTGGGAGATGCCTATGGCTATGGTATTCTGGATTTTTGAAACCTCCCCGATGACCGCCTACTGCACGTCCGGCGGTGATTCGGGATCTCCAATCGGAACGCACCGGTGCAGGTAGCCTAACTTGATAATTATTATATTCACCTATAGTACGACCTAATAATCTAAGAAGTATCTATCAAATTAGCAGAATGCTAACCAATGACCCTTGACTTTGACTTTGACATTTTGCACAATCTTATGTTATGCCAACATTATAGGTAGTAAAAAGACAAGAGTATAATAAGTATATCTACAATCTTGATATTATTATTTCAACTTACCTGGCAAGCGTCTTTTCCGCCTTCAGGGTAGCCAGCACAGATCATGCCCTCCGTGACGTTCAGGTCTCGGTGCTCCAGCCACTGGTTGCACAGGTCCCGGTTCAGAACTGGCACCTCTACCTCATTCACAGCCGGCTCGTACTCCGACACTGAGTAGCAAGGAACTTCTTGAGAATAGCTGACGGATTTACTCGCAAATTTATAGAATAATAATAAATATCCTGGGACATTATTTTACCTACACACGGCTAGATCCCAAAAACTGATATTACTACATATACCTACTACTTTTTGTTTGTAAATACATACTTAATATACATAATCACACCCAGACTCAGGACATGCAGACATGTTCATGCACACAAATGCATGTCCCGGGTAGGAATCGAATCAACGACCTGCAGCGTGCGGAATCTTATCCAACCACGCCAACGGGCCCGTCGCGAAATTAAGAAATTTATATTGTTTGTAAGATCATGGGTTGGTCACTTACGTTCCTTATCATCTCGCTTGCCCCAACCAATGACGGTGCAGAGTGTCCCGGGCTTGAGCACGCGGCTGGCCGGCGGCAGGCAGACAGGGGACACTTGCTCGTTGTACCGCACCCGCACTGATAACTGTACCAAACCAACTTGCATCTTGTAGGGATCAAACGCAGTTGAGGGACTTATATTGATGTATTTTACAGGTGGTAGAGCCAAGCTGTAGCCAATTGACTGCAGCTCATAAACAGGCTGTCTCGACCGGGGTAGTACCACCCTCTCACAGAAGATCGGCGTAAAGCAGCTGTTACAGCTGCGTTTTGTTCGATGAGTGAGACAGCCGTAAGTCCACCCGCCCTCCCCCTCCCTCCATCCCACTCCCCTTCAGGTGGTCAATGTGCGAGCAATGCCTTTGGTATTGTAAGCTTCTATAGGCTACGGTAACTGCTTAACATCAGGCGGGCCGTACGCGTTTTTGCCACCGCAGTCCTATAAAAAAAAAACTTAGGTGGAAAACAAGCGTACGGCCTGCCTGATGTTAAGAAGTTACCGTAGCATATAAACGCTTGTAACACGTGGCATCGCTCACAATTGCTGACCTGAAGGGGAATGAGACGGACTGAGGGAAAAAGAGGGAGAAAAGATTGGGCTTCTTGCTTTCTCATTCATCGTACGAATCACAACTAAAATAGGTACTTTGAGCCGATCTCCTGTGAGAGGGTGGTACTATCAAGCTGCAATCAAATGGCACCGTCACTTTATTATAACTTAAAGATTTTCAAGGCAAGAAGATCTTGTAGAGAAACCCCTTATGTCAAGAATAGTTTTTTTTTTTGGGGCCCTTTGACTTGGGTCAAAGGGGTTATTTTGTGCAACATTTAGTTGCGATTTTCATGATTTCGTCGCGATTTGGATGGTGTTTACATTGCGAAAGGTTGTTTTCCTCCCCTGCGAATGGATACAGGGGGCGTCAAGAATAGAAGTAATAATAATAATATCCTGGGACATTTTTTACACACGGCTACCTGATCCCAACTACTAAGCAGACACAGCTACTAAGCAGAGCTTGTACTATGGAAATCAGATAACTGATATACTACATATACTACTTTTTTATTTGTAAATACATACTTAATATACATATACAATCAGACTCGGGACATACAGACATGTTTATGCACACAAATGCATGTCACGGGTAGGAATCGAACCTACGACCTGCAATGTGAAAGGCGCCATCACGCCAACCACGCCAACGGGCCCGTCAGGTTAGGTTAGGTCAGGTTAGGTTAGAAGAACAATCAAACCTGAAACAATGCGATATCATTGTCATGCGCGATCCCGGAGTTGTAGTGTGGATGGGGCGACACTCGCCTAACCTTCACCTTCTGGCCGTAGTACGCGTGGGACCGACGCCGCGTGATGCCTAGTTGAATGGTCCAGCCATTGACATCCGTGTGACTGGAACAAATCGTCGGTCAGATCCTTCGAAGCTGCTACTCTGATGACATGGCCGAGTCAACCAGACTCGAATAAATAGCCGGACATACTTCCAACAGTAAGGTCCCATACTATACACTTTAACGAACCTTAAATCATTACCAACTATTTTTCTCTTTTAAGGCCCCGCTTCCCGGCCGAGAGTTTTGGCCGTCTTGATTGGTCGAGAGCGCACAAACCCCGCCCACTTTTGTTGCGAAAATATCGAAAATCATTAATTGTGACGTGAAAAACTATTGCATCACCAAAATCTAACTTATTTTGTTTAGGTATTATCTTTCTCCATATTTTGATGAAAAAAATATTTAAAAATTCCAAGCCGTTTAGAAGGAGATAGAAATTTTAAGACGAAAACAGCTTCACTTTATTTCTTTTCACATAGTAAAAGAGCATGTAGCACTTTTTTGCTGCTTATCTTTTAAAGATTAGGACTTGAATAAATTAGTTGTTTTTTTTTTTTAATTTTTACTCCACTCGTCCAAGAGCAGATAGCATTCAAACATGCCTCGTTAGGTGCCGATCCAGTCTTAAGAGATGTTAAGGGTAAGTACAGAAGTTATCCAGCAGTACACTTACTTTCCGACACAGTGCGCGGCAGTGAGCACCCATTGGTCAGCAATAAGCACCCCCGCGCAGTAGAACACCTCCTCGGGCCCGCCGAGGATGGCGGCCAGGAACGGCCAGTCGCCCGGAGACGCTTCCACGCCCCCTACTATGCGCTTCGTGCCTTTCGAAGAAACGCCTATGGTGCGCCGCTTGCCGCATTCTGGGGACGAAAACGTATTTTGCACTATTGTAGATTTGTTTATTTCCGAGAACGGGCACAGGACAACGGACACACGGACAGACGGTCCATCTGATGGTAAATGAAAAAAAATATTTTTATAAAAAAAAACAAACTGACTTCAAAAAAACCTGGTGCACTAAAAAGCCTGAAATAATATTTCTATTACCACCTCGGCCTACCCCTTCGGGAAAACCAGATGTGATGGTGTGTTATCGAGTATTTGGGGTCGGTGCCAATCTATCTTCTTACTTTTATAGTAGGTAGACTTGGCATACCAAGATTGGCACCGACTTGAGAAACCTGGTCGAATTGAGAAACCTCCTCCTTTTTTGAAGTCGGTTTAATAAAGGGAGCTGATGGGACGGTATGCTAAAGGGAACTAGATAGATTAGGGTTGAAATGCGCCTGAGGATTGGTCACTAGATCACTTTACATTGGATAACCTACAAAGCCTGGTTAACAGGCCCAAAGTTCTGTACCAAGTAGGCAGTAGAAGCAGTTCAAAAAATCCCAAGGATTACCTATAGTAGCTTTAATTTGCGCTAATCTCAGTAGTGTTTGTACCTATCATAATTCACACCTTGATAGCTTCAGTTGTTGTGATTATTATATAACAGCCATGAATTGTGCACAGCAGAAAGTTGTAATGCGATTTCATAAATGAATATCCTACTTGGTAGTTTTATTTTATTCATGAACTTACATTGGTAATACCAAGTTTATTTTATTTCATAAATTTTATTTCGTAAAGATTCATAGAAGATATGGTTTTATCAAAATTAAATGATAATGCTTAATATGCCAACAGACAAAAAAACTCTACAAAATATAAAGAGAACAAGAAAATAATATTCTAATTTATGCCTACCGTTATCACAACGACGCGACCAAAGCAAAAATGATTAAACTTGTAAAGCCCAACTTCTTTATTTATCTCACCTTGACGTCCGGTGCTCTCCAAATTGAAATTTAACCAAAACCCTTTTGAGGGCTCGGCAAACTTACTCTGACTTGCCAGTCCAAACTATGAGCGGTAGCGATAATTATTTGAACTATATTAGCGGCACGTTATGATGGCACTTTTGACATGTAGAGGGGGGAAGATGATGAACCTTATTGCAACGGAATAAGATTCATTTTAGCATTCATTTTTTGACATTCCTAAATTTTAAAACTGTTATTATTAATCCGTTATAATAAGGTTGATCATCTTCCCACCTCTATGCCACCTCTACATGTCAAAAGTGCCATCATAACGTGTCGCTAATATACATCACTTTAACGCTCACTGTGTCCAGTAATATCACCGCTCACTAGCCGCTATAACATTGTGGTGCAGATGCTACTGACTGGTAACTTTAGTGAACATGTTCACTCATAGTAGAGCAGGTAGAGGCAAAATCGACTGTGTGGTAGAGCTAGAGATCCAATATTAATAATGTCCTGCAAGGCTTTATAGACCTTTAAGCAAAGCCGTTACCAAGAAGGAGACACTTGACTGTCCAAAATGGTATGTCCTACTAAACGGGGTCAATAGACACAGTACGACTCAGTCGTTCGTGGAAAATAATGTTGAAAACATGTCAGTATTGCCAATACGGCTCATCTTCTGATGACCCTCAATTCACAAAATCGTTCCAAACTTTGCAATAAAGTATCACTTAGGTATGACTCTATTCCTGAAATAACTCTATGAAAACCTTATAAGCCGTTTTCCGCGAAATCCATGTAATATTGAATAAGGTTGGCGTCTCGAGTTCTAACTGAGATATAAGACTAGTGAAGTACCCACAAGGCTCGCCTCGTCGAGTCCCTCCCGCCTCCAGCCGAGGCCATCTCTCCCACCTGGCGCCTGCCACTCCCACAAAAAACATAATTAAAGTTTCCGCGGACCACAATTATGAAGAACAGATTACAGCTGTTCGTTCCCGTTGGGAGGTTCTTACACCACGCGCTGATGGCAGCTCGCTGATTAGTTTTTGTGATGTTTAATTATCATTGTAGAGGTTAAGTGGTGGGCACTGTTTTTTGTCTTTGAAAATTAAGAAAGAGAACACTTTTAACATTGCTGTTGAAATTAATTATTCTATGTACCTACTACGCAAGTTATTTAGAAGTAAAAAATACAACCTAAATGTAATCACACTTTAATCAACTTGTAGCGAATGCCTTATTACGTAAACAGTAATCGTTAAACAGTCATAAGATTGCCCGAATACCATTTATCATCGTTTATATGATCGGAAAACAATGTATTATGGTACTTATTTACTGCACAAAAATATGCCTTTTAGAAATATTATTTATAGAAGATTTCTACCGAATCAGCTTTATTTTCCCAAAATAAATTTCATAAAACCGATATTCCAGTAAAAATATTATTATACTAGCTGTGCCCGCGACTCCGTCCGCGTCCAGTCGGTGAAGCCCTTAAATATAATTTTGTCTATCGTCTAAACTGTATTACGTCAGTCTGCATCAGTCTGAGTTCGTCTGTCCGTGGCTGTCTATCTGTACCAGTCTATACCAGTAAGGTGGTAGAGTCTGACCAGTAAGGTGGAGATCGGCATTCAAGTAGCTAATTTACCTTCGTTTCGTATGATGAGGGAGAGAGCCGGAAGCGCAACCCAGCCACCTCCCCGTCCCCTCCCACTAACCCCACTCCCCTTCAGGTTGGAAACGTGCTACCGATGCCTTTGGTTGCAAGCATCTATTGGGAACGGTAACTGCTTAACAACTGGTGGGCCGTACGCTTGCCTGGCGCCTTAGTTGTATAACAAAAGTTTGACTTTATTTGTCTGTGTGTATCAGTTTAGCTGTAAGTATCTGTCTGTCTGAATCGGTCTGTCTGTAATCTATCGGTAGGTGAGTATCTCTGTCTGTACCAGTCTATCTGTATCCGTCTATCTATATCTGTAGTTACTCACAGTATCACGACTGAGCGGTTGGACTCCAGAGCTCAATGTTTAAGTTTGTACTTGATACCCATGTCCCTTATTTAAAATGAGTGAGTGCTCCAGACTCACGGCTTAGGTAAGAGTCACTGCGCAACATCGTGCTTAAAAAGTTAGAGTCCGGAGTTTATCGTCTAAGTCAATAGTCAAAGCGTTTATTATGTTTAGGCCTAGGAGGGCACTTACAAGTAGTCATTTTACATGTTTTCCTTAAATTCTAGCGCCGGATCGGAAACGCGACCTCGCCTGAGAAGTTTCTACTTGATACCCACATTGCTAATTCAAAGTTAGCAGGTCCTCCAGATTTATGGTTTAAGCAGGCAGTTACCCAGCAGCATCATTCCTGAGGGGTTGGAGTTCAGAGTTCAATGTCTGTGTTTCTATTACTACTTAATTCAAAATCAGCAGGTCCTCTAGACTTACTTCTTAGGTAGGTAGCTTCCCTACGGCATTAGTACTGTGGAGATGAATTCCAGAGTTAACGTCTAAGATTCCGCGTGATACAAAGACCCTCTTAATATTTTTTATACGTAATTAGGAATAAAAAAACTAAATTTCTTGAAGCAAGGAAGATATTAAATTTTGACATGTGGTGCAAGGCAGGTATTGTCTGATTTTAAGTATAGCGACATCTAGTTAAGAAAAACGAAACTTAAGATGGTAGAACGCAGCAATAAAATATTTATTATTATTATTAAAATTAAGATTATGTATTCCAAATAGTGTCGGATCACACACAAAGTAGGGCTCCGTAGGGCTCCGCTCTAAATAGACGTATTTCAATAACTAAAACTTATTGTTGGCTAGAATTTCCGTGTGGTCATAAAAAATTACAATCTAATATTTTATAAAAAAATATCCTAGATGTTAAGTTGGACTATTAGTCATATCCATGCCAAATTTCATTGAAATCAATCCACTGGATTCGAAGTTGTGCGTGTTCGAATATTTAGGTAGTTTTTGAATGTTTTGTGGCAACCCTAAATTATACCGAAAAAAAAAAAAATGCTAGATGTTAAGTTAGACTATTAGTCATATCCATGCCAAATTTCATTGAAATTAATCCGGTGGATTCAAAGTTGTGCTCTTTCAAACATTTAGAATTTTTAAGTAGTTTTTTGAATTTTCTGTGGCAACCCTAAACATTTTCGAAAAAAAAAGTATCCTAGATGTTAAGTTAGACTATTAGTCATATCCATGCTAAATTTCATTGAAATCCATCCGGTGGATTCGAAGTTGTGCTCTTTCGAAAATCTGAGCAAACATACAAACATACAAACATACAAACATACAAACATACCCACAGACAAAAATTCTAAAAATGATAAAAATGAATTCTGCTGGTCAATCTAAGTCCCCCCCACTATTTTTTTTCCAAATATTTCGAATGTACAGACGCGACCAATTTTACATTCTTATTATATGTATAGATTCGCAAAAACTCAAGGAAAAGGCTCGATCTAAAATAGCAACAGCGGGCTTACTTTTAGCTCGGCAATACGTTCAAATGACTGGCAATAACAGGAACAGGCCAATAAATAAAACACGTGGCTATATTCATGTCGCGGAGCTGCCTTTATACAACGAACGATATTGAGACTGATAGAGGTACTGAACGCTGAACAAAACAATGAGATACTCTTGTGGGAACATCGCGTGAGATATGTCTATTAAGTTATTTTATTCAAGAACTTTCAATTTAGTTTAGCGACGTATGAATATGACTAGCTATAGCTTATCTTGAACCTATCTTGGCCTAGTCAAGACGACTAACATACTAAGGTCTCGTCTAACTTGCATACTTGGGAAGTAGCTGTCGAATAATGTTTGCTCAAATAACAAATATGCTTGAGCACGTATAACTCTCAGTCGAAAACATTATGATTATCGATAGGTAGCTATGGTATGGAAACATCTGTTGATATCATGAAGCCGATTCAAGGTCCTTTGCTTCTTCTCTCGATATATTTTCAGGTGTAGGTATTCAGGGTTATGCCTACTCTTCCGTATTGCTATTTTAGCCACAATTATGATTGGATTCAATTCACTTTGACACAATGTATTCAACACAACACACTGCTTAGTAATGCTCGGGATACACGGCGACTCTCGACATTCAGTGTAGCGACACCGCCAGTACAACTGTCACGAGGTGTCTCGGTGGTGTACACACGCAGACACTCGATGAATACACTGAGTGTATTAGTGTCAAGTGTCGTCGTGTATCCCGAGCTTGAGAGCGTAAAGAAAGAGTGCTACTGTTGTCATTTGCAATTATTTTAAAATACACTGGACAGCAAAGAAAACGGGTCGGTTAGAAAATCTTCAATATCTCCTAAAGTACTTGACCTAGCTTTATGAAATAAACACTAAATTAAAGAACATTTTACTGGCTAAAATTAAAGTAAAAAAACCGGCCAAGTACGTGTCGGACTCGCACATACCACCACCTCGCTTCGTACAAGTAGAAAATAAACGTCAAAACATAAAAAATCATTAATTTAAAATTTTATTTTATTTTTACTATTTATTGTTGTAGCGGCAACAGAAATACACATTCTGTAAAAAATTTCAAGTCCCTAGCTATTACGGTTCGTGAGATACAACCCGCTGAGAGAAAGACAGACGGACGGACGGACGGACAGCGTAGACTTAATAATAGGGTTCCGATGGCACCCTTTGGGTAAGGAACCCTAAAAAAAGAATTTAAGGTTTTTTATTTTTGATAAACTGGGCGGTTTTTTTTTTACTTTAATTTAAGTTAGTAAAATATTCTTTAATTTAGTATTTATTTCATAAAGCTAGGTCAAGTACTTTAGGAGATATTGAAGATTTTCTAACCGACACTTTTTCTTTGCTGTTCAGTGTATATTGATATTATTTATAAATACTGAACGATGTTACTAGAACATTCATCACACGAATTAAACCTCTCAATTCTTCCACTATTGCATTAGACAAACGTTTGATTAAATGAGGGTAGTCTAACTCCACCGTCGCATTACGCGTAGCCGCAAACCCATTTTCTTGTAGAATTAAATAATAACTAGCCGAAACTTAGTTCCCACCTGCGGGCGGCCGTCATTTGTAAGCGGAACGAGACAGGTTGACAAGGAATGATTACCGGAGCCGCTCCAGCACTCGTCTTGGATAAATACTTCACTACACAATGTTACGTCATTTGTTTCTAGAATACCTTGTAGAGTCTGAGAGAGATGTCTCAGTAGAAAAATGTTTATTGGAAATGGGAACCCGGGGAAAGTTATAATTCAGTTGGTAACGCGAGGATCGATGTGGTACGAGCCTGATAAATGGATAACTGAATTTTATTTGGATGATCGCGCGGCGTAACAGTTTCAGGGTCGGGAGGGTTGCAAGTGGAATTCCTTAGTGGGGCGTTTGCTGAGTTTTAAAAAAAAAAATTTGGGACTTTGTCTATTTTAGATAACCTTTTTTTTTAATAAGAAAACCCATAAAAGACGGTGAGTTTATTAGAAATAGGGTAGTAGGTAACAATTTTTGGCAGGGCAAACAGCATTTTAAATACATCTTGTATCAACCCGGAATGAATGTATCGAGCAACATGGAATTGCCACTTCGAAATTTTATAGAGAAAAAGCGAAGGCTTTTTTATTTCGCTCGTAAAAATACAAGTACTGTATGAGCGATGAGACGATAGAATTAAATTGGCGAAACTTATGGCCAGTCGTTACAGGTAATGCGACCACAGTGCGGATTTCCCACAAAGGAATTTGAACCTTAACATTTCGGTGTTAATGTTGAATGTATAATGATAGCCAATCATATTTATGGGTGCTTGAAAGCTCAAGGCGGATCTTTAATATTTCATTAGTGGGGGATTTAAATAATTTTTTAATGTATAAAGAAGGGCTTAGACAGAAATACATGACGGATAAAATATTAGAGTTTTAAAAACATGTTATCTCCTTTTTTGGGCAGTTGTGTAAGAGTACCTACTTATTGTGCAATTGGAGCTAAGGACGTCTAGGATTACATCGATCCATTTTATAAACCAAGTGAATAGATAGGTACTAGATAAAATATCAGCATCACAAAGTAGTACCTACTCTACGTCCGTCTAGCAAAACAACTTCCAGACCATCTTCGGTACAGCAAACAAAAACTTATAAAGATGAATCCAAAACAAATTTCTCTAGAATGGCTAAACAAACCTACAGTCGATGGTAGCCCGCACAGTGAGCGCGAGCCGCGCGCCCCGAACCCTTGGAGTAACATTGTAGCAAGGGCCGGTCGCCGGTCGCCGGTCGCCGGTCGCCGGTCGCCGGTCGACGGTCGACGGTCGACGGTCGACGGCCGCCCGCAGCGCCGCTTGCGTAAGGACCTCACTTAGCGACGATCGATATTTCTTTTAGCATATTTCGTTGAAATATAGATAATCCAGGGTTATTTTTTTAAGAAAAGAATGGCGAATTGAAATGTATTGTAGGTTTATTTTTAGCTTCGTTCGCTTCGTGAGCTTCGTTTCTTGCCACACATTGATTCTATAGTTAAAAAGGCTGCTCAGATGTTTGGGTTTATAAAACGGAACACATGCTCGAACCCGAATTATACTTTACAATGCGTTGGTTCGCAGCCATTTGGAATATGCGTGCGTCGTTTGGAATCCGTTTTACAGTGTACATTCACAAAGCATTGAAAGTTTACAAAGAGCTTTTACACGACACTTGGCCTTTTTACCCGACTACGGCGGAGGGTTATGTAATTTTAATGAAACCGTGTGGGGTATCAAATGAAAGAGCTTGATGAGCACATTTCAAAAATATATATATTGTTACTCCAAAATAATTAAATAATAAGTAAGTTTAAAAACTAAAACCCGACTACGGAAAAAACGCGCTCTAAAAAGTATGAAACAAGAAAATATTCTCATCTAGAGGATAGCCGTGGTCCGTGTTCATGTGCCATTTGGCCCTAAAAGACCTACACGGACCACGGCTATCCTCTAGATGAGAATATTTTCTTGTTTCATACTTTTTAGAGCGCGTTTTTTTTAAACCTACTTTTTATCTCCTGGTGATCTCACCGATGTAGTTACGAGCAGCGCTTAGATTTTTTTAAGCTACAATCCTTATCCAGCCGTCGAAAAATGCATGATTTGATTTTTCTTTATAAAATAATTAACAATATTATCAACTGCAGTGACATTCTTAACCGTATATCGTTCACAGTACCTCGCAATATTCCTCGCAATCCCATTACTAGAACATTTTGTACGCCGTTAGTAAGAACCAATCTAGGTCTCAACTCTCCTACAGTAAGAATATGTAATGAATATAACATGTTTAACAGTAAAACCAACAATATAGACATATTCCACAGTAGGTACATTAAAATAATTAAAAAAATATTTACTTAAGTCATTGGCATAAATATTTTTTCTCTTATATTATTTTAAATTTTATATAAGTACCTACATTGTTATTTTTTTTTTAATTTTAGCTTTAGTTTTGTGTTTTATTTTTAGATTTAATTTTAATTTTAGTCTTAATTTTAACTTTATTTGTTTCTTTTTCATACAGTCTCACGTCGGCGAACGTTGTACACGCCTGTCATTGGTACCTATCAGACCAGTTTATTTTTAATTATTTTTGTACCCGTGTATTAATAGTATACTGTTGGTGTGTCGTTTTTAAATAAATAAACGAGCTGCGGAAAGCCTCCGAAGCCCGAAATAAATGAGTATCTATAGAACATAATAATACCTATGGAGGTAAGTACCCATTAATTTAGTTTTTTTTCTGAATTGCATCTTACTCAGAAATCTGTGGTACTTTGGATGTGTGTTGGGACTGAGTTTAGGAATATCCTCTGGAACTCAGATCCTCTCCTTTTAATGCAGGGGACTTCTCTTTCTCAGTTTTATTTCAATATTTTGACAAGAAATTAACGAACATGTGATTTGAAAAAACGCCCTCGTAACTGTAAGGTTCCATCCATATCCTGGCCATACAACTATAGTCGTGAACCCACATCTAGCAGAAACATTCGTTATTTGAGGGTAACATGACTACTATTTTATATCTCACATCGCCTTTTTTACTTAGGTATATAATTCTTCTTGTCGAGCTGTCTGTTGCCAAGCCGACAGTACGTCGTCTACCCACAACTAAAACCCGCCGAAGCGCGGTTAAATAAAAAAACATTTACCTATGATGATTTTATTATTTCATGGAATTCTTCTTATGATAACTTCAAATCCATTCTTCAAAAGTTCTATTGTGCGGACAGCTTTGATTTTCCTAACGTTGAGTATCTAATGGATTTTTACGGCTTTTGTATCATAAGGTAGGTAGATCCTATTCAAGATAGGTATCAGTAAAAAATGGAAATGTCGGGTGTGGTAAACAGTTAGTTTTCTTATTTGGAGCGCGTGGGCTCCGTAACCAACAGATTTTCGATAAAAACAGGTACTTTCTTTATACAGGGTGGTGACGACATCATGACAATAATTGAAAACACATACTGGGTATCACATTAGTAGTTCGCACATAAAATATTATTAAATTATATTCAAAGGTATTGCCACGGGATTGCTTTTTTATTTTGACTATGTTAACTTTACGCCTATAAAGATACCGAAGCACCGGCACCGAAGCGATGTTGCCACGCTTGTACTTACAGGTCAGTCTATGAGTTAGGTAGACGTTTATAAAGAGTGTTGTGTTTCGTTTAGACTATTTCCGCATTTAATTTGTTTGAAAATTTGAAATTTTGGACTTTGATGCAAACCTAATTTTATAATTGTAATGTGTATGATTGACTAGCAGGGATCGTGTTTTAATTTATTGTCACTATGTCGTCACCACCTTGTCACTATGTCGTCAGCACCCTGTATAACATTAAATAAAACATTATATAAAATTAGTTTTCAACCCCAGCCGTCGACTTTCTGACCTAGATAACTTCTATTGTTTCCTAAATTGAATTTATTAATCTAATTTCAAGGTAGACCAATTCAAAATGTAAAATGCCTTCAAAAAGTTAGCAATTCAGCTTGCAAACTGTCGAATTCAAATGTTAAATACAAAACATTCCTAATAGAGTTTCCGATACTTTCTGGCGGTCGTTGCGCAAATTTCACTAACTTTGGGATTCCACTCGGACGGGTAACAACCGCAGGAAAATGCTATTGTTTATATTTTAACTAGTGCCTACGCGAGAAAATATAATATAGTAACTTATGCCCACGACTTCGTCCGCCCATAATTTAAAAAAAAGCCTATGTGCTATTCCAGACTATAATCTATCTCTGTGCCAAATTTTATCCAGATCCGTTCAGCCGTTCTGGCGTGATTGAGTAACAAACATCCATCCTTCCATCCATCCATCTAAACTTTCACATTTATAATATTAGTGGGATTATTTCTTTCGTTCTCTTTGTTACTAGGTATACCTACTTGGGTAATCAGGATCGTAGTCAGAGTAAACAGGATGTCTTCTTACTTACTCATAAGCAATTTGACTCTACATATGATTCAGATTATTTTAAGAACATCAATCACCGGATCATTTGTAATATCATAGTCACCCTGTATAAAAGCGAATCGATCTAATAATTCAAGTAAGCGTTTCGCCCCTTAACAGTACTTCCGTGGGGCTTAAGTAAATCGGGAGAATATAAAAGGAACGAAACAACAAGAAAAATTAATATTTGCCGAAACGCCGAGCCCGGGAATGCTAAGTTATTTTGTAAACAAAATTGAATTTGTTACGGAGAAATGTAATTATCTTGTTCACGGCTACCGTTCGTAATTTCTTACTGCAGGACGTTTTGATACGTAGACGGGACAAATCGGAAGACACAAGACCACTAAAATAGTATAGAGACATATTTTAAAACACTACATAACCTTAAGGTTTTCGATGAGATCCAATAATATTTTTCATAAAATTTTCTTGGAAATACCTAACTATTCCATTTTACTTCGTAATTAATTTTGCTGAAAAAATCCATACCTTGCAAATTTCAATTAAAACAGGTCATAAGTATAGCGGTTATATGTAAATTAAATAAACAGAGCAGGCTCCCAGTAGCGGTAAGGCTGCGTTTAATAAAAGCCGTAATGTTTCCCGCCGCTCCCTCCCACCGGCCGTTACTGAGAAATTGAAATGCACGGCTTTCCAAACCCGAGGCCACACTTCGAGAGGTCTTTGTGAACTATCAACTGAATAGGAGGAACGCGATCGTATAACAATAATTAAATGCCTAATAATAATACTAATGTTATGTTAGGTGGGTGGACTAAAGGTCAGGTCCAGAAGGCAATTCTCTTGTTGACGGCTCGCATTGTGAGGAGGACACTATTCCTGATGCCGCCGCTGGGGAGCTATATTCACATTTTAATGTATTTTTATAATTATATTTAAAAATGAAAATTGTGTGTGTTAAAATGAATACTAATGGTACGATTTAAGAGTTCTAAAAGTTGCTCAAACTCAGTAGGTACTCTAGAAACGAGTGTAAATCTTTAAAAAATGCATTCGATTGTGACGGAATACCAGTGAAAAACAAATAAAAAACATGTGGGCTGTAGGGCTAAAAACACAAAATAAATTTAGGCAATACAAAAAGCACCAGGTGGCGGTTTAGCCAAGAAAATTTTACTACTACATAATTAGCATCTCCTATTCAAATGTCCCTCTGGAAGCTTCCTCCAGAGGACATAGTTTGCTTTCCCAAAACTAAAACGCGAGAAATTTTACAAAATTCCCAATTTAAAAATCTTAAATTGCCTGTATAGTAGCAATTAAAATTACTTCAGGCAACCCTGAAAATTTCTCCAGACAGTTACTTAATGAAATTGAACGTTCGTAAAGACAAATGGCGTTTAATTTAATTATAAAATCTGTCATAAGTGAGTGGGTCGGGAACAATTAATGAATCGTTTAATTCGCTATGAAGTATATAAGAGCTACCTACCAAACGTCTGAATCCGGTCGGGATCCCACTTGACTTACTTATTGGAAAAGTATTTTTCGAGAGGATTATTAATAATTATTATACAACCTACGCAGAATGTTATATCAAACATATTACCTTTGAGGTAGGTAGCTTAAAATATCCTATGAACTAGGAAAAAGGAACAGGGGCCCTACCACCACCTCTTAAAGCAGTTTTGTTTTAACGTTTCAGCGACTTTTTGTGCAATGACGTTTCTTATTGTCATGACAATAAGGTACGTCATTGCACAAAAAGACGCTGAATCGTTCAAACGTTCCTGTAATTGAATCGCAATAAGAGTTCGTGGTAAGCCCCCAGGACTACCGACTGCATATAAAAATAGTTATTAGGTAGTTAATAGTTATTAGTAGTTATTACTATTTTCGTATCATATTCGACGCTAGTAAGGCTTCTTTATCACACAAACAAATATTAATTTAATTTCTCTCTATTCCAAACATCCAACGTTTATATAAACCGTATATTCTGGCTTTATTATCATTCTCGTGATGTGGGCCCAGGACACAGCGCTCAAAAAGCCTACGTGTGTTTGCACTCTCCGGCTGTCAAATGGCTGGCGATTCACCCCCGGGGTGGTAAAAATAACAGACGAACGAAAATAGCATTTCGTTACTGCGCCCGTTACTGGGCTGCGCAAATTGGGAGCTGTGTTTGTGTTAATTTAACGATACAGAGCCGTCTTTATGTCACTTTTCGTTGGAAACTGGAAAAACCAGACAATCTTGCACATGACTTTGAAGTGAGCTTGGAGTTTACTTATTCTGTAATCCTTTTAAACCACTTCAAGATTCGTCCTGTCGGTTTTCACGAAACTCCTATGTCTTTTAGATTTTATGTTAATTTTCCTAGCCTATTGATAGATACTGAATAGATACATCCTTCTCGTTAAGACATCCTCAAAGTCTTATTAACAAGGTACGCAGCGCAATTAAAAAGGCGGGTACATATCAAGGTGTCTAATTATATCAAGCAAAGACAGTGATCTCAAGGCTAGATATAAATAATAACGTAGGTCGTTACCTTATAACGCAGAAGTAATTTATGTCACAATTCAAAACGCATTTTAACCAGGATGATATCGTGTAATCCTTGAAATTACTTATTGCTTTTTCGCTTCTTATTTGTTGAGCCTGTATTTTTGTCCCCATCCACTAGTTCCGTCATTTTAGGTTAAACAAACATCGCTAAAAACACAGTTTATATAGTGGAAGGTAGATAAGCACCATTTTCCACTTACCATAATGATTGCAGACAAGATGCACCCTCGGTGAATCCGGCTGGCACGCCTTCAGTTCCTTGAGCAGCCCCCCCTGGCTCCTCACGAACGCCCTGTACGTCTGGGCAGCGCCGTGCTCGTGCAGACTGCTGGCGCGTGGACCCGCGCTGATGTTCACCGCAGACTTTATGCTGCTGACTTCTGGCCTCGTTTCGTTAATGATTGCTTGACTTTTGTTTACCAGTCTGTGTGCAAAGGATAAAGGTTGAAGAGAATAAGCATCAGGGGAAGTAAATAACGAAAGGGTCTTATGAACCTTTCAAACAGATGGACAACTCAAGGATTTGTAGGTCATCTGCAAAAACTTACGAGTATCCAAGTATAGAACATAGCTTGACCGCCGTTGCCTCGTCTAATGTGGAGATGCAGGCAGGGAACCAAGTATGGTTAGCAGCGCGGTACACCTGCAGCTCACCACGACCCACGTCCCCGTTCGCATCGCTCAAACGCACTGTTGAGAAAATAACGGAATATTTTTCAATCACTGTACTATATTTTTTTATAGCACTTAAGTGGTAAACAAGTGTACGGACCGCCTGATGTTAAGCAGTTACCGTAGCGGATAGGTGCTTGCATTCAAAGGCATCGCTCGCAAGTTGCTGACCTGGAAGGGTGTGGGACAGAGGGTAGGAGAGTGGGAGGATAGGGCCTCCAGCTATCTCACTCATCGATCCCGGTCTTCAGTGAGGGTGGTACTACCCCGGTCGAGCCAGCCCGTCTATGAGCTGCAGTCATTTGGCTACAGATTGGCTCTACCATCAAAAAAATATGGAGATGATAAAATTTCTCACTTGTAGCAGCTAGGCCAAAATAGGCTTTCACTTACAGCAGTTCCTCTCATCCTGTCCCCAGGGACAGTCCACCGTCCCGTCGCAGAGGTGCGCCTGCGAGATGCACCGCTGGTTGCCGCAGTGCACCTCCCCGCTGCGCTTGCACACGCGGCAGTTGAGCTCGTCGGAGCGGTCCGCGCAGTCTACGTGCCCGTCGCAGCGCCAGTCGTTGGGGATGCAGCGCCGGATGTCGCATTGGAAACCAGTGGGGCATACTACGAGGAGATAAAGCAGTCTTACCTCTTCGCTGATCTAATGCCGTCATCCTAATTTATAAAACAAAGACCTGTTAGATCTATGTTTTATAAGGTAAGATACTTTTTTCCACAGGGATGACCCAGGCACAAAGTGTTAATAAAGCGCTATAATTCACTCTCACTTATTTGATCGAGTGATAGATATTCACTATTAACGAGGATTAGGTAGGTACGTCATCATAATAAAAATGTCACTACCTAATGATATGGATCTTTTATAGCTTGCACTGGCAATCTCATTAGGTACCTATATAGTTATTATCTAGGTTATGGTAATCCATAGATTCTAAGGACCATATAATGTTCTAACGTGTCTTGGGATTAATTTAATCGAAGGTCATTGCTTCTGATTAATAATTCTTAAGTAATAGGATTACTTATGGCTAATGTTAATAAAGTTGTACAAAAGTAGCTTTATTCCGTGACCCTATAGACGGATATTGAGTCACGAGATTACACTTTTATGAACATAATCACATGAAAGAAGACCTTTTGGGGAGATACCTGGATATGCCTTGGCGCTACTTAGACAACCACTTTTGTAGAATATGGAGTCTTCATCTACAATGGTAAGTAAGTATATTGAATTGTTGAGTAATATCGGCTTTAACAGATTACCTAAACAGACTGGTGGTATAATGTGAACAAATGGTTGGTGATCGTTACCTGGCTTGGTATCTCTAAAGCGTGTCTCCTTGACTTCGCGGTTGCCGAGGCAGACGTCAGTGTCGGCCGACTCCGGGAATATGTCACACTGAAGATACTCCGGCATCGTTAGACCGAACACTTCTAGGAAAAAGCCACAGCGACGCATTGTTTCTGTTGCAAGGAAAGGACGGTGTTAATTCATGATAATCACCTGACCAGTCGGTCTTATGATCTTCATGAATACTTTCTTGAGCTCACCTTGACATAAGCTCCTGCAGGGCCGCACCATATGCCCCAATGGCCCGCATTTGGGCACAAACAGGGAACACAGGAACAAAGCTGTTAGGTCGTAGCAACGGACGTCCACTACTGCTTCGTATACTTCCAGGTCCTAGGACAAATGGAATAGATTTTCTTAAATGACCTAATAGATAAAATCATGGAGAATGATCATAATTTATACAACGCGGAAGTAGTTACAGCAGAGAGCTTTCTCCATTGAACAAATCGGTCATGTATGTATGTTAGTATCGATCATGTTTAATGTTAGTCGCTTTGACGATGACACTATTGAACTAATTATTGTCTTCTCCAAACTTAAAGACGAGAGGATATTTATTTTAACGCTTAACGACCTGACATCATAAGAACAATCCAGAACTCAGTAATTACATAACCCTCCGAACTATTCTTCCACCGTGTTTAATAAACATCGCCAGTTAGAAACGAGCCGGTGAAGGCTGACGCTGATATTTTATGCGTCGAGCCAGCATTGTTCCCGCGACAATGATTGATTCACGAGCGAAAGGCTTCGGCTAATGATTATTGATGTAGCCACGTCGCGTCGCGTCGCGTCGTGTCGCGCGGCGGTGTTGCGGGTTTGTCGTTATGCGGATTTTGAATACCGTGTGAGCTGATGGTAAATGGAGGTGAGATGACAAGCTTGGATACTAGAACATGAATTTGTAAATGACTAAAAATATTGATGGATTACAAAAGTTAAGGACAATATGGATGGATCGAATACCTAACATGTTTATGCGACTTTTGTCAACGCTTGTAATTAAAATACACGCCAAAAGGCATCGTCAAGTTGGAATTACTTGACGATACCTATATTATAATTGGTTATCTTCCCAAAAATCGATGACTCGTCTATTGAAATCTTTACAATTTCTTAGAGGGCTGCCTATAATCAATCCGCTGAAAAGCTTTCATTTATCTCAGCCTCGTTGAATCCGGCAGACATCAATACATCTTCACTACAATCAGATAAGATTTGAGTACCTTCCCAACGAGCAACAGATTTGAAAACTGATTAAGAATACACAATTTATTGTGTAAATACCAATGGAGTTTCAATAAAACATACTTATTTTTCAAGCTGGAAACTGCAACCTATGTCTTTCACGTCCAAGGTCAACCAACTTTGCTGGTTTACTCACATTTACAATTCAAACATCTCGGGACGGTTCCCAAAAAGTGTCTAGAATATTCGGAATAATTACATGATATTAGTGGGCGCGTGATGAGACACGCCGTGCGAGGATTAGACGGAGGGGCCAGCCCGTTGTTGTCGAATATACAAATTAATTGGTCTATAAGCTCTCTGATCTGCTCTGGCTCTCCGTTCGTTCCAATACTCAATTAATTATCGCTTTTCTATAAGAGGATTTGGTTTGGAAACTTGTTGCATTAATATTTTGTGATCACAGATCTGGTGTTCACGCACCCAATACGAACGTCGCGCCATCTGTGAGCGGGTAGCGGAACCAATCTGAACTACATTGAAGCAATGAACGGAAGAATGAACTATGGAGTGAACCTCAGCGCAGTCACCGTTCTATTCGATACATTCACTCATTCACCTGATTTATATTCGCTATCCATGTCGGAACTGAAGAGCTCTGTTAAATAAAATTATAATAAATATACGTTATACGTTTAAATTAAAATTATACGAATCATTGAAGAGTCCTGCGAACCCGAGAACCAACACGAACACAAATACACGCTAGAAACGCCAACAAGTGCTCCTCCAGAGCCGATCTACGAAGAAGAACCAGCGATCGATGACAACGTGGAATTGAAGTCGAGAAATCAAGCTGATCCGCGGTCGAAGCCATCAGGTTGTACTTTCCTTCCTTCTTCCGTATCTTTTCCCGTGTTAATACCGTGTTTTATAACTTTCAGTTACGCTTCGACATCGCCAGGTCACCGTGCCACGTGGTGTCTAACTGTGAGTACTTTTGTCTTTCATATTCTCCAAAATGAGTGATGATGAGGCGTATCAGGTACCTGCCGAAAACGTTACAGTCAGGGATAAGTCGAAATATCTAGATAGGCCGAAATCTCCTCGCTTAGCTAGCACTTCAAATTCGAATAACCGTCTCGTTGATCTAAAAAGACAACGAGGCACTCTTAAAGGCAGGTTAACGATATTCGAAAAGTTTCTTAGTAAATTACAAAACGTAGATATAAGTACGAATCAGAAACTTGATTTAGAGTTACGCACACAGTCGGCAACGCTTATTTTTCAAAATTTTAATGATATTCAAAGCGAAATAGAACAATTAGTAGACGAGGAAGATTGTACTGCTCAATTAGAGTATAGGGAATCATATGAAGAACATTATTATTCTAATATGGCTGCCGCGAAGTGCTTATTAAACGAAAACTCAGTTTTTAATTCTTCAATACCTCCTGTACCTATAAAGTTGCCGCAAATTAAGTTGCCAGTCTTTGATGGTGCATATGACCGGTGGTTAGAGTTTAGGAACTCTTATCACACCATGATTCATAACCGTCAAGATTTAAATAGCATACAAAAGTTTCAGTATCTTAAATCATCTCTTAGTGGTTCTGCTTTGCAAGTTATAAGTGCATTCGAATTTACAGCTACCAACTATACTCACGCATGGGAATTGCTTGAGAAAAGGTTTCATAATAATCGTCTTCTAGTTCAAAATCATGTTAAATCGTTGTTTACTATACCACAACTCAATACCGAATCTCCAGCGCAGTTACGTAAACTTATAGATACGACATTACGCAATTTACGTGCACTGAAGTCTTTAAACGAGCCTACTGATACGTGGGACACGTTAGTACTTTACTTAGTCGTTTCTAAACTCGACACGACTACAGAACGCGAGTGGGAGACCCATAAAGGTACGCTCGTTTCTCAAACAACTGGAGATTCGTACATTGTAAAGTTGGATGATTTAATCATGTTCCTGAGAAACCGGGCAGACATGTTAGACATGATTAAATCAGGTAGTAACAGCAAGCCTAACCACCAACCGAAATTTAATAACGATAAGTCCTCAAATACGTATAAAAACAACAAACAAACAAATTCGCATGAATCACCTCACGTACATTCATACGCTGCACAGAATAAATCCAGTTCCGATAGTAATAAGAATAAACGAACCCGTGAGTGTGTTTTATGTGGCGCTAATCACGCACTATACGCATGTGCAACCTTTGTTAACTTGCCGGTAGCAGATAGGTTCCATTTTGTCACAGATAAAAACTTGTGTCAAAATTGTCTGCGTACTAATAACCATTCCATTAATGATTGTTTATTTGGTCCTTGTAGGTTATGCCAAAACAAACATAATACGTTATTACACTCAGATAATCGCAAACAAGATAGCATAGTTACGGTCGCGTCTACGCTTCCACTAGTAAATCTTGTAAACAAACCGTGTGGTAAACAGGTAGGTTCCGCCGAGCGGAATGCATTAGCTTGCAGTACAGCGACGGTGAAACAGGTTCTACTGTCCACCGCGCTAATCGAAGTACCCGATTCTGATAACAATTATCACACGGTTAGAGCGCTTTTAGATAATGGTAGTCAAAATTGCCTTATAACTGAACGCTTATGTAAACGTTTAAACGCAAAGAAATTACAGTCCACAATTCGTATTTCAGGCGTAGGACAAGTCGTCTCACAGTCGACCCACACCTGTAAACTTAATATTCGTTCGAAGGTAAACGATTTCAACCTCGATTTACACTGTTTGGTCTTACCTACAATTACTTCGAAGTTGCCTTCAATAGACGTCAATTCGCAATGTATACGTATACCTAATGACATTGCACTTGCTGATCCCATGTTCAATATACCGTCCGTTGTCGATATATTGATAGGTGCAGATGTTTATTGGGAATTATTAAAATCGAATAAAATTAGACTTAGTTCCGGTCCATACCTACTTGACTCCGAACTTGGGTGGATTATATCCGGGCCTATTTCTATAAAACAATCGTATAGCAACCATGTTCAATGCAATGTTGCTCAAGTCGAATTCGAATTACAAAAGTTTTGGGAGTTAGAAGAATTAACTGATGCACGTTCAGAAATTTCTAATGATGAACGCTTTTGTGAAAAGTTGTTTTCGGAGACAACTGAACGCGATGAACACGGTAGGTTCTACGTAAGAATCCCGTTAAAAGAATCCGCAGATTCTTTAGGCGACTCGTACAATATGGCTAGGAGTTGTTTTTTATCCTTGGAAAGAAAGTTAGAACGTTCACCAAGTTATAAAAAATTATATTGCGATTTCATGCATGAGTATGAAGCCCTAGGCCATATGACAGCACTGACAGATAACGTAAACGATATTAAAAAACCGTATTATATTTTACCACATCATGGTGTCTACCGTGAAGAAAGTAAATTAGCACCTATAAAACCCGTTACAATACCTAGGTTAGAGTTGTGTGGAGCGGTCATCGGTGCAAAGTTATACGATAAAATTATTAAATCAATTCGAATTAAAATCAACAAAATATATTTTTGGACCGACTCAACAATAGTTGAAGGCTGGCTTCACACGTCTCCACGTTCCCTTAAAACTTTTGTACAAAACCGAGTCGTACAAATTAATGAATTAACGGGCGGTACTATTTGGAGGCACGTAAAAGGCAAGGAGAACCCCGCAGATTTAATTACGAGAGGTGTCAATCTTGATTCGCTCATATACGATAGCGATAAGCTATGGTGGGGCGGGGCTCCGTTTTTACGTGAACCCAAAGTCAATTGGCCAAATAGTAGTAGCAACCCTATTTGTACAGACTTGCCGGAAATGAAAGTTAACACGATCACAGCTACAACTTTACACGTAATAAATTCCGAAGAATTAATTAATTTCGAAAGATTTTCATCATTTATTCGTTTGCAAAGGGCCGGTGCATATTGTTTACGTTTCATTCATAATTCGCGAGCGGCCGCGCGCAAGCAGGACCGCAAAACCGGTTTCTTATCAGCGGACGAACTGCAGTCTTCGTTACTAATGTTCACTCGCATAGCGCAAACACAATCGTTCCCTAATGAATATCATAACCTTAAAAATAACTTACCGGTGAAAGTGAAAAGTAATAAATCTATCAATCAAATATCGGGCTTAAATATTTTTATGGATGACGATAATATAATTCGTGTTGGTGGGAGGTTGTGTAATGCTACAGGATTTACTTACGACAAGAAACATCCAATGTTGTTGTATGGTAAGCATCGTTTTTCATGGTTATTATGCACTTACGAACATAAGCGATTACTGCATTGTGGACCTCAACTCCTAGTATACACCATGCGTGAGAGGTGGTGGGTGTTGAGAGCTCGAGATTTGGCTAAACAAGTAGTTCATAAATGTGTCACATGTACTCGCATGAAAGGCCATACTTTGAGGCCAATCATGGGCAACTTGCCAGCAGAGCGACTGGAAAAAAGCTTTCCGTTTATGTATACTGGTGTTGATTATGCAGGTCCCATGTTTGTTTTGAACCGCAAAGGCAGAGGTGCAAAACTTATTAAAAATTATATTTGTTTATTCGTTTGTTTAGTTACTCGTTGCATTCATCTTGAATTAGCTGGCAGTTTAACTACTCAAGATTATTTATTAGCATTAAAACGTTTTATATCACGTCGTGGCAAGCCATATCAGATATTTTCAGACAATGGTACAAACTTCGTTGGTGCTCAGAAGGAGATTTCAGTCGTTTTCGAAAATCCAAAGGATATTTTCGACTTTGCTGGTAATCATGGCATTCGTTTTACATTTATACCACCATACACCCCTCATTTTGGTGGAATGTGGGAGGCGGGGGTCAAATCATGTAAACACCACTTGAGACGGATACTCGGTGATGCGAATCTAACGTACGAGGAATTCAGCACGGTACTAACGCAAATTGAAGCCGTCCTGAATTCCCGTCCACTGTCCCCTCTGTCCACAGATCCAAATGATTACCTCCCCTTAACACCAGCACACTTCCTGATTGGCCGACCTTTGACTGCACCAGCCTGCGCAGACTTGACGACGACTACCCCTGCCCGCTTGGGGCGTTACGACCGAGTGGAACAGTTGAGGCAGCATTTCTGGCAACGCTGGTCAAAGGAATACGTATCGGAGCTTCAGAGAAGAACGAAGTGGAAACACGACAGTGAAGACATCACACAAGACAGCTTAGTCTTGATCAAAGAAGATAACCTCGCTCCATTCAAGTGGAGAATGGGCAGGGTTATTCGGTTGTTCCCAGGAGCTGATGGCGTATCCAGAGTCGCTGAGATCCGTACGGCGGCTGGCACCATTAGGCGGGCATGCTCTAAGATCTGCCCGCTTCCCGTGCCTACATGCGAAGAGTGACTGCCCGCATCGAGTTTTACATTGGAAGCCTGGGCCTTCCAAGGCGGCCGGCATGTTCACGCACCCAATACGAACGTCGCGCCATCTGTGAGCGGGTAGCGGAACCAATCTGAACTACATTGAAGCAATGAACGGAAGAATGAACTATGGAGTGAACCTCAGCGCAGTCACCGTTCTATTCGATACATTCACTCATTCACCTGATTTATATTCGCTATCCATGTCGGAACTGAAGAGCTCTGTTAAATAAAATTATAATAAATATACGTTATACGTTTAAATTAAAATTATACGAATCATTGAAGAGTCCTGCGAACCCGAGAACCAACACGAACACAAATACACGCTAGAAACGCCAACATCTGGTATCATTATGGAGAATGTTATTTTGGGTGCAAATTACTTACATAACGTTAAAACCCTTAGTGTTATTTTTTAATTAGAAATCATGATAAATACTTATCCATTAATTCATGTACCTTCTAATTAGTTGAGTAGTAGGTATATTATACATATTTTTGTTCAAACAAAATATAAAAGTAGCTCAGAGAAACCTTACGTGTCCGTCATCCTGCATGAACGCTTGTATAAAAAAATCGCGGGGTAGTAGGCAGTCTTATGGTATAATTTATATCTTTCTTTTATCAACTGTGATACATCTTATCACTACTTACATCGCTATTGTAAGATATAGGAATTATCTTAGTAACGTCGTTACTAGATCAAACATCCCGACTAACCTAAGCTTGTTAATAGTATTTTAACGATTCACCTCAGATTTGGGCAATTAAACGGATGGCCCGGTTTAACGAGCTGATACCGAGCTCTCCCCACGCAGCGGCGCGGGCGCTGGGATTCTTTGCCCTGAACGGCTTGTATTGTTTTTGAGAGGTTATTTGGCAGTCTTTGTTGGGGGAAATGACGTCGCGGTTTAAATCAGTGGAGGTATTGTAATTTTGTAATAGAAGGCGCCGGTTGGTCATTTGAGAAACATTAAATAGAACACGATATTCCTACTTGATGTATCAGATAGAATATTTTTTTACAAATTCTTTGCATAGAATAGAACAGAACGATAGACGCAGTCAGAAAATTTTATAAATATAATAACCGATTAAGATGATATACATGTACACCTAGTTACACACCATAAACAAACTTGAACAAGGCCCCAACCACAAGAGTCTGACGTTTTAAAGAAGTCGGAAATATAAATGTCAATAATTTGAACATATTAAAATGCTTAGCGCAGCGGAAGCATTTAAATATTTGCAGGCAAAGATTGAACTCAAACAAAGTCGCCGACAAACAGTAATAAGCGACAGAGTCGCTAAGCGGCGGACATAATATTTCCAATTAGAACCGTGATATTTACAATTCGAGATTCACTTATCACTGTGCAAACTCAATTTATATCTTCAACGTTACTGTTTGAACGCTTCGTGCGGCAATTAAACTAATACCGGAGACAAACAAACACAAAACTCATCAGGTCCCACCGCAGAAACTTACCATATTGAACTGTTTAACTCGCGATTGTATTCGCTAACTTAAATAGATGACAATGTTCGGGGAACACACGTTATTATAAACTAAGTATCATTTCTCAGGTTTGGTAAACAACGCTCCAGTAGAGATATCTTTCCCTTGTGTAGTTAGTACGATAAATGGATGCTTTCGAATAATATAATTTATTTCACGTGGCTGCGTCTATATCGAACGTATGCCACGCTCGAGCACTCAGTTTTGACTAAACTTCAGAAAGCCCTAATGCCATAGCATGAGTGCCCGGACGAGGCATCTGAACGCACATACGATTTCGTAACAGATTCGTAACATTGCCTGTATAATCATCCCTACAATTCACAAATCTCCAAATATACTAAAATAACACACCTACATTCACAAAAGACATAAGATATAAAAATACATATAAATGTATTTATCATAAAAAGACACACATATACTTACTTTAATAAATTTCTGGTGTTCCTCAAACTAGGCGTGAACCTGTATCATGAGGCCAAGGAGTTGTGGTACAGTTGTTGTGTCTGTTATGTGAGGGGTGTGTATGAGTGAGTGCGGCGGAGATGTTTTGGAAGATGTGTAAGGAAGGGAGGGAGAGAGTGTGTGTGAAGTGTGAGAGGGAAGAGTGAGTGTTGAGTGTGTGAATGTGTGAGTGTGTGTAATATAAAAGACTGTTGAAGCTGAATTCGTGCTCACCTGTTGTGCATCCCTCTGTCCGAAATGGCCGACGTAGTTGGGGAAGATGGTGAAGTTGTATGGGACCTTGTGCTGGTGGCAGAAGTTGACGATGACGGGCAGGCAGACGCCGGGCGCCGGGTTGCGGGCGGCGGGCGGCTCCGTGGGCGCCGCCCACGTCACCGCCGTCGACCTGTTCACCACCTGCGACACGTACTGTGGGACACACATGTTATTGAGTGAATAACAAAGTTGCATCAACGACGTCACTTAGAAATTGTAACCTATTTGTATAAACGGGTTTTATGAGAATGTGGTCTTTAAAGCAACCTCAACCGGGTTGGTTGGCCGGGCAAGCTGGCTCGCTCTTTTGACTAATAGGACCGCTCAATTTTTTCTCAGCTCATTTAAATGAAGCGATCTTATTGGTCAAAATGAGCGAGCCTGATCGTCCACCAGCCCGCGCGGTCAATTTTGACATTTCGGTCTTGACTTATAATTGAACTCTTTAAATTAACTGTTAGGTATAGATAGAATAATACCTACTATAATGACAATGTATGATCCTACTTATTATGTTCATGCTAACAAAGTCACCCACAAAAACGAATAGTAGGTGTAATGCAGCTATTTCGTGCCGGATTTGCTTTGTTTAACTATGTTAGGTAGTATATCAAACTCTCCAACTATAGTCTGACCGCTACCGCTGTGCCACTCCTTAGGTATGCGCGGGGAGGTGGGGAGTGGGCAACTAGGTATGCGCGGGGAATGCGCGGGGAGGTGGGGAGTGGAAGCGCACCCCCGTTTCGCCGCTCGCTTACCTAAGGAGTGGCACAGCAGTAGCGGTCAGACTATAAGATAAACATTAATTCTAATTTATTTTTGTCTCAAGCCTAGGTGTGTATGGCTTGAATCCCCCTCGCATTGAGGGGAGGCCCGTGCCCAGCAGTGGGAAGTTATAAGGGCTAAATTATTATTATTATTATAAATGTCTCAAGATTAAATCGTAATAGACGTTGCCACTATTGACATAGATAGTACTTATTGTCTCCCACTAGCTCTATCTACCTATAATATGAACAGTACTTACGGCAGCCAATAAGCCCGTCTGATTCTCATTACATTCATGGCTATTGTTTGCTCTACCGGATCAACATTGATAAGTAATTATAGTCGATGTTGTAAACGTCTTCATAAGCCTCGAATACCTACCGAATTCTGCTATTGCATTGGCTTTACGAACTCTGGTAGCTTCCATAGTTTTTTTGTGTGCAAATAAATTGCTTCTATTAAAGCTCCGACTTTTATTCGCTAATTGAAAGTAATCAAGATTAAATTGATGGAATTAAATTTATCCCTTCAAAGATTTATTTGGTTAAATCCACTTAAGGCCCCGCTTCCCGGCCTAGCGTTTTCGCCGTCTGGATTGGTCGAGAGCGCACTAACCCCGCCCACTTTTTTGCGAAAATATCGAAAATCATTAATTGTGACGTGCAAAACTATTGCATCACCAAAATCGACCGAATTTTTTTTAGGTATTGTCTTTCTCTATCATATGGTGAAAAAAGAAATAGAAATACCGAGCCGTTTGGAAGAAGGTACAAATTTAAATTTGAAAACTGCTACATTTTGTTTTTTTTTTCACATAGTAAATGAGCATGTAGCACTTTTTCCCTGCTTAAAATTTTTACTCCACTCGTCTAAGAGGAGATTGCCTCCAAACATGCCTCGTTAGGTGCCTGTACAGTCTTAAAATATCCAATACAGAACTAGGGGGGCTTATTTAAAAAAAAGCTAAAAAGCTAAAAAAAGTTTTAAAAGTAAACTGCTTTATCTAAGTATCACAAAACTTCCACGCCATCTTTACATTCCACAAAGGCTTTCACATGACAGCCGTCAGCAAAATATCGCGTGACTGACGAGTGTAGAACAAACCCGGCGAGGGGCGGCGAGCCCGTGAAGCGCGGGCGAGGGGCGGCAGGTAAGAGCCGGGATGTTGGCAAAGCAAAGCCGCACAATTTCTCGGCAAAAATAACAGCGACGCAGACTAATTGTTTCGCGAGAGCTTTTCAGTTACATGTTTCTTAAATTGTGGCTTTGTTATGATTTTTTGGGAGATTTCTTTTCGTAAATGAAAAGCGTTCATAACAATCCTGGTTTTGTTGTCTTTCAATAAAAATCTTTTGAACGTGTAGAAAACGCGTGTTTCGTTTCGATTTTACTTCCTGAATTGTTTATACTGATTTCAGCTTTGTTGATTGTGAGCCCGTTGTGGGTAGTACTACTCTACCAAGCCAACTAGGAACTCGGATGGAATGCGGCTTCCCCGCCCGCATACCGCCCGCACACCGCCACCGCCTGCGGCCTCCCGCCCGCCACACCTCCCGCACACCGCCACCGCCTTGCGGTGCAGGTGACGTCACATCTGACAGGTTCCTAGTTGTCTTGGTGGTGTAGTAGATACGCACGTGTACAGCAGGGTTGGCTCGGAAGTACGCGAACAGGGCTCCGGTGATGGCCAACAGGGCGACGGCGTTGAGCGCCAGCTGCATCAGCCGGAACCGGTGCGGGGACGCTTCGCTGCCGGCGCTGCGCATGTCGCGAAGCATCTGGACAACACAATAACAAATGAAATACCTTTCAAAAATAACACGGAGCTTACATCGATATTCTATCCATCCATCCACCGGCCGGAAGACGTTCACTGCTGGACATAGGTCTCCCCTAATAACTTGCACACACGGTCCTCAGCCACTTGCATCAACCGGTCAGCACACATTTTATAGATATAATCGAACTTTTTTGCTTGTCATAAGAATCTATATTAACTGCAGTATTTTGAGGTTATTCAGTTTCTAAATGATAAATTCAATATTTTAAAATATTGCCAATGATGTCAAAGTCTCTCTGTAGACAATATATCAAACAGAAAAATACAATAACTGAATAACTTTGACACTGAATAAGAAGAAATACTATCTACTCGATGGAACAAATACTAGATGAAAATACAAGACCACTATGGCAGTAACCAAGTTCAATTGAAAGATCTCCCTCACTATATCCCGTCCCTCAGGGCCGAGAAGTGCATCGGTGCACCAGTTTCCGACCATCCCACTTACCGGCCGGTGGCTTATAACTGAATTCAATAAACAAAGGACGTTCATAGCTCGTTTTGCCGTTTGAGTCCCTGTAGAAATAGCATTGCCTTCATAGTTTCAGATATTTTGGATAGATTTTAAGAGACAATATTGGTTTCGAGATAATTACAATTAAAACAAGTGCGTGATGGTAGGAAGTACGAACTTAATGGTAGTAAGTTAGTAACCGTCATTTTCCCACTACTTTTAATATATCAAAGAACTCATTCTCGAGAACAGACAATACTTCAAATGTACAGTTTGGTTCATAGGTGGGTTGATACGAGATTATCAAAGAAACCTGAGCAATGGTTTGGTTTGCTATAATATTTCTCTAACAATTTAAATAAAAGCTTCCAAGATGCTAATTATTCTTGTATCATGCGCTGCGGAATTGAAAAGGCATTAGGTACGTTCGGTTGCACGTGTCGGTTGGATCCAACGGCGCTGTCCGGTGGCTACTGGCCACAGTGGCTGGCTCGCAGATAACAATTGTTTCGAATTCAATGCGATGGGATTTACGATTTCATGTTCTGGCGACTGGTGTAGGACTAGTGAATTTCTCTGCTTTGTAATACGTCTAGAATTTCCACTTAAGTGGCTACAAATGAATTGTTATATGCTTTTGACTGTTCCTACTTTTACTTAATCAGATATGAGATGTTTACAATTCCTAATACTTGTTTATTCTTTAATCAATTATTGTGTTATTCCTTTTATTTAATTTTATGTTTCTTTTCTTTACCGTACTTTCTTTCTTTCCTTTTCTTTCTTTCTTTTTTGTTCTTTTCTGTACCAAACTGTTATTATTATTTCTTTAAAACCCCCCACAAGACAGGCATTGCCTAGTGTGGGGTGTTTTGCCTGCTCTGTAAATGGTAATGTCTATTTGGTAATAAATATTATTATTATTATTATTTACAAAATCGTCTGTACTTGTCTGAGAACATAAGTCCCCAATTAGCTTTGGAGCAGAACTTTACCTTCAGCAAACCAAGAAAAGCGACATTTGAAAATATCCACAATCCCTTTGAATTATGTGTTTGCTCGCGACGTGATAAATACAGGCAGTGTTCTGCGAGTTGCGTTCAATGGTATTATCTACGGCTTCAGTAGGCACCTACGTGCTGAATCGAACAGAATGCCGTTACTCACGACTTGCTCACAATGCTTGCGTTTCAATAGCTTTGTAGATTCAGCGATGGAGATTATAATTATTTATTTTGAGGTTTCTACCAGTATAATTCGTTTGTGTACTGCCCTCATATTTGAACGTATGAAATTGCGATAAGCCCCTACTTTGTAATAAATTTTGTTCCTAAGTAATCAGGTTTCGTACGATGTAAGCTTCAAATATTTACTTTTTTTTTTTTTTTTATAGGACTGCGGTGGCAAAAAAGCGTACGGCCCGCCTGATGTTAAGCAGTTACCGTCGCCTATAGATGCTTACAATACCAAAGGTATTGCTCGCACATTGCCGACCTGAAGGGGAGTGGGATGGAGGGAGGGGAGGGGGGGTGGGCTTACGGATCTCTCACTCATCGTACGAAACGCAGCTGTAATAGCTGCTTTACGCCGATCTTCTGTGAGAGGGTGGTACTACCCCGGTCGAGCCAGCCCGTTTATGAGCTGCAGTCAATTGGCTACAGCTTGGCTCGTACCACCTTCAAAACACACCTTAGGTTACATAAAAATGTTTCTATCGGCCTCTTCGTGAGAAATAATGTTTTAAAACTTCGTATTTATTAGTTTCAATATAACGAAATATAATACTTTGAAAAATTCTCAGATTCCTTGAAAGATAGTATATCAAGACTAAAAAACGACCTGAAGGCAATAAAATATTTTGGAAAATGATTATAAAAAACCTCTCAAGATTTTAAGTTAAAAAAATATAAGTATGCTGGTACCTATCTTAAACAAAATAGCAATCTTCTAGTCAACGGGAATACACTTCATCGCGGACATAAAACACTTTAAATTAGTTGTGCAACATAATACAGCAGAGCATAGAACGCCGTCCGCAATCTTGACTTGTGCAAACAGCAATATGTGGCGCGGGCTGTACGCGGCTCCGTTCATTTATATAGGCCGAGCGTACACCCCTACACGTATAAACGCTGCGTATGTAGCCGGTCTCCACTCGGGCAAGATGATTAGAAGCTTTGAGCTCGTGTACACACAACAGCGGAAAGAAACTTAAATTATGAGTTGCTCTTTTAGTTTTAGGAAGATGACAGTGGTTTAGAAAAAGAAGCTTTCGTTGGTTAGAGCAGACACAACAGTTAGTTCCAATACACGTGCAACCAAATGAAGATCAGTATGCACTGCCTTTTTGATCAGATTTAAAAGCACAACAGTGCCTCATCCTTTGGGGCAAAAGGTAGTGATGGAAGTGCTTCCATTCCTCCTTTTTTGTCCAAAAGCCACTTCGAACTTGATTTATGGTTTTTGGACTATCATTAATATAGTACATTTTTAGCGGAAAAGGGAAGATCTTCCGGCCAGGCGGGTGGTATGCCTGGCGGGGACGACCGCTACGCCCCGATGGTTGTTGTCGGGGATTCGTATATATGCGAAGTGCCTCGGGAATCATGCTTGCGTGGTTCAAGACTCCATTTTTGTATTGGCGCGTGCAACTAACGCCATCTGTTGGTAGCGAGATGTGAAGTCGCTACACATTAAACCCAATCCTGAAATTCTTAAAGATAATCCTGATAAGGATAATTATTCTAACAGAAGATTTTTATTCCCTACTAGCTGTGCCCGCGACTCCGTCCGCGTCCAGTCGGTGAAGCCCTTAAATATAATTTTGTCTATCGTCTAATCTGTATTACGTCAGTCTGCATCAGTCTGAGTTCGTCCGTCCGTGGCTGTCTATCTGTACCAGTCTATACCAATAAGGTGGTAGAGTCTGACCAGTAAGGTGGAGATCGGCATTCAAGTAGCTAATTTACCTTCGTTTCGTATGATGAGGGAGAGAGCCGGAAGCGCAACCCAGCCACCTCCCCGTCCCCTCCCACTAACCCCACTCCCCTTCAGGTTGGAAACGTGCTACCGATGCCTTTGGTTGCAAGCATCTATTGGGAACGGTAACTGCTTAACAACTGGTGGGCCGTACGCTTGCCTGGCGCCTTAGTTGTATAACAAAAGTTTGACTTTATTTGTCTGTGTGTATCAGTTTAGCTGTAAGTATCTGTCTGTCTGAATCGGTCTGTCTGTAATCTATCGGTAGGTGAGTATCTCTGTCTGTACCAGTCTATCTGTATCCGTCTATCTATATCTGTAGTTACTCACAGTATCACGACTGAGCGGTTGGACTCCAGAGCTCAATGTTTAAGTTTGTACTTGATACCCATGTCCCTTATTTAAAATGAGTGAGTGCTCCAGACTCACGGCTTAGGTAAGAGTCACTGCGCAACATCGTGCTTAAAAAGTTAGAGTCCGGAGTTTATCGTCTAAGTCAATAGTCAAAGCGTTTATTATGTTTAGGCCTAGGAGGGCACTTACAAGTAGTCATTTTACATGTTTTCCTTAAATTCTAGCGCCGGATCGGAAACGCGACCTCGCCTGAGAAGTTTCTACTTGATACCCACATTGCTAATTCAAAGTTAGCAGGTCCTCCAGATTTATGGTTTAAGCAGGCAGTTACCCAGCAGCATCATTCCTGAGGGGTTGGAGTTCAGAGTTCTATGTCTGTGTTTCTATTACTACTTAATTCAAAATCAGCAGGTCCTCTAGACTTACTTCTTAGGTAGGTAGCTTCCCTACGGCATTAGTACTGTGGAGATGAATTCCAGAGTTAACGTCTAAGATTCCGCGTGATACAAAGACCCGCTTAATGTTTTCTATACGTAATTAGGAATAAAAAAAGCTAAATTTCTTGAAGCAAGGAAGATATTAAATTTTGACATGTGGTGCAAGGCAGGTATTGTCTGATTTTAAGTATAGCGACATCTAGTTAAGAAAAACGAAACTTAAGATTGTAGAACGCAGCAATAAAATATTTATTATTATTATTAAAATTAAGATTATCTATTCCAAATAGTGTCGGATCACACACAACGTAGGGCTCCGTAGGGCTCCGCTCTAAATAGACGTATTTCAATAACTAAAACTTATTTTTGGCTAGAATTTCTGTGTGGTCATAAAAATTTACAACTAATATTTTAGGAAAAAATATCCTAGATGTTAAGTTGGACTATTAGTCATATCCATGCCAAATTTCATTGAAATCAATCCATTGGATTCGAAGTTGTGCGTGTTCGAATATTTAGGTAGTTTTTGAATGTTCTGTGGCAACCCTAAACTTTACCGAAAAAAATAATATGCTAGATGTTAAGTTAGACTATTAGTCATATCCATGCCAAATTTCATTGAAATTAATCCGGTGGATTCAAAGTTGTTCTCTTTCAAACATTTAGAATTTTTAAGTAGTTTTCTGAATTTTCTGTGGCAACCCTAAACATTTTCGAAAAAAAAGTATCCTAGATGTTAAGTTAGACTATTAGTCATATCCATGCCAAATTTCATTGAAATCCATCCGGTGGATTCGAAGTTGTGCTCTTTCGAAAATCTGAGCAAACATACAAACATACAAACATACAAACATACAAACATACACACAGACAAAAATTCTAAAAATGATAAAAATGAATTCTGCTGGTCCATCTAAGTCCCCCCCACTATTTTTTTTTCAAAATATTTCGAATGTACAGACGCGACCAATTTTACATTCTTATTATATGTATAGATTTTAAATTGATCAAATATTTTAAACCACTTCGGAACGCTCTTAAATTATTTCCTGTAGCATAAAGGTTTAATGATTAAAACCGATCTCTTAATGAGGACTTCAAAGTACGTCTCAAGTTTAAACTCCACTCCATTACCGTGATTTGAACTTAAATGAATGATGTTACTCGAAGTGGGAACAGTTAATACTTGAATAATATCGTAAGATTCTGATTTGTGGAAGCTAGAACTCGTGATATTAATTGATATTACAGCGATGATGGCATTTTGTTAGCAGTACCATAGTGTTCGGTAGTGCATAGGAGTTTTTTCATTTCCCCATATTTTGAAGGCATTATGATGGATAGTACCTACCGGGGTACTTCCGAGACCCACTCGAGTTGTAAAGATAGGTGTAATAATATGCTTTTGTAGTTAAAAGGTTAGTACTTAGGACTTATTTCTTGCTTATATATTTTCCAACGCAAAACTTAAGCTCCAGAAGGGTTTAATTCTGTTCAATTCCAATTAGATTTAATAGTATTATTTTTAAATTGGAAGCAAAATCTAAAATGTTGAGTTGGATATTGGATCCATAGACATAGACCTAAAAAGTTTCATATTTACGCAACGCCTTTAGTAACGAGGTCCAATTTCCAACTATACATAGGTAATTAATTAGGTGGTGTAACTACTCAAAATGTCCAAGTTAGTCATCTTAACAACGCAAGGACCTCACGTTCTAGATCAAAAATTCATTTGAAGAGTACTTAAGAAGCAGTAAAAGACGTGTATCTTTCACAAAATCAACATTTTCCATTTGATTTTATTTTATTTGTAATGTTGATGTGCGACTCGAGCCGGCGCTGCACGGCGTCCTCCACTGTACAGTCAGCAACATTCTCAATTTTTCAAATCAGTTATACTCTTTATTCTACAAACGTTGGTGAACGTTTATAAAACCAAACATTAGCATCATGTCTACATTTTGTTTCGATAAAGAAAAAATACGGATTTGATGCAAAACAAAAGTGTGCAAGCTATTTGAAAAACTGAGAATGTTCAGCGACTTACGTTGCTAACCGTACACTGAAATCGACCCGAGACTGCGACGATCGGCAACCTTCACTATTAAGTGTTTTGAAAGCATTTTCTAGCGACAATCTTTCGTGCTTTTTTTCTTTCATTTGATTAAATGCAATACCGCCCTGATTGAATAGTCACGGCCAATCAATGCGTCCATTACTATGCTCCTTTTTCTGAACCAAATTATCTACCTTTTACGGTTCGATAAACTAGAAATGCCAGGTGCTATATAATAGGAGGCGAGCGTGCAATTCGTGGATTTGCACGAGCGTCGACCAAACCTAGTAGAATCGGTAGATGAGATGATAGGAAGAATACATTGTTCTAGATGTTTCCACTTTCAGCGGTGGGGGAAGCGTATACCTACATGATTTTTTTTATTTTTTTTTGTATAAAAAGCAATTACATAAAAATACTCAGGCGTGTCAGATATTGATACTTTTCATGCTCCAACATGATAAATTGAAAAAAAATAATTACTCGAGCGCGTCAGAATTTGTAAGCATCTATAGGCTACGGTAACTGCTTAAAATCAGGCGGGCCGTACGTTTTTTTGCCCCCGCAGTCCTATATAAAAAAAAAACTGAGGGGGTGAAAAAGTGAAACTTCCAGATGCTCCCATTTCTTAGACTGACGATCAAATTAGCAAAATTGACACTTTTGACACTTCTTAGCTAGTAATGAATCCCCCTTATCTTAATCTGACGAGTTCGAGTATTTTAAGATGGTCTTATTTTTTTTGGTTCCCCTGAGTAAACCCACCAATATTAAGGGCTCATAATTTTTTGAGGTTCTTATCACTATGTAAGCTATCTCCCTTATCTTAATCTGACGCGCTCGTGCAAATCCAGAAACCCCTTCTACGGCTCCCCATCTATAAGGCACCTTCAAAAATCTCTTCATTTACAGGAAAGCCTCAAACTACCCCTTATATTAACAACATTAACAGACTGCCAGTAAGTATGTTTTACGTTTTAATTACGAGTGGGCGTAAATTAGTGCGACGGTTACATGTGGCGGGCGGTTTAATGCTCCAGCTAAATAGTATTTCTGTTTTACTATTTAAAGGAAAAAATCAAGTCGATAAATAATTCGTTGGAAAATAAAATATGTATGTCATTCACAATAACAAGGATGGCAGTAGTTTAGGGCCTCCGCAGACTAGCTACTTTTAGCATCGGCGATCGGCGATTTTGATGCTGCGTCTCGCTCGTTCGCGCTCGAACAAACGCGACGCAGCATCGATACGTCACAAAATCGCCGGTCGCCGATGCTAAAAGTAGCTAGTCTGCGGAGGCCCTAGTCCAAGTTTGTTTAGCAAAAGAATAAGCACCCATGCAAGTAACTCACCCGATGATGCAACGACATATTGCTGCCATTCTGGAACCGCACGATGGTCTGCAGAGACGCCGGCGTGGACATGCTCTTCGTTATGGACGAGTTCCCCGAGTCCCGGTCCTGTTCCTTCAGCAGCAGCCCGCGGGCTATCTTCGCGTTCAAGCTCTTGTTCACGTGCTGGTGTGGCAGCAGCGGAGCTTCCATCGTCTTTGTCGTGTACGAAGGAGACGACGTTTGACTAAACGAATCGGAGGACACATTCGAATCCTGTCGCACGCTGATGTTAGAACCAGAACTGGGAGACCGCTTCATGGGCTGGACTGTGTTCTGAGGTATGGGGGGCGCTGAGAACGTGTCAGGAATTCTCTGCGGTGGTCGTCGCGTCTGTTGTGGCTGTGGGTTTCTGTTGCAGTCTAGTCTAGGCAGTGGCTGGACAGGGGCCACCGTTCGCCGGTTGCCGTTGGGATCTGTGGCCGGGGTCGTTGTGGGGGTGGGTCGCGGCGGGGTCGGCGGTGGCACTCGGCGCGGGGGTTGCGGCGAGGCGCGGCGGGGGGGCGCGGGCGGGGGCACCGGCAGTGGCGTGGGCGCGACTGTAGCGGTGGTGCGCTGCGGGACGGGCGGCGGTTGTGGTTGTACTGGCTGGATTTGTGGCGGCGGTTGGAGCTGCAACAAGGATTACTTTGAGAAAACAGAAAACCTTCTATCGGGGAATTTGTAAGGTTTTCCTTATCCTCAACCACAGTCCTTAATACCTGTAAGATTAGCAGGGACCCTAGATTTTTACACATTCAGTCGCTGTCTTTCACAAATACATCTCTCTATTTTTTGTTCTCCACCAGACATGCTAGAGTAGTATTAATAAATTAACCAACCAAAAGTTTTATAAGTAAATTTTTTAAATTGTAATTCATAGAAATGATAAAAAACCTATATATTGTGTATACCTTCATTATAGGTCTAGGCGGGGCCAGCCTGGAGGGCGGGCAGTAGGGCAGGGCGTCAGACGGGCAGTAGACGAAGCCCGCGGGTCGCTGCGGCTGCGCGGGCGCGCACGCTGCTGTGGAGTGTCGTCGAGGGGTGCCGGCGCTCGGTCGAAGGAAGCCGAGCAGTTTCTCGCCAGGAGTAACTGCTAGGCTGCCGGCCCGCCCGCATCTGGTAGACAATTCACATTTTTTAGTTTTTAGTCAAGCCAAAGTCATCTTATCAGGAATGTATAAAGATTAATTTTCGTAGGTACTGTGGAGTTATCCCCAGGAAATGGTAGTTAATGTTATATTACACTATTGACTGCCTAAACGAGCTCAACAATTATCATTTCTGCAAATAAATATGTAGGTACAACAAAGCAGGACAACTTTTCCGTTCCGTGAAAACACTCGAAATTCTTTGAACATTTGAATTTGGTTTTGTATTGTAAAGCATTCCAGAGCTAACGTTCTGTGGTCTCCGCCAGATACAGAGTGACCGTCAAACCTCACGTGTCTGGTATTCGGGCCATTCATTACACGAACGGGCAATCGCCGGTGAAATGGGCGACACGTGTCGCGTCCCGTTCGGGACGTTACCTGCACATTCCGAGTTAATGGCCTGGCTGTGGCCGGCAGAGGGCAACATTGTCTGTGTTTAGTTGATCGAGTCTTTGTTGTTTGAGATTGAGGTGCAAATTGAACAGTAGGTAAGTGAAGAACTCGTAGGGAGGCACATAATGTCGATTAGGTTTGAAAAAGCAGGAGAGTGTAAAAGATTAGACCAAGTTATTGAAATGTCTAAGAAGGAAGAACTTTAGTACGGGTTACCAGCCCCTCGAGCACAATCTTCTGATGTTATTGTATCGTCATCAAGAAGTCATTCTGTGACTGTAATTCGGAACCACAGAGTAAAGACTAAAGAAAGAGGTGCCCTTATTAGATATATGTATGAAAGAAAAACGTGGTCATTGTTTTTTCATTTTCATTGTTCTATCTACCGGTAAATAGTTGAACTACTCGCTTCGTTTTATGTCGATGTTAGTACTAGGCCGACCACACGGCCGAGTTGCTTAGGGCCAGTCCCCTTAGTAATTGGTCCATGTTCGGAACGCACTCAATATTAATATACCAAGTAGAGCCTACCTCTTTGGGACCTGTTTTTACCTAAACTTGAAGATTATTTTTAATCAAAGTGTTAATGATAACCGATAGCACCATCCTTTAAAATCGACTGCCATCAATTTGTCAAGCCTGACTACTTAGCTGATGCTTATAACGCAGCCTCCCCTATTTCCTACGCCGCCTGCCGCCTGCCGCCTGACAGTTTATTAATCTAAACAACGGCACCGGATGTGACGTCGCGGCGCGTCACAGCCAGCCCTCAGACACGCCTGAGGAACGACCTTTAGAAGGCATAAGCCTTGTTATAAATTTAAATATACTCTGAACTGGTATATTTTACCTCTTTTGAGCTCCTAGATTGCTCGGACGAAACATTCAAACCGATTGATGATGTACCTAGTGTTTGTGTTGTGGTTTTGTGCATGTTTACTGATAGCGCGATGTAAAAGTTTCATCTAAATTAAAAGTTTGAATGCTGTTGATTTTGTAGAAATTGGAATTTGCAACAGAAAGAGACATACAAATACGGGATGGGATATGTACAGGTAACATCAGGATGACCTAGATGGAAATGCAGATAGGAAAATAAACCAGCTAACCGGAATCACGTATAAATCATGTCGCGGTGTAGATAGGAAGGTCTTGTTAGTAACAGCAATAGGAACAAGTATTGTGGGAGAACTAAGTAAGGCCCGTATCAATAAATCGATCTCAAGATTGAGATCGAACTTAAGATGCTATTTTCGAAATATGTTCCATACATTAAACTTCAAAACTGCATCATAAGATCGATCTCAACTTTAAGATGCATTTATTAATACGACACTAAGAGCTAGAATTATTAACATCACGAAAGCTCTCATTACAACTGCATCAACGAATTACGAAAGTTATGAAGAAACTAAAGACTAAGCGATACAGAGATGGGGAAACTGAAAACATCGTACAAGTTGAACTTTTACGATATTAAATTCGCCCGAGCCGCGGCAAGACGGGAACTTGTCGCGACTTAACGAGAACGCAAATTGGTGTGATTAATTATGTTCCGACCGAAACATGTTCCGGACCGCGACATGTCGACATTCATCGTAAAATTGCTTTTAAATTTGTGACAAGTAATTTGTTGCGTTTCATTTTTGTTTGAAGAATCGACATTCAAATTGGGGTTATTTTTGATGAGTTTTGTTGACAATTACCAATGAAGGTTCATAATCATGGTCATTTGGTAAGTAAGAGGTCGATTTGATACCAACCGGTGGTAACCGGTGGTGCTGGTACTTCAAGATGTGAAACGGAAGGAAACTAGCGAACGCAATATAAAAAGCGAAGTATAAATGATACATTGTACCTGTAAGAAATATAACCACAATGTGCTTCCGTCTCTATTCTAGGTCCAGAAGAAATAGGGAAACTTGTACTAAGAGAAACAACACATTGTAACATTAACGACAGTGGTAGTTAACTTAATAGGCACCTATGTTTTCAAACGGATAGCTGGTTTCTGGAAAATGTTCACAAGCAAAATGGATGTTCAAATTCTTATACGTATTGACATGTATAAGTACCTAAGTAAAATATATTCTCCTTCAAAAAATATGAATAACCGGCCAAGTGCGTGTCGAACTCGCACATAGAGGGTTCCGTACCAGCCACCGTATAAATTTTATTTTATTTTTAATAATTGTAATTCATTCTGTGAAAATGTTAGTCTACACATATGCGACTAAATGGCGCTACTGTCGCTTAAAAGTTAATTTATTGATAAAAAAATGTAGTTTTAAGTCTCTAGCTATTACGCTTCGTGAGATACAGCCCGCTGACAGACAGACAGATGGACAGACAGACGGACAGCGTAGGCTTAGTAATAGGGTCCCGTTGGCACCCTTTGGGTACGGAACCCTAATAAAATGAGAAAAGTATTCCGCATCGCTTTCATACAAGAGCATGTGCAGTGGACAGAAATAGGCTGAGTATGGAGCGTCACCGCACTATGCATAGCGTCATGTTACAGCTAACAAGATGAGTGTCCATCCATCACACTGAGGTCTTACAGTTACACAAAGCAGTAGGGACCTCCGGACGCCTCGAGCGCACCGCGGGCTAAGAATATGACGTGAGTGAGAGACGGGAATTTGTCACCCACGACAAAGACTGGGTGATTAAGGGGCTGAGGCTCAAAACGGTGATTTTACGCAAAATTGTTGATGAATCCGTTGGCCCATGTGCTTTATCAACTGTACCACATTAAACTGCAAATCATCAGGAATAAGATTCTAGAGTATGGGAATTCGGGAGATACTATTTGTCATTTAAATTGGCATTCTACATTGAATAATTATTAAGAGACAGTCAGCGACATAAGTCACTGAACACTCTCAGTTTATCCAATCGCTTGCACATTTTTCTGTTTCTGTTCGAGACTTATATTTACAAAAAATAGAGTAAGAACTTCTCTTTTACTTTCGAATTGTAGAGCAATTTGAGCCACGTAAGCGACACTTGGTGGAGTAAATTCTAACTCTATGTAAAGACAGGAGACGCGCTATTATACCTACTGCCGTTTAGACTTTTGGTACACCTAGTTATACCTTAGGCACAAAACTACCTATCAACGTATTTTCTCTCAAGACAATCCCGAACTAAATTTAATTAAAGAGGTGTCTCAGGGTTACAGATGAGGCTGTTTGTATGCGCACAGATAAATTGGATACTCGCTGCGATCATATTAAAGTCCTAAATCAACGTTATTTTGACGTCAATCTGCAAGGGATCGATGGCGACTCCATTACCGGCAGGGTTATCAAACGTCACTTTATTATATAAAGTAAACATACTTTATTGGTTGCGTCTACATCAAGCGCGTGCCGCACCCGAGCACTCAGTTTTGAAGTCGGAACGCATAAGCATAATGTCATAACATGAGTGTTCGGGCGAGGCAAGCGAGATATCTTGACACAGAAAAAAGTGTGGTAAGTTTTTACCCACTATTGGAATTAAATTAAGGAACTACGTGAAAAAAAAATTGAACGTAAGAAAAGCAATAATAGCCTATTATATTAGCGGCACGTTATGATGGCACTTTTGACATGTAGAGGTGGGAAGATGATGAACCTTATTATAACGAATTAAGAATGCCAGTTTTAAAATTTAGGAATGTCAAAAAATGAATGCTAAAATGAATCTTATTCCGTTGCAATAAGGTTCATCATCTTCCCCTCTCTACATGTCAAAAGTGCATCATAACGTGCATCATAACGTGCCGCCAATATAAATACAAATTTCGTTCAAAACCGTCAACCGTTTCGCGTGATTCTAATCCAAACTTACAAACACAATTTCAAATTTATATAATTTTCAACTTATTTAACTTTACGTAAAATGGCCTTCCAACTGATTATAACGGAATATTTCCCAAAGAACGCTTTAACAAATCTACCTGACCATGCAAATATCCAGTCATATCGCGCACCAACTTTCAATTAACGTTGAGACATCGAATAGCCTATTGCCATCACATTATCAATCTTAGCGCCGGGGAAAGTTTAGGAGGGACTAAAAACTAAGCTCACGAGTCAGTTCGAGATGTCAATACTTTTTTAATTTCCTTTGGTGAATTACTACTAAGAAAGCATTAGTTACTTTTAGATACTCTTCTTTGTGTGAGTCTGAACAAGGCAAGGTTTGTCTTGTAGTGGTTAGTTCATAATCAATAGTCATGTAAGAGTATTATACAGATTTTATTACGTCTCACTCTCTCCCTTTATTTTTTTTATATGACTATGGTGCAGTGGGAAACAAGCGTATGGCCCGCCTGATGTTAAGTAGTTACCGTAGCGGATAGCTGGTTGCAAAACCAAAGGCATTGCTCGCAAGATCGACCGACCTGAAAGGGAGTGGGACAGATGGAGGGAGAGTGGGGGGATAGGGCTTCTAGCTCTCTCACTCGTCGTACAAAACGCAACTGTGAAAGCTACTTTACGCCGATATTCTGTGAGGGTGGTACTACCCCGAGCTAAAGTCATCTGGCTACAGCTTGGCTCTACCACTTAATCTTCATATGAGTGAATGAAATAACATAAAACCGATTTTTACTTTAATTATGTCCTGGGACGTGCTAGGCGCCCAAGATTGTTTTAAAGATTATCGTAAGCCATTCTATATCAAATGCTTAAATCACGTTAGGTAATAGTTGGGAATCGAACCGGGAAACTCTCGGCTATGAGAGCGGTCCCGTAAACCACTAAGCTATTTTAAACGCAATTTAACCTTTTTGAAGCGAAAACTTCTTTAGCGGCGTTGTGCACTTTTCTTGAGATGGGTAAAATATGTTAAACTCGCGATAGGGTCACGTGTCCTGATCGAAAAATTCAACAGATTGTGCAGGGCGCTTGCGTGAATAAAATGCGACAGATTCGTAGCGACAGGTCACGTGTCCTATCTTGGGATGGGTAAAAAGTATATAGTTCATAATTTCGCTTTCAACTTAAAACGTCTTATTAGCACCTAGGTGAATGGATCTGGGTAAGTGAATGGATCTGGGTAAGTTCTCTAGGTTCGAATCCTATGATTACTATATTTTCGAATTTAATATTTTATTAATTATTTCATTCTTATTATTTTTTATTTTAATTTGTATTTATATGATTATTAAAAAGAACGGCCAGTTTGTTTTTTTTTATTTTTTTCACTAACCATTCCAAAATATTTAAAAATGCACAACGTTAATGTTCAAGTTTTCACTTCTGCCGGCACTCCCGGAGTGCAACGTGGCCGTTTTTTAAAGTAATTTCTATAATCCTTGACGACCCTCAAGAGTTTCCAGATTATTTTACATCACTCCTATAACCTTTTACCCATTCTGATGCCTCGTACCCTCGTCCACATTACAAGCACGTCAGCAATCGACTAACTTAAAATCTGAGTCGACTAAAAAGTTATTACGAGCTATTAGTCGCAGCCCTGGCCGCTATTACCCCCGACCCTTATCTACCCTTTTATCAGCGCGATGGCAGGTGGAGACAAGCCCCCGTAATGCTGGCCCGGAGCCTATTGTGTTTAATTAGTTTTCACTTTCATGTTTACCATAAAATCGAAATGTATTATATCAATAAGTCGAATTGTATTGATCTGCATTTTTGAAGTTGGTTAGTATTCCACCAAGCCAACTAGACACTCGGGTACATATCAAGTGATAAGTCAATGAAGCCTGGGTCTGCCTGGGTACTCCTGTGGCAGTAGCTCCCACTGCGTGGTGGAAGGACCGCGGAATCATTGACTTATTATCATGATATTTATACCCGAGTGTCTAGTTGGCTTGGTGGAGAAGTAAAAAGAGTGATACTATCAAAGACATTAAGACAAATCAAAATACATTTTAAGGTGGTAGAGCCAAGCTGTAGCCAATTGACTGCAGCTCATAAACAGGCTGTCTCGACCGGGGTAGTACCACCCTCTCACAGAAGATCGGCGTAAAGCAGCTATTACAGCTGCATTTCGTACGATGAGTGAGAGAGCCGAAAGTCCACCCCCCCTCCCCCTCCGTCCATCCCACTCCCCTTCACGTCGGCAATGTGCGAGCAATGCCTTTGGTATTGTAAGCATCTATAGGCTACGGTAACTGCTTAACATCAGGCGGGCCGTAAGCTTTTTTGCCACCGCAGTCCTATAAAAAAAAATGTCTTTGGTATTGTAAGCATCTATAGGTTACGGCAACTGCTTAACATCAGGTATGCCCTACTAAACGGAGATGATACTACGACTCAGTCGTTTGCAGAAAATAATTTTGAAACATATCGGTATTTCCCATATGGCTCATTTTCTGGTGAATAATACGTATTAAAAGGTCTTTAAGTTGATTGAATTGCGAGTACGATGACAGATATGTCAATTTAGCTGCATTAAAGCCAGAAACCCACCGGGATGCACGGAGAGGCCACGCACACGGCCACGGCTACGTTTTGCAAGAAAATGTATGAATGACGTCATTTCGAGCGTAGTCTCTCCGTGCGCCGCGGTGGACACGGTGACATACATTTTCGTGCAAAGCGAAGCTTGACCCACGTGCGTAGCGTGTGCGTGACTTTCCGGCTTTAGTGGTGCGCTGAACACATGTCTAGTATGTATTTCAATGTTAAGAGGTACCATATCTGCTAAAATAAAACATCAAGGGATACAATGTCACCATTGGATGGATGTTTATTATCTATCGTCGAATGCACACCCCTGACATATTTGTGATGAATTTGACAAAAAAATAGGTATCTGCGTCCAGCGATACAGGGTAAATTTGAAATCATGGACAACCTTTTAAAATATGACTCTACTCTACATATGATTCAGAATATTTTGGGAAACTAAATAAAAAATCTATTGATAATAAAATATTGCTCGAGTAAGCAAACCAGTTAGGGCGAGGCTCCATCTACGCGCTGCGCTGCGTTGCGCTGCGTCGTCGCAAGATTTTGTACTGGCACATCACCCTCCCCGCTTCGTCTCTCGCCTGCTGACACCTGCGACGACGCAGCGCAGCGCAGCGCGTAGATGAAGTCCGGCTCTTAACTGTACTGTCCCTTGATTTATTGATTATTATTCCCTAAATATTCTGAATCATATTATTTATTATGTAGAATCACCGTTTAAAAGGATGCCCATGATTTCAAATTCACCCTGTATATTCAGTGATACACAAATTAAATTCCCTGTCGACTTATTAGTTACTTTAACTAAATTTGTGAGTTTTTTTTACACCAACACATTCTGCTTTTAATTTTTGGTAAGTAGGTATATAAACTTGCCACGCTTCTTTATTGCTTCTAGTTATGCTCCTTACTTACTCCCAAGAAATCAAAGCAAGGAATATAATCGCAGTAGATCCGGCCACAGATAAAATAAGCCTATAATCTGCAATAAAGAGGCAACGCTGCAAACGACAGCGCCGCCGCCGAGTTTCCGCATCAGCGCAGCGAGCGATGCGAAAGAATTCACGGTGCGATACACATGCGACGGGACGACCACGTGACGTGATTTCAGCGGGATACGTTATGCTATAGTCATGTAGTGTAAGGTAAAATATACCAATTATGTTACATTAAACTCAAAATACGAATAATACTTAGAAATTAATAATTATAACAAAGGATCGCGAACTAAAAGCTCGAATATAATTAATAGGATTTCACACATCAAATAGCTATAGGCTGGTTACTAGCTTGGTATTGGAGTAATTATTTAAACTAATTAAATGCAACAATATTTGACAAGCATCAACCTGCGCCTGTCTAAAATGTAATAAACTTTTAATGAAAACTTAAAACCGCTCAAGAGATAATATAGAAACCTAAGTAAATATAATAATAAAAAATAATAAACCTCAAGTTATGAATAACCTTCAACAAATTATATTAATTAATTCCAGATAGAAAGTTTGGAGTTGAATAAATCCCGCGGCTTGTAAACGACTCATTAGTTACAAAGTAAACTTGGTATCTTGCGGTTGACTCTCTACAGAAGTGGTGTAAAGGGCCCAAATTTCAGAATTCAGCGGAATTCAGGCTAGAAATAATATGGAGGAACAGAGGTATTAACCCTAATAACAAGAAAAAACTCATGCAGAAAGCTCGCGTACGCTCCAGGATTGACGCGTATGAAATGTGGTGCTGCCGCAGAATTTAGGGAATTCAAGTAGAGAGTATAATCATTATAATTAGTAATTCAAAAGCTGGTATTATCATAAGTATAATGCTGAGTTTAGCTCGTGGCCTGAACACGCAAAAGTACCTGGTCAAAGTGCGATAGTAACAAACCACTTGCGAGTATGTCGTAAAGTGTAAAGTGCACTTCTTGGAGCGGGATGTGGTGAAATAGGAGGATTCACTCGGTGCCCCAACTTCGAGTGGTCGGAGTTACGACATCGTTGGAATCGATGTCAATTGATGCTTTTTGAACTAGGTTACTATCACATAATATAATATATAATCAATAATATATTATACAACGTGGCGCTACAATGGCGACATTAAATGCAACTTAAACTTAATCATAAAAAAATAAATTTAATGTCGATATTTTTTTTTTGTCATGGACAGAGGCCCGGCCCGTATTGCACTGGACATGATTCGGAAGTCGGCGCGAGCGGCGCGCGGCCGGGCGGCGCGGCAAGGTGGAACTAGCCTGGGGTTGTGTCCCTTTCATAATACGGCGGCACGCGTTATACGATGTCATAACTCTCTCCTGAAAGATGACCTGTGTGCAACAGATTTTTATGTACAGGTTACGTAAAAGAAAATGGATTTATTAAGATGATTCTTTTGTTAAATGAATAAAAAAATATTTCTGAAATCTGACAACGCGAAATCGGATATGTGGTTAAATTTAATGTCGCCATTTGAGCGCCACGTTGTATAACGTTCCTAACTAATGAATCTAACGAAACCGTATGTTTTGTTCTAGATTTCCCAACTAAACTGACTGAAACGTTTTTAGTACTTATTTACGTTGATAAACTTTGATGATAATTAATTAAGTAGTAAGTATGATTAGTCTAGCATAATGGTGGCCGAAATTCCTTCGATTTTGTAGCGGAGATTTTCACAGAAACGGTTTTGATGTCTTCTAGTGTAGAATTTCACATTGGGGGGCAGGCGAAATACCATCATGCGCGTAATAGCCGCCCGGGCAGACCACCCACTTGCCTGACGGTGGTCAATCGGACCAAAATGGGATAAATAATAGTTAGAGAAATAAATTATAACTTATTAGTCACTTGATCAGGCCACGTGGAAGCTCACCCATGCGATGGACTGACCAGATTAAATCTTGTGTGGATGGACCCTTGCATGAATGCACCAGAGCCAGCTCCAACAGGGACAAATGGCGAGAGATCGTGAGGCGAGCAATATCTACCCATGCTCCATACGGTAACCACGACAGCTCTGTGAAGAGCGTAACGACGTGAAGGAAGAAGTCACTTGATAGACATGTCCTGCAGAACTTCATTAATCGTTTGCATAATCAATCTCAGAATCTAGTCGTACCCAGGCTACAGTAATGATGTTAGTCAAGTGTCAGACTACAGCTCCCCTAGACAAGTGTCATGAACGCTAATCGAATAGAATAATAATAATAATATCCTGGGACATTTTTTACACACCCCAAACATCCAGGCTACCTGATCCCAAACTAAGCAGAGCTTGTACTATGGAAACCAGATAACTGATATTACTACATATACTACTTTTTTATTTGTAAATACATACTTAATATACATATACACCCAGACTCCGGACATACAGACATGTTCATGCACACAAATGCATGTCACGGGTAGGAATCGAACGTACGACCTGCAGCGTGAAAGTCGCCTCCGCGCCAACCACGCTAACGGGCCCGTCAAATCGAATAGAATAGACTTCACAATGTATGGAAATGTCAAATGTCGCTATGAAGATCAACAACAAGTCGCTATGTAGATCACGTGACTTATGTCATTTCCATACATGAAGCGTAGCTATGTGAAGGAACGCTTGTAGACGTCAGCCACTTGGCTAGCCCTTCTGTACACTCACCGTCCCTTCATAGAGTCATTGTCGTCGTCGGGTGCGGCCGCGCCCGCCCCCGACTGCAGCTGCATGCCGCTCTGCGCCCACGTCACTGTCAACCAATCTGTGCACAAACAAATCACATTAAAACTCAGAGCTTAGTACAATTGGTTTGTTGGCAATTTCTTTATTACCTCATCATACCTATATATTTTTTTCTAATTACTAACATTAAAAACATTTTGTTAATAATTCTCAAGAAGATAAAAATACACGACCGTCGCGGCTGTGTTCCCCGAAGAAGTAGGCGTAGATTTTAGGTATTATTGGGGTCTGCCCTTTTATGTTTTTCTGCTTTTTTTCAGTGTCTTATGGTATTGTGACAAATAAAAATATGTATTTATTTTCTTTAGGTATTATTTTTTCTTTTCTTTGCTCAAAACTGGAACAAATTGGTGAGAAGTTCCAGTTGTTAGAGGTACATTACGTACGCTACATAGAGACAGCAATACAGAACTCTCAACAAAAGTCTCAAAATAATTGGGAACATAAATCCAACAAGTGAAAGTTTAAACGTGAAAATCTTCCAAAGAATCCCTCCCTCCCTGCTCGGAGGAGAGTCGCTTCGAATGATAAATCATCGGTGTACCTGCACGTTCGTTTGAACAGGCACAGATAACGACTCTGCCTGTGACACTGCCTTGTTAAGGATTTCGAGTTATTAAACAATATTCTTTATTTCGTAATGGCCCTTGCGTCGTATCGTTAATCGTAAAATGACTTTATTCTATACCATCCACCATATTCGGTCATAAACTATTTTTATTTATTTAAGACATATAACATACATAACATATACGTCACGACTTTTATCCCCATTCGGGGGTAGTCAGAGGCTCGAGTGGCCATACACCACCACAATGTGGAGGTATTAAGTCAACTCAAAGCCCACGTTTCACCAGATAGTCAGAACCCAACGTGTCAGGTGGTGAACCTTTGTCGCCGTGTATACAGGATCTGACTATTACCTAACCTGAGGGATAGGTAGGTTTCGTCACGATGTTTTCCCTCACCGTAAGTGAACTGTAAATTATGGACATAGATGAAAATTCATCCATTGGTGCATGCCCCACCGGGGATCGAACCTGGGACCTTCTGATTGCTAGCCCAACGTGTTCGCCCCTAGGCTACAGTCGCTTAGCTTCGGCTTTATTTAAGTAAGATGAATTTTGGATGATTTAACAGTATACTTAATACTTTCTATAAACAAAGACATTTTCTTTGTGTTCGAAGCATAAGCCGTCGTTATAACAAAACTGTGTGTATGTGTTTGTAAATAATGTTGAGAACCATATTATGAGGAACACAAAACTTGAACATACGACATTTTAACGATTTAATACGGAATCAAAGGGGCTTTTTGACTCATTCGTGCACGAATCGTTTCCAAAACCCGGCGAGAGGGTTTCACATGATCGGTAAATTGAATTAAAAGGGCTAATGGAATGGAGTAATGGGTTTTTGATATTCACGGACTGAGAAACGGCTTCCTCGATTATGGGGGATAAGGCAGAAAATATTCGCCGGAATGTTTAATTAATTGTTGGGTATTTAGGATTTTGCCATAAACCTCACTACGTAGGCATCATCATCATCATCATGTCAGCCAAAAGAAGTCCACTTTGGATATAGGCCTTTGGGGGAGGCCTATATCCGACAGTGGACGTCTTTGGGTTTCCACAACGACCGGTCGTGTGCCATTTGCCAAATATACAACTGGGGCCCTACCACCACCTCTTATAGCAGTATTGTTTTAACGTTTCAGCGACTTTTTGTGCAATGACGTTTCTTATTGTCATGACAATAAGGTACGTCATTGTACAAAAAGTCGCTGAAACGTTAAAACGTTCCTATAATTGAATCGCGATAAGAGGTCGTGGTAAGCCCTGGTCATACAACTTTGCTGGCGCCTTCTTAGCAGGGCAGCAACACCGACTTTGCTAGAAGAAGGTTTGCAAAATAATGACAGCATTGTAAGCATCTTTGAGTAAACAATAATATTGAAATACAAAGCTCAGTTCCCACAGCGACTTGTTTTTCAATATCATAAATATAATGAAAGTCGTCCATTACACGCAGGAGTGGGGAAGCACTCGAAGGCACTATTGATTCCACTCCTTCAACAAATGTTTGTTTTGAATCCGACAAAAAACATAGTTTATTTACAAACGTCGAGCGACAGGGGATGTGCAGACGAGGCAACGATTAGTTGCCGGTACCAGCAACAAATTGTGTTGCAACAGTTACTTGACCAACATTGGAGACATTTTCCCAGAATATAATGCCAAGATTACGTACTCCTATACCTCAATTTCAGGGCTTCGAGTCTGTTAACTTGTCCATTGCGAAACCATTGGTGTCTAATATTAGGTATCTTCGTGAATTATTCAATATAAATCGCAAATACCTGGCGGTCTCATGCTGTCGGCAGGAGGTCTGCTAACAGATAGACGAACCGACAAGACCGACCGTCGATTATTTGCGATTTACAATGAAGAATTAACAAAGATAATATTAGAGATCAGTGGTTTCACAATGACAATCGTTAAGACACTCGAGGTCCAGGGAAGGGCGAGGCCCCACTAGCGCGTTGCGCTGCGTCGTCGCAACGGATGAAAGGGTCGACGGGCGAGAGACGAAGCGGGGGAGGGTGATGCGCCAGTACAAAATCTTGCGACGACGCAACGCAACGCGCTAATGGGGCCCGGCCCGAACGTGACGTGATGAGATTGCGTTAATTTAGATAATATGAGTTATATTTGCTATAACTTATGGACTCTTCTGACAGAGAATGCCCAGGGAAAACTATACATAGATAACCAAACATACCTACACATACATACATCTTGCTTCCATACATTAATAGCGGCGTCCACAAGCGACGAGTGGCGAGCCCGAGTAGTCAGTTTTGATGACTGACCGCGCAGCCATAACGACATATAACTGATTGCTTAGGCGGCTCAGGGCTTGGAGACGCACCTAATGATCATGATGGATGTATTTCTTGGAGGGATAGGATGTGTTCCGTATCGGCAAACAGCAAGGCGACTATTGACGATTTAAAAGTGGTATCGTCTGTACAGAACCTAAAGGAATCGAGAGAAATTCATTATTTGTTTAAGCCTACATTGTCTCGGTCGCCATGGCAACGCCCCCTCCCCCCTCAATTTCACTATTTACAGGGAAAGCCGTAAAGAATCGATACAATGTAAATTTTCCTTTGTTTGCAATGCTTTTTGCATTTTGTATTTTTGTTGTTTGTTTAATCTGTGGAAATAAGGTATAATATACTGGATCTACACCTACTAGACCACAGAGTAAAGATTAAAGAAAGAGGTGCCCTTATTAGATATATGTATGAAAAAAACGTGGTCATTGTTTTTTCATTTTCATTGTTCTATCTACCGGTAAATAGTTGAACTACTCGCTTCATTTTATGTCGATGTTAGTACTAGGCCGACCACTCGGCCGAGTTGCTTAAGGCCAGTCCCCTTAGTAATTGGTCCATGTACTAGACCTACAAACGACAAGAACTAATAAATCAGAACAAGAAACAATTGCAAATCATTTGACGTTTTGTCTTAAGCTTTTTTTTTAATAGGACTGAGGTGGCAAAAAAGCGTACGGTCCGCCTGATGCTAGGCAGTTACCATAGCCTATAGAATCAGATGCTTGCAATACCAAAGGCGTTCCTCGCACGTTGCCGACCTGAAGGGGAGTGCGCGGGAGGGGAAGATGAGGGGTGGTGTTGGGCTTCCGGCTCTCTTACTCATCGTAACGCAGCTGTAATAGCTGCTTTACGCCGATCTTCTGTGAGAGGGTCATACTATCCCGATCGAGCCAGCCCGTATATGAGCTGCAGTCGATTGGCTACAGCTTGGCTCTACCACCAGCGAGTCTGCTTACCTACGGATCACCCATCAAATTCCAAAACCTAGCAACATCTAACCTCTATACTTCCACAAGTATACAACGCTCATATTAATCACGAGCGCCTGTGTAAGGATAAATGAAACATTAGACAGGCTCAGTGAAAGGGATTCCCCGAATATTTATGATGCCTCCACGTATCGCGGCGTGCATAGCTCCGACTGTTGTGTGAGGAGGGTACTGCGTGCCCGCGAGACTCTTGTCTATTACTCTCGCTCCGTATCAAATGGACAATCTAGTATGAATTATAATATAAATATCGCCAGACTTACACAGCGACTGTATGGTCCCAAACTAAGCTACGCTTTTACTATGAGAACTTTACAATGGTCTGGAGGCGATCGTAGTGTCACCCAGACCAGGGCAAATTAAGAAAAGGCTGTTTCCGAAATTTTACTCTGGCGGGAGTCGAACCATTTGTCTCACTATGCAGCAGTGTAAAATAATTATTGTTATTGCTTTATACCTAGGTTGGTACACTTGAAAATAAAAATACTTATTGTTTGTTAATTACAAAAGCAAATATGAAATTCTGCGATAGCCCTGTATTAATATTGCTAATTGGTTCTGACATTTAACTCAAGTAGTTTTAACCTTTTATTAATTAACAAAATAGCATTTCAGCCGGTCCAGGGTTGTTGGAAAATTATATAAAGGGTGCGCACATCTTGACGAAGGAACGTGGAATTTATCAATTTCGAAGGAAATAAATGTTACTCAAGGGCCCTTGTTCGGAACGTGGACTCGTAATGATGATTAAAATTTCATTGATTATTATGTTGGTCTTATTTTTCATGGTCTGTGCCGAGATGCAATGTTGAGATGAATGTATGGAGTGATGCAAATCAAATTAAATAAAATTAAAAAAAATCATGTGAGCTAGCATTTATAAACGCGCGAGTAGATAAGATGTGAGACAGTGTGAAGCAATTATAACAGATAAATAAAAAAGGAGGTTGGAGTTATTTGAGCATGTGACGAGAAGAAAAGAAAAGCATAAGACCAAACGTGTTTTGGTTATGAAGGTGGAAAACTACAAAGCGAAAGGAAGACCCAAGAAAATGGATGTATAAAGAGTGATATAATCATTTATAAGAGCAGACTTAATTATGACAGCAGAGCACGATGAATGTAAGAAGAAAACATACTCCGCTGACCCCCGATAATGGGAAATGGTAAAGCAGATAATGATAATTATTTTGGTCTAATTTGAAACACGCTATGAGAAGGAAACCCATTCTAACCCAGTCCACCCACACCCAATTTTAACCCAATCACCCTACTTTAATCGAATACCATCGAAACGCTTGATTTATGCAAAGACATAAATTGTGACCCAATACATTATACCTGAGGGTGTAAGGTTACTTAGTTGGTCGTCCATTATACCTTTATAATCAAATGGAAGATGATTAAATTACTCTGAAGGGAACGGAAAGAATGCTAATTCGCCCGCTGATGAGAATGGCATGTTATATGGGCGTTAAGATTATGTAGATTGCAGATTATGGTTTTATTAATTTAATATCTCCACTCGGCATTTTTCCTATGAGTTTTATTTTATGTGATGAGAACGATGGGAAATGTAAGATAATTGAGTGTTGTATTACGATACGATAACACTAACGGACGCAAGTCAAATTTGAGAGCTGCTTAACTTTGACGCGCCATACAAAAATGACAGATAACGTTTCAAATTTCTAAGAGGGTCTTTAACATTTGAGTAGCCTTTGAGTATTCGGCCGTATTGTTATCACATAATGTGCTATTAGACCCTAAATTACATAAAAATATTGCATTTCTAAAGTAAGTAAATACCTATCCCAGTGCAGGCTGGTGCAGTGAGCCGACCTAGCAATCGTTAACGTAAGATACAACTCAACATAAGTAGGATATGATAAGATTTTTAAAGAGCAAAGAGTCTTGTAATGTTGTGTAAATAAATAAATAGATAAACTAACACACCAACTGTATGGTTCCGAACTAAGCAACGCATTTACTTCTTCTTGTTATCGTATTGTTAGTGGCCAACCTGGTGTCAGAGTTGTTCAAGCCACCCGAAGGCCTCTGACTTTGCCTCTGCCAAGAATCGAATCGCAGCCACCCGATGCAGTGAGCCGAGCAGCCTAGGATATAATTTATTCCAACTATATCATGACATGCGTGAGTAGATATATGTATGTATGTATAACATGACAACCAAGAATCTAATTTCACTACCGATTCCAGTGCGTTAACCGCTGAATGATACCTTTCGATTAACCACTATAGGCAATAGAGGCGTGTACGTTTCCATCAAAGGGGATGAATATTGAATATCAACGGCCGGCGCCGACGGAACCCACTCTCAATATAACTGGTCGCAGCGATAATAAATCAGAAATCGAGAGGTATACGGGGTCGGCTCCATCTAAAGGTAATGGAGAATCAGAGTCCGACCCGACTACTGTGAATAGTATTCATACTTAGGTAGATCAAAAGATCAGTTGCCGTGAGTGAGTTTTGCACTGGTATTTACCATGGACCAGTTACTAAGGGGACTGGCCCTAAGCAAGTCGGCCGAGTGGTCGGCCTAGTACTAACATCGACATAAAACGAAGCGAGTGGTTCAACTATTTACCGGTAAATAGTAAAATGAAAATGAAAAAACAATTACCACGTTTTGTTTCATACAAATATCTAATAAGGGCCTCTTGCTTTAGTCTTTACTCTGTGGGTATTTACAATAAACAGTGGAATAAAACGACACTCACAACTGTGTGTGAAATATGAGTTTGTCGTTACAGAATAGCTACAAAAAAAATCCTGCGGTCTCTGATAGCTGCCCAGTTACCGTGAGTGACTTTGTGCTGATATTTATAATGCTTTATGTAATTGTCTGTATATTTATGACGGCCCCAAAAGACATAAGTTGGTGTGAAAGTTTCGTAAGCCCAAAGGGGGTTACTTTTTGGCCTTACAAGTTACTATAGAACATTATTACAAGATTTACCTGAGTGAGGCAACCCTAAGTGCGCCATTCATCGGTGCCTTTGTGGTATAAGTTGTGCAATTAAGCAGCAGCTCTGTTATTGGCCGATCTGTGCGATATTACCTGTGGACCGGTCGGCTCCAACATCGGAGTTCAAAGTCGTTGGAATCTTATATTAAACGTAGAAAACTATTTATTCTTTTGAAGTAGGAGTGCACCTATTCAGTTGACTTGAATTTTTTTGTATCTTCGTTTTTAATTACGTACGAATCATTGATCAGTGAAAAAATATTACTTTGCCTCAAAATTTTTGATGTTTGACGCTCTTTTATGATGTGCTTCAATTTGTCGTTCTTGTCATGGCTTTAAGACATCATGACAGCAATATTTTAGTTGTAATATAATTACCTATTCGTAGCCTACAAATCTGACAAGAACAAACATTTTCATTTAGGGATAGTACAGAAACTATTATTAATGGTGCTGTTTTTTAGGTCTTTTCTATAAGGGCACATGAGGCAAGACCCTTTTACACCGAAAGAAGAGGAGCTAAACATGTTGCGTAATTTTACTTTAATATTAAAGACCTTAAAATGTGGCCGTGGGTCCCTGCGTGGCGGCTTTACTTATCAATAATATCTTCTAAATGTCGCCCGAAGGTCTGCGGGTTCGTTCACATGCATTACACTGTATTCAGCGGGATTACCGTCAATTAATATAAGGGCTCGAACAAGACACGTCTAAATTGTACACTCGCTTGCAAATTTATGTGTACACGTCGCGGGAACGTGTTAAAGGTTTTCTGTGAATGTTGTGTTTCCAACTAATTGTGTAGTTGAATTTGCAACGAGGTGTTCGAGATGGTATTAGTTTAATTAAACATGTTTTGTTTTATATTTTGGAGACAATTAGGTAAGTATAAGCATTCACTTTATTATCTAAAATATGATATCTACGAAAAATGTAAGGTCTCTTACAATGTAATAGTTTATTAATATTACAGCAAATAAATTAAGTATCTAAAGCAACAACCACCGCAGCCGCAACGTCAATTTTAATGCGTTTGTGGTGCGAATAGCCACATGTTATCTGCACCTTGTCATGGAGGAGATCTGCTGGCCCAATGGAGTGGTGTTTCGTCGCTTCCGGGGACATTTGCCACTAGATCGTACAGTGAAGTCATAGTAGAATGAATGAGTGAAGTAGGCTATCTCCGGCCCAATCCACCATTGTCTCAGGGTTGTCACTTTTAGCTAAATTTTAATTCAGTGCCTAGAAATAAAGGAAAGAAAATAAAAAATAAAAATCAATACTATACCTACAATACTGAGAAATCGGCATGACTAAACGTAAACAAAGCATTAGCGGCATATCAATAGACAGATCAAAAATACCTAGGTAATACATTCTAGTGGGAAAGTAGGCCTGCCTACTTCGTCTGTCTGATAGTAAACTACCTAGGTAATACAACAAAAAAAAAGTGGATATCTCACTCATCATCAAGTAAAAATTATAGGTAGGTATGCTAGAATAAGTGACTTGCTTACCTTTCCTGTTCAGTAGGTAATCTGAACAGAGACAACTCTGGAATCGATGAAGTATTTAGACAGCCAAACACACAGCAATAAGTTCTCCTGCGATTATCACACATTTTTCGTGACATGACGTGCGAATCTTGTGCGGTGTTAGCCCTGACTGGCGCACTGACATTTGGTCAATATTTTGTTTGAGTGTGCGTGCGCGACGCATAGATACGCATGGCGCACACATACAAGCCACGCGCGGTGCGTTTCTATGAAGATAACTTACTACCCATTTTTTCTACTATGGTGAAGTGTACTTAATTTATAAGTTATTTTTGATATAATATGTATGTTAGTCTATAAGGTATTTATAATATGTGCCATCGTTGCCTAAATAAATGGTTATTATTAAAACAAATATTGTAAGCTAAATTAAATATCTTATTATCATGAGCCCTACCTATCATAAGAACAATGGAACCAAATATCAACTAGCAAACTTGTACTAAATAACTTCTAAATTAAAAAATTAAAAACCGTTCTGTGAAACATATTTAATCTAAGAGGGCCCCCGACTGCAATGACACTGCACTTGTTTTATACTTTTTAGTTCGGTTTTTTGGCAGGGCAGTCGTGTTTTTAATTTTTTAAATTATTCATTTTTATTTTATGCATTTTAGTGACAGCAGCCAAAAATGATATATTTGTTTTGCATGTACACCCTACCTATGTTAAATTATGCCTATAAATTCTACAGTTTTGGACTGTGCTCATCAATGCCTTCAATTTGATACCCATATAGTAATAATGGAAGAAAATTTTTTTTTTTCACATATTAAAGTTGAGCCATAATGCCGCCATATTGATTTTTTTCTTAAATAATATACCCAGTGTTACCCGGAATGATGTAAGGATTCTAACGATACCCCATACATCGAAATCCGTTCAGGCATTTATAAGTTATGGTGGAATAAAGAATCTCACATACAAACATACATACATACATGAACCCTAAACACATATACACTCCTTTTTTTTTGGGCAGTCGTGTAAAAAGGTCATAATGATAAATATTTTCAGTAGTTATTTCATAATTCATTGTTTTATCAAACGCAAAATCAACCGTTAATTTATTATCCTGCAGTGTGGTAATATAACTAGGGCAGCAAGTGTAGCATGTACCCCACGCGATTAGAAGTGCGTGTTAATAACGCGCCGCTGTTTACTGAGGAGGATATTGCCGTCGTGTTGCCGCGGATAAGGACACTCACCCTACATTTGTTAATTTAGATGTAGTGGGTGATTCTCTCACATACCTATTACGCTAAGTAGATGTCGTGAATTCTGTTTCGTATTTCAACATTATAGGAGTCGAAATTACAATGATTTATGCAACAGCTGAGGGGGTTATAACATTTTATTTTGCAACTTGATCGTTTGTAAAATATAATACTTGTGTATAAAAATATAAGTAGATACACCCTGATTTACGGCAGTACCCCTCCCCCAGACTACCTCCCCTCCAACAGTCGTAATAGTTTATTATTAAAAACAGTAACATTGCATCATAAAATGAGCTCCAAATTAGTTGGTCAGGGCACGTAAAGACGGACATAAACTGCGGAACCGTGGCACTAAACACAGGCTCTAGTTCAGACCCAGACTGGACTGAACGATCAGCCGTATAGCGTCTATAAAGCAGCATCAAGTGCCGCCGTGGTTTAGCCAAGACAAGTATACAATTCTTTTTAACCGACTTCAAAAAAGGAGGAGGTTTCTCGTACCGACCGCATATTTCTCGACCGTATATTTTTTTATGTTTGTTCGCGGATAACTTCGTCTTTTATGAACCGATTTTGATGATTCTATTTTTGTTGGAAAGGAGATATTCCAGGGGTGGTACCATGATAAGGAAACCAGGATCTGATGATAGGCATACCATAGAAATCGAGGGGAACCTTCAAAAATCGTAGTGGCGACCAGTGCGTTTCTTAATTTTTTCATTAAGTATTTTAAAGCACTACTATTTAATGAAGGTCTGGAGTCGATCTGATGATGGAGCTGAAAGACAGTCGAGGGATCTCCTCGACGATTTACAGCAATTACCTGGTGTTTGGGCTTGATTAATTTGTATTGATGAGAACTTTACACCTAGATGGGTTGTGACTGTCATTAGGGGTCTGATGATGAAGACGAAGGACGGTCAAGGGAACTCATCAACGTTTTACAGTAGCTACCTCGTGATTGGACTTAATTCATTTCTATTGATGAGAAGTTTGTGCCCATATGGGTTATAAGTGCCATTATAGGGCTGATGATGGGGACCATAGACAGGATTGATGGTGTGTTATCGAGTATTTAGAGTCGGTGCCAATCTTAGTATGTCAAGTTTACCTACTATAAAAGTAAGAAGATAGATTGGCACCGACCTCAATTACTCGATAACACACCATCAAGCCTGATTTTCACGAATGGGTAGGCAGTGGTGGTAATAGAAATATTATTTCAGGCTTTTTAGTGCTCCAGGTTTTTTTGAAGTTGGTTTTCTTTTTAGCCTACTTTCGATCATTATTAACTTTTGGTAATGATTTAGAAGAAAAATAGAGCTTACGAAATGTTCCCCAAGGGATAGGCACCAATATAATGATAAATATCCTGGGACATTATTTTACACACGGCTACCTGATCCCAAACTAAGCGGAGCTTGTACCATGGAAACCAGATAACTGATATTACTACATATACTACTTTTTGTTTGTAAATACATACTTTATATACATATACACCCAGACTCGGGAAATGCAGCCATGTTCACGCACACAAATGCATGTCCCGGGTAGGAATCCAACCTACGACCTGCAGCGCGAAAGGCGGTATCTAAACCAACCACACCAACGGGCCCGTCAAATATGCTTGCTTATCTAATAGCAGTAGTTACTAGTAAAATGCCTAACGACCATGGACCAATTACTAAGGGGACTGGCCCTAAGCAACTCGGCCGAGTGCTCGGCCTAGTACTAACATCGAAATAAAACGAAGCGAGTAGTTCAACTATTTACCGGTAGATAGAACAATGAAAATGAAAAAACAATGACCACGTTTTTTTCATACATATATCTAATAAGGGCACCTCTTTCTTTAGTCTTTACTCTGTGCTAACGAACACCACCTCCATGTGATATCAAATAGTTGAGTGCTTAATTACGTGTGTTTGCCCCCGCCGGGTACAACTCAAACACTAGCCCCGCCACGACACGACACAAACGCACAGATGCTCAGAAGGGCTAGACAAGTGGCTGACGTCTACGAGCGTTCGTTCAAATCGCTACGCTTTATATATGGAAATGACATAAGTCACGTGATTTACATAGCAACTTGTTGTTGATTTACATAGCGACTTTGACATTTCCATACATTGTGAAGTTTATTCTATTCTATTCGATTAGCGTTCATGCCACTTGGCTAGCCCCTCTGTTATAAGGGGGATATAGTAACGCATTTTAGGGTAACGCAACTTAAATGGAATAAAATGGAAAGAGAGATAGAAGACAGCTATTAAGCTGTTAGACGGAAATGTATTGGCTTGTCTTATAACTTTGAATGAGCATCAACAAATAAAGTGATACAAGTAACATTTTATAAAGATTTAAGTGATGTTCCGTAATAATCCCACTCCCTACTATAATATTATAAATGCGAAAGTGTCTGTGAATGTTTGTTACCACGTATCTCCATAATTACTATACCGATTTCAATGAAATTTAAAACGTATATAGTGTAGGCTCTGGAATAAGACATAGGCTAATCTTACACATTGATTTCCACGTAGGCGAAGCCGCGGGGCACAGCTAGTAATTAATATTAATCATTCTTGAATCTCGGTAGCTTTGCGATTTTATATAAAACTAGCTTTTGCCCGCGACTTCGTCCGCGCAGGATATAAATTTAAAAAATTCCGTTTCCGTTTGCTGGAACCCAAATCCCGTCCGTTCCTGGGTATCCCGGATCCCGTATCTCATATCCCTTATTCTGTATCCCATATCCCGTATTTGTATCTGTATCCGTATCCCGTATCCCTTATCCCGTATCACGCATCCCGTATCCCGTAACCGTATCCGTATCTCGTATCACGCATCCCACATCCCGTATCTCGTATCCCGTATCCCGTATCCCGTATCCCGTATCCCGTATCCCGTATCCCGTATCCCGTATCCCGTATCTCATATCCCTTATTCTGTATCCCATATCCCGTATCCCGTATCACGAATCCCGTATCCCGTAACCGTATCCGTATCCCGTATCACGCATCCCACATCCCGTATCTCGTATCACGTATCCCGTATCCCGTATCCCGTATCCCGTATCCCGTATCCCGTATCCCGTATCCCGTATCCCGTATCCCGTATCCCGTATCCCGTATCCCGTATCCCGTATCCCGTATCCCGTATCCCGTATCCCGTATCCCGTATACCGTATCCCGTATCCCGTATCCCGTATCCCGTATCCCGTATCCCGTATCCCGTATCCCGTATCCCACATCCCATATCACTTATCACGTATTCCGTATTCCATATCCCGTATCCTGTATCCCGTATCCCGTATCCCGTATCCGTATCCGTATCCGTATCCGTATCCGTATCCGTATCCGTATCCGTATCCGTATCCGTATCCGTATCCGTATCCGTATCCGTATCCGTATCCGTATCCGTATCCGTATCCGTATCCGTATCCGTATCACGCATCCCACATCCCGTACCCCGTATCCCGTATCCCGCATCCCACATCCCGTATCCAGTATCCCGTATCCCGTATCACGTATCACGTATTCCATATCCCAAAACCCGTATCCCATACCCCGTATAATTTTCAAAAACGCAATTTTTTTTTAAAGGTTCCTAATCACCAATTTTCATAATACTTACTACAAAAATGACGAACTTCCATACAAACTTTCATCCCCTATTTTATCCCCTTAGGGGATGAATTTTCAAAAACCCTGAAATTAATATTGTTTATCTTTTTAAAAGTCACGTAATCATCAATTTTCATAGTTCCGACTTCACAAAATGACGAACTTCCATACAAACTTTCACCCCCTATTTTAACCCCTTAGGGTTTAAATTTTCAAAAAAGATGAAATTATTATTTTTAATACGTAAAAAGAAACCTAAACACAAATTTTCATTATGCTTACCTCAGAAATGACGATCTTCCATACAAACTTTCGTCCCCTATTTTACCCCCTTAGGGGTTGAATTTTTAAAAACGCAGCAATTCAAGTTTTTTATTTTTAAAAAGGAACCTAAATACCAATTTTCATAATTCTAACTTCAAAAATGACGAACATCTATACAAACTTCCCAATTAACTTTCATCCCCTATTTTACCTCCTTAGGGGTTGAATATTCAAAAACGCCGAAAACCATATTTTTTATTTTTAAAAAGACACCTCCACACAAATTTTCATAATTCTAACTTGAAAAATGACGAACTTGCATACAAACGTTCATCCCCTATTTTACCCCCTTAGGGGTTGAATTTTCCAAAATCGCTTCTTATTGCTTGCCTACGTCACAAAATATATCTACTATCCAAATTTCATGTCTCTAACTTCAGTAGTTTCGGCTCGGCGTTGATGAGTCAGTCAGTCAGTCAGTCAGTCAGTCAGTCAGTCAGCATTTCCCTCTTTATATATTAGTATAGATATAGACAAGTCTAATAGCAGTCTTCCACATAAGAGAACATATACACAATCACAGGCTCTTATCAGAAGACACCGAAATGGTATTATAACTTCAAATACGCAAAGGACTTTCCGTATTTTCTTTGTGGCATCACAAGTAGAGCTGTATAAGTATGCAAAGTATTCAACTCAAAAGAGAAAAATGACAGAATATAAGCGCTTCATTAAGTGTATTTGCTCTCACTCCGGCAAACTCAAACACTTGCTCTAAGGCTCTCTCGTTAAGTTATTCATTGAGTGAACGTTTTAAATGTTAGTTGGATAGAAAGATAAATCAGATTACTAATATTGTTTGCTAGATACCTCTTAGAAGTGGTTTGCAACTGGTATGTTGTTAAAATGTTTATTTTCTTGCAATTAATATTAATTTAATAACTTTGTGGAATCTGTTGCATATAACTATAAGCTCTGAGTAGTCAATAAACAGGCATATTTATGTAGGCATAAGTACATCAACATACAGACCATCAATCTATCATATTTCGATATAAAACACATCACACACGCGGTCTAATGTACCCCACAGTTACACGATTGACTGCACGCAGAATGTACCGTCATGGGAGGGTCAAAGGGAATAAAAACTAAACCTCGCCGCGGTTCGCGGAGAAAGGGTTAGGTTCACGGTCCAATGGGCACGTTTGGATATTAGGGTTAGTTTTAGGTTTATAATGTAGCTACGTCTATGTACTAAGACAACATAAACACTCAGCAGACGACTGAAGCGTAACAGACAGGGGCCGACCGGGAATATTAGTACCAGCACTGTAGTACCGTGGAATCACCCAACACAAAATAGGTAAGTCCGTAGTAGGTACCTTTATCCTACTTTGTACCGTCTTTAAATTACTATTTCTGGCTTTTGAAATAAACTCCTTGTTATTAGAAATGCGAAAATAGGCTGACTGCCCATTACACATATGTATTGCAATATGTGTAATGGGCAGTCCCAAAGAAAGAAGAGCTAAGCAACAGAATTCTTGCATTCCATATTATTGTATGTAAGTACCTATTGTTTATTTAAGATTTATTAGTGACTAGCCGTTGCCCGCGGCTTCGAAAGAAATTATAAATTAATATTATTCTACTATTATTCTTCCCCCGCATGGGGATAAAAGTCGTGACGTTACATTTTTTTTTACATTTATTATTCTTGAAAACCTTTAAATGGCTTCATGTGAACTATTGTCACCTCAAAATAAATAAATACATAAATATGAGAGAATATGGAATCATCATCATCATAATTATCATTCATTCATTCATTCATCATTCAAGTTTCGTACCCCTTTTTAAGAAAATTACGCGGACGGAGGTGCATGAAATTTGGCACAGTTAAAGTTTACATGGAGAAGGAGTGCACAAAGCTAATATTTTTATATCAAATGCATTAGAAATACATTAAATTAATAAAAGCCAACATGCACAAAGCTAATATTTTTATATCAAATGCATTAGAAATACATTAAATTAATAAAAGCCAACATAACACACACTGCATTCGTTTCATATACACACACATATATTATACCGACGTAGATTGTGATTGTATGACATCACTGTTGCTTAGTTTGGCTTTAGTATGGCCAGTAGGTACTTTTTATTAATAAAAGAAGTACAGAGGAGACAGATTCGGAGGAGGAACGATTTGTGATGGATGTAGGGAAGCGGTTTTAAATCGAAGGTTTAGTCTTTAAACTTTAAATTTAAATGAATTATGGCAGAATTTCGAACACCGAGCGACCACCAGCTTGTATAAATACGTGTCCCCGTGGGTATGCCTACACATAATAAATTAATGACTGTCTTTATTGAATAACGGCGGAGTTAATTATACAATTACAACCTTGTACAACAGTTAGTTATAACTTATGATAACTATAGTTCGCGTTAACAAACGTGATGTACTCCCGCAAGTGTGGAAACAATAAGGAATTTATAAGTTTACTCATCGTCTATGGGGAACAATGGTCTGGGGTCAGGTATTACGGGTCATTTGAAACTTATTTTACAATGGCTGTATTGTATGGCCTTTTGAATTGATTATTTATAAACGAAGCCACGTAAATGGTATTGATGAATGACCCCCTAGTTTAATGGAAAAATTATGTTATAATAATGTCGAATGAAGGTTATGTATTGAATTATTGTTAAAGTGTACCTAATTAAGTAGTGACTGTTTTTTTTTAAACTTACCTAATGTAACAAAGATACGGGCACAGGACATACATTCGATTTATTAAAAACGAAGTTCTTGCTTCTAACATAACATACCTAATATCATACATCATCACAAGTTTCCAGCCAAAGACTACCAAGAAAGAGAATAAAGGGTCCGAATAAAGGGAGTCCATGGACACAGTACGACTCAGTCGCTCGCGGAAAATAATGTTGAAAACATGTCGGTATTGTCATAAATAATTACGGCTCATCGTTGGGTGGATAACGCTCTGGGCTCTGTCTCACCGGGACGCCAAGCGCGTCGCCAGCCGCCGTCGCCAACGAACTTGTATTGAATTTGACAGGTAAAAATACCAATAGTTTGGATACGTGGCCGGCGACTTCGCTGGCTACCGTCGCCAATAATTTGTATTGAATTATGTCAAAATATGACAGGACTCTACTTGGCGACGGTCGCCAATCCCGTCGCCAGGTGTGCTGTATCACACCTGGCGACGGGATTGGCGACCCTAAGTGAATTGTCGACTTGCGAGTCCGATAACAGATGTGTGAATTTCACTGCATGTAGTGATGCGCTGAGCACAGGTTTTGTGATTGCGGTGTTAGCGTCGGGCCCCACCTACGCGCTGCGCTGCGCTACGTCGTCGCAGGTATCAGCGGGCGAGAGACGAAGCGGGGGAGGGTGATGTGCCAGTACAAACACTTGCGACGACGCAGCGCAACGCAGCGCAGCGCGTAGGTGGGACCCGGCTCTTAGAAGGTACCATATAATATATAAAAAATAAAATATAACGTCACGACTTTTTTTATCCCCATTCGGGGGTAGTCAGAGACTTGAGTGGCCATACACCACCACATTGTGGAGGTATTAACCAACTCAAAGCCCACGTTTCACCAGATAGTCAGAACCCAACGTGACAGGTGGTGAACCTTGTCGCCGTGTATACAGGAACTGACCATTACCTAATCCCGAGGGTTAAGTAGGTTTCCTCACGATGTTTTCCCTCACCGTCAGCGAACTGTAAATTATGCACATAGATGAAAATTCATCCATTGGTGCATGCCCTACCGGGGATCGAACCTGGGACCTTCTGATTGCTAGCCCAACCTGTTCACCCCTAGGCTACAGTCGCTTACCACTATACCATACAATATATAACCACCATACCTTATAATATATCCAAACATAATAATTATATCAATGTTTTCAGCCAATAAAACGGACCATAGTGAAATATTAAAACTGTGCATGAATCAATTTGTAAGAGGCCTTTGTCAGAAGTTCGGAACAAACTTGTTCCGGCGAGCTCGCAAACCGACTTAGAGATATTAAAAAAATTCGATGCTTCTCAAAGTATTAAATGTACTTAAGGAAGGAGTTAATGTTGACAGAAAAAGAATCAATACCGGTAAAGAAGTCTTAACAAAAGTATTTGTTTATTTCACGATATGTGGAAATTCAGCATCAAGCATGTGTGTGTGTTCCGTGTGTCCCGAAGGGATTAATGCAGAAAGTGAATCTATTAACCCTTCGAAACCCTTCGATGCGAAGGGACTTCGGGCCATAGTTGACCACGGAAGTTCAGTGAGGGTTAGCAGGTTAGCAAAGGACATTTTTATTTTAAAATGCGATTAGCTCATTTCTTACCATAAAATGAACAAATATAACATATATGACGGGCCCGTTAGCGTGGTTGGCGCGGAGGCGACTTTCACGCTGCAGGTCGTAGGTTCGATTCCTACCCGGGACATGCATTTGTGTGCATGAACATGTCTGTATGTCCCGAGTCTGGGTGTATATGTATATTAAGTATGTATTTACAAATAAACAAGGAGTATATGTAGTAATATCAGTTATCTGGTTTCCATAGTACAAGCTCTGCTTAGTTTGGGATCAGGTAGCCGTGTGTAAAAATGTCCCAGGATATTATTATTATTATTATTATAAAAGTGATACTTACTTAAATTCCCATCGAATGCTTGGAATCGTTATCGAGGGCTTAGTCGGAGTGCAGTCCACGTATCCGGTAACTAGCATTAATCCTCAGCCAACTGGGTATTAGTGTTTACCTACGATCCTACGCAGCTAACTACTAGCTTATGTAGTCGACAACTGTTGCTGTACGTAAACACACGAATATCGTTTCTTAGGCCTTGTTTAATAATGGAACTTACAATGTTTACATTAGAAGAATCATAAAGATTCAAAATACACTATATTATAAATGCGAAAGTAGGTAGCTGTCGGTCCACCTGTCTGTCTGTCTGTTAAGTTTTCGCGACTAAACCGTTAAACCAGTCTTAATGAATGTTGGTAGGTATAGAGATAGACAAGAACTTGGAGAAGGCATAGGCTACTTTTTATTTAGAAATGTGAGTTTCCCGTGGGATTTTGAAAAAACTAATTAGGTACAAGATGTACTAAAGTCCACGCAGACGAAGTCGCGGGCAGAACCTAGTTGCCTATAAATTACGATTGGACAATAAACAAATGTTAAATTGAATTATTATTCTTCCCTTGTACCCAAGTAAATAATCAATAATAATAATAATATCATGGGACATTTTTAACCGACTTCAAAAAAGGAGGAGGTTCTATGTTCGGCTGTATGTATGTTTTTTTTTTTTTTTATGTATGTTCACCGATTTCTCCGGCATTTATGAACCGATTTGTAAATTATTTTCCTGTTCGGTAGATCGTAGCTCTAAGTTGGTCCCATAAAAAAATAATTCCTAGAATCAACCCCTAAGGGGGTAATTTTGGGGGGTGAAGGTCGTCTGAAAAATTTTTTTTGTCCGATTAACTTGAAACTTAATATGTATATTTTGCATAAGAAATAATGAAACTCATGTTTCAGGATTTTAGAAAAATCCCCCCCCCCCCCAAGGGGTAAAACGAGGTGTTGAAGTTTGTATGGAGAGTTACCGTTTATCTCTAACGTTTATGAACCAATTTTTCTTTTTAAACTGTTATTTGGTAGGTGACTGAGTCGTTATGGTCCCGTAAAAAAATCATTTCGGAAATCTACCCCCAAAGGGGGAAACTAGGGGTAGAAGTACGGTAGAAAAATATATTTGTGTCCGATTGACTTGAAACTTAGTATGTATACTCCATATAATAAATTAAGAAACTTTTGTTTTGAAATCTTGGAAAAGTCACCCCCCCAAAGGGGTAATTTAGGGTGATAAAGTTTGTATGGCGCCACTAAAAATCATGAAATAAAATTATTTTTATATCATGCTAACGGGCCCGTCAATTACAATTTTTTATGCGTTTGCTGGGTAGCAAAAGCATAAAAACACGTGGCAAGAAGCCGATAAGAAAGCGCGCCGAGTAAGCGGCGCGGCGTCGCGTCGGCCTAGCGGCGGCTTATTATTCCTAATTATAACGACGCCAGTTCGCCGTTACGTAATACAGCGTTCTTAAAGGTGAATGTCTGAGATAAGTGGCGGGCCATGAAAGTAGATTTTTGAAATAATTTGGTGATTGGCTAGAATTAAATTAGAGAGCACCGACTATATGACCCACAGAGTGGTCCGGGCGAAATAAAAGCAATAGAATTGCAGATTCATTTAGAGCTATTACAATTTTTTTTTTTATACCGCATCTCCATTTTATATTTTACACTTTAAAAAATCTACTTAGCGCCGCCATACACGGACTGCATTTTGCCGTTGGAACCGACAGCTCTATTGCAGTTGGTTGCAGTCGACAGCTCGCGACTGCTTGGCGTCGAGCAGTCGGTGTGCTGTCGCGAGCTGTCGGTGCGGTCGACTGCAACAACTGCAAAAGTAGGGGGCAAGAAATCGGCAAGCTTTGATTTAGACTACAAAAGATGCTAGCTTTCTGTGTTATATTTATTCTCAGGTATGTCATTTAGTAAATAATTATATCCGCCATCCTCTTGGCCCAATAAATTCCAGGGTACATACCTACTGTGTAAGCTATTCAGGAATTCTTAAATCAGGAATTGAAATTTCGCTATAAAGTTTAAGATTGTTTCGAAGTCGTTAATTTTGTTATGAAAATGTTTATTATATTTATGAAGACCTCGCTACGCCATTTACTGTAACGGAGTACCTGAGCAGAGTACCGAAAGATAAATAGTAAGACAAAAATCATTAAAATATTTGTTTATTCTGTTTAACAAACAGAGGTGGCATTAGATATATCCCAGGGAATAGAAACCATGTTTCTGCACTTGTTTAGCCAAATCAAATATATTTTACATCAATTAACGTCTCATTAATGTAAATTTCAGTGGAACACGGTATCATCCATCAATAGCCTGAGGACCATTGTCTACTGCGGACACTTAACCCATTGTATTCATGTCAAATAACACTTTTGGGGCAATTAGGAGATAATTAAGACGATACAAGAAAAAAATGAATTTTAGTTTCGGGGTGTGGCTAGCGTCGCGTGAGCTGCTGAAGGATATATCCCTCTCGCTTAGCTAGGACAGAACAGCTATGGAGTAGACTATAGTATAGTTATTTTTTGAAGGAACAATATTGTTTAATTCGTACAATTAAAATAATATGTCCCAGTGCACCTTTTAAAATAGATGAAATGGATGAAAATATTCAAATATATTTTTTTCGTTTTATATGGGATTTTTATGTCGAGTGTATTTGAAAAAAATAATTTAATTTCTATGTTGTTTTAATTGCTGAAGACAAAGTAAGTCAAAAGAAGACAAACGATACCTACAATATGCTGATAGATACGTATAACAATATTTCGATCGTATAATAGCCTATAACCAGCGGACGATCCAGACGCGTCCAACGATATCTCATTAGTCAAATTATTATGATAAAAATAGTTTGGACGTTATACGGGAGCAGATGAACATACATACATATCGGTCAAAATCATAACCCTCCGCCCACCGTAGTCGGGTAAAAATGTACATACTCTGTGTCAGTGACTGACTGCCGGATATGAGTATCTTTTTCATGTTTCGTAGGCAAAGGAATACTTTGGTACTTAACTTCGATGCCGATCATGAAGTCATCAGCGGTGTCATAATATTTATTTTTACCATATTTAATTTATTTTTTAATTTAATTTTCAGTTTTTATTAATTTTATTGATTTAACCATGCATTTATTTATTGTTTATCTTTTTATCTTTATTTTTTTATCTATCAAAATCACCCTTAGACTGGTTACCGCCACAGGTGACAAGAGGGCTGGCTCTTTCCTTGCTCAAAAAATTCGCTTGACAACAGGAACAGCTTGAATACAGGGAGGACATGCAGCCAGTATCCCACGCGGACGGTATTTGTTTAATTAGGGGTAGGTTTTTATTTTATTGTATTTTATTGTATTTTATTTTAATTTATGTTATATTATATTGTATTTTAATGATAAAACATGAAAAATAAAAAATATTTTTTTATTTTTTTTTATTTAATTTTACTTTTATTTATTGTTTTATATTTATTGTGAAATTATAATAATTTTAATAATCAATATTGGACTATGTCTGAAACAAATACATTGAATTGAATAATTTAAATACAAAAATTATCACATTAACTCGTTAAATCACGGTTTACACCCGCTAGAACGAAAAAGATCCTAACATGGTAGGTAGGACCTGAGGGTTGGCCAGTTAATTACTTAAAATACACTATATTTATTTCAAGAAAACATTCATAAGATCTGAAGGCGTCGGACTCGCACATAAAGGGTTCCGTACCACCGTAGAATAAACACATCAAAAATATCAAGTTTGAGACTTGATATTTATTTTTAAATGTTATTATATTTTTAGTATTTGTTCTGCACCGGCAACAGAAATACACATTCAGTGAAAATTTCAACTCTCTACCTGTTACGGTTCGTGAGATACAGCCCGCGCTGACAGACGGACAGCGTAGGCCTAGTAATAGGGTCCCGTTAGCACCCTTTGGAACCCTAAAAAGTAGCCTATGTTCTCCGCCAAGACCCAGTCTATCTCCATACCAAAATTCATCAACATTGGTTCAGCGGTTTAGCCGTGAAAAGGTAACAGACAGAGTTACTTTCGTTTATAATATAATAGATTGAATAGGACGGACAAACATTTTCCTATCCATATCTGTAATGTTATTTTTTACGATAATTTATTGATGTATGATATATTTATTACTTGCCCATCCATACCTACAACAAACGCAATAAAGCGACTCCATTGTTTTGACAAGCAATGTATTCCCACTGTCGGCCCAAGACCATGCTGCAAGTATATAACAGTAAGCGAAATAGGGAGTTTTTACAGAAATGACACAAATAACTATGAAATGACAAGAGATGACACAAAATGACAAGAGATGACACAAAATGACAAGAGATGAAAAGAAATTACACAAGACAAGGAAAAGCAAACGAAAATCACGCTGCAGTGCAGGTCGTAGGTTCGATTCCTGCCCAGGACATGCATTTGTGTGCATGAACATGTCCGCATGTCCCGAGTCTAGGTGTAATTAAGTGTATATTTAGTTTGTATTTACAAACAAAAAGTAGTATATGTAGTAATATCAGTTATCTGGTTTCCATAGTACAAGCTCTGCTTAGTTTGGGATCAGGTAGTCATGTGTAAAAGAATTTCCAAGGATATTTATTTATTTATCATAGGCGTCGGCGGACTGTAAATACTGTACTGTACCTGTAATGTGGCACGACCGTAATATTTTTTCGTAATATTTTTTAAAAAATCCTTCACAGGTCCGACGTCGAACAAGTCCGAGCGGACACTGACAATACAAAGTTAGAGAGAGACATGGTTAGTTCAAGTACTTAAAATGTGAGATGGCGATATTGTGCGCGCGCTCGGAAATAAACAACGTAAGCGCCAAACCACATTTACTTGAATTAAAAAAAAACTACTTCATGAATTAAAATATGGTTGAAGGGTAGTTTAGATATCATTATTTGCTATGTTTTAGAAATAATTTCGTGATCTAAATCGTAAAAACATCGTGGTAGCAAGGAAAATTGTAAATAATTAGAGCTCATTTCATAATTTTTTTTTATCGAGAAAATTTCATCAAATCGTGATTTGGATTTAAAGATACTCAAGATAATATAGTCAAAAATCATACATCTAAATATAAGATTCCTAGTCCACATACTTACTTAAAGAAAAAGTAGAATAGAAAATCAACCAAATTTCGAACCCTCCTCTTAATTACGATTTAATCATTTGTCTACAACGATTACTGATTATTAAAATAAATGTTATCTTGTGATAGAAGATAATTATTAATTTAACTGATATTAATAAAGTTTAAGTCAATAAAGAAATATGGAAATATTGTTGTATTAATAAATCATGTCATGTCGTTGTGTCTCATGTCATTAACCTGAAAGTATTTATACATACTTTGTTACAAAGTACTGCAAACAATTACAACTACATTAATACCAAAGTTTACAACTAATATCACCGCAAAAGTGCAAGTGAAACAAATAATTGCGTACTTATCAAAGGACATCAAACCTCAAATCGGTTGATAAAATACTCTCTATCTTTTCGTCTTATTTGGAAAGTGTTTAAAAGGCAACGACCCCATGGTTACGCTTATGATTTTGGAACCAGGGACTCAAATTACAGTTTCTGAGTTTCGTTTTCTTAACGTGATGATGTTCGTGAGATGTTTCATGTCACTGTTTCTCAAAAATATTGCAATGTCCCCCAACTTGTATTGAACCGGTGTAGTGGACTGTGGCCTGAATCACCCCTGCATTGGGGGAGGCTATGAAAGGGAAGGGCAATACTCAAAATTTACTCAAAAGTCAAATGTTGTCCTATTTAGCAGTTTGAGCACGTCACGCAGTTTGAGCTGTCATTTTTGTATGGCGCGTCATAGTAAAGCAGCTGTTAAAGGACAATGGGCAAAATTGTATGGGACTTGGTCCAAATATCCACCACTGACGAGACCTACGCAACCCGATAGACCACTAAATACTGAGTAACTTTTACAAAGACAGTTAAACAAAATAAGCTGTCAGAAAAAAAATATAGGGTAGTTTTTTTTTTTGTTTTTATTTCACACTTAGTAGGTATTATTATGTTTGTACATTTTTTTCGAAAGGCAACAATATAAATACTCTTGCTAACATTAAATAAAAATAAAATAAGCTGTCAGAAAGCAAAAAATGCCGTGAAAAATTTGTTACTATTATTTTTGTTGCCTTTCGAAAAAATGTATAAACATAACACAAGTGTGAAATATATTTTTTTAAACTACTCATATTTTTTACTGATAGCTTATTTTGTTGAACTGTCTTTGCAAAAGTTACTCAGAATTTAGTGGTCTATCGAGCGACGTAGGTCTCGGAAGTGGTGGACATTCGGACCATTTTTGCCCATTGTCCTTTAAAAATGTCCCAAAAAAAAAAACCCATCTTTCAAAACACTGTATCCATTTGAAGTTAAGATAACCCTCGCGTTCATCGACATGTTTTTTATGGTACCTAAGGGTACTCTACCAAGCCAACTAGGAGGCTGTCAAATGTGACGTCACCCGCACAAAATTGCGGTGGCTGTGTCATGTGGCGGGCGGGAAGACGCAGGCGGTGGCGGGTGGGTGTGCGGGCGGGGAAGCCGCATTCCATCCGAGCTCCTAGTTAGCTTGGTGGAGTAGTAGAAATCTTACCTTTGAATGACGACATGTTGCTGCGAAGCGGACGTTTGTTCGGCTCTCATTTATCAGATGCGAGGGTCGCGGCCACGCGGCGGTATGGCACTGTTTACCTGCGAACAACATTCAATCATTAATATAGGATGCCATCACACTTGTATTTCGACCAGCCTCCCTAACCAAGTGGCTTCGACTACAAGCGTTTCTACAAATCGCTACGCTTAAATGTATAGAAATGACAGTTCACGTTGATAAGTAGATCACTTATGTCATTTCCATACATGAAGCGTAGCGATTTATAGAAACGCTTGTACACGAAGCCACTTGTCTAGGGGGCAGGGAAGACAGAGGTTCAGTTTGATACACTTACACGATCAGTCCATGCCTATGCTCGCTAAAAGGCAATATACTAATAGTGCCTTTAGCGAGCATGCCTACAGACTACGCTCAGAATTTCATAAAAGATTTCGATAACATTTAAAATAAATTAGGAACGATTATAAATTGTTGTATAGCAACTGTAGCCTAGGGGCGAACACGTTGGGCTGGCAATCAGAAGGTCCCAGGTTCGATCCCCGGTTGGGAATGCACCAATGGATGAATTTTCATCTATGTGCATAATTTACAGTTCGCTTACGGTGAGGGAAAACATCGTGAGGAAACCTACCTATCCCTCGGGATTAGGTAATAGTCAGTGCCAGTATACACGGCGACAAGGTTCACCACCTGTCACGTTAGGTTCTGACTATCTGGTGAAACGTGGGCTTTGAGTTGACTTAATAACTCCACATTGTGGTGGTGTATGGCCACTCAAGCCTCTGACTACCCCCGAATGGGGACAAAAGTCGTGACGTTATATTTATTTTATTTATTTATAAATTGTCCATACGATCCTTGGGTGTAATTTATCAATTGGTCACCTCCTGGTAATGTAGGTACCTCTAAGCTTCTGGGAAATGTAATTATTGATGATTTAATATCTAGGTCGCAAAGTTAATTATTCCTCCCTCTTGGACCAATATCAATAAGTAATGAAAGAAGTCCGCCTTAAGAACAAATTCGAGGAAAATCTATTATTCGACTTTCCGTCTAATCTACCGTTAATTATGTTATATGTCTTTCATTAATTTAGTTGTGTAATCTTATTATCTGCTATATTTGATGGACCTGACATTAATTACTCGTGAATCAAATTAATTTCAAGTAAAGGTACTTAAGTAATTAATTAATAATATCCTGGGACATTTTTACACACGGCTACCTGATCCCAAACTAAGCAGAGCTTGTACTATGGAAACCACATAACTGATATTACTACATATACTACTTTTTTATTTGTAAATACATACTTAATATACATATACACCCAGACTCGGGACATACAGACATGTTCATGCACACAAATATATGTCCCGGGTAGGAATCGAACCTTCGACCTGCAGCGTGAAAGGCGCCATCACGCCAACCACGCTAACGGGCCCGTCAAACACAAAATAAAGTCCTAGCTTTTGCTACTCTTAGTAATTAAATAAACAAATATCTACACCTCTGTATGATGGCAAACCAAGCAACGCTTGTACTTTGGATAAAACAATATTTGATCGATGTATGGATACTGTAAAGTAGACGAGACGATCCCAGTGACACCCACAACAGGGCAAATTACGAATAGGCCGTTTCCCAAATTTTCCTGTGGCGGGACAACGGCAAACGGGCAAATCCGCAAACACAGGATGCAGTTAGCCAAGCAGTCTCCGGTCGAATCACTTCGCTAAGCGATCGTCAAAATTATTACTAGTCGTCACTACTACTCCACCAAGTCAACTAGGAGCCTGTCAAATGTGACGTCACCTGCACAAGCAGGCGGTGGCGGGTGTGCGGGCGGTATGCGGACGGGGAAGCCACATTCCATCCGAGTTCCTAGTTGGCTTAGTGGAGTACTAAGTGATAAATCAATTGACAAACAAATCGTTGGCAAAAATCATTAAATGTAGAGTAAAAATTGTTATAATTTCAGTAAAACCCATGATGGTACGACAAACAAACGGCATATAATCCAAAGCCCCGCGGACACGAAATGATGTCTATTGAATAGTGATCCGGATTAATTTCCTGCGCGTCGGATAATGACATGCTGCATTGTGCTTCAACATTTAACATTTATTTTCTACAAAAGTATGAGGAGGTAACTTCATTCGATAGTAAACGTTTGTTACGTTACGTACACAGAGTAAAGACTAAAGAAAGAGGTGCCCTTATTAGATATATGTATGAAAAAAAACGTGGTCATTGTTTTTTCATTTTCATTGTTCTATCTACCGGTAAATAGTTGAACTACTCGCTTCGTTTTATGTCGATGTTAGTACTAGGCCGACCACTCGGCCGAGTTGCTTAGGGCCAGTCCCCTTAGTAATTGGTCCATGGTTACGTAGCATATTCACTGTTTCTTGCATTTATGCAAGGAAAGTCGACTTTAAGGCGACTAACCTCTTCATTTCATGAACGTCCAATAGATACATTTTTTCACTTTTTATTGGGAAAGTGTAGATGTAACTCCCGTAAACCAACGTGAAAAAATCAACCGATTATCTAATAACATATCTTTTTCCAAATCCCCAAAATAAATAACATGAAAGAGATGAAATATGAAATTGGGCATGTTCACAGCGAGTGTTGTCAGTTTGAATAGCGGGCGCGGATTCATTTCCTGCGCGCCGGATATCGCGGGCCGGCCGGGCGGGCGGGCGGCCGCGCGTCGCTCGCTCGCGCTTTCAACGCCCAATATGGATGGACAGCCCTGCGGGGCTAGCCAAGTGGCTTGAACGCTAATCGAATAGGACATAATAGACTTCACAATGTATGGAAATGTCAAACGTCGCTATGTAGATCAACAACAAGTTGCTATGTAGATCACGTGACTTATGTCATTTCCATACATGAAGCGTAGCGATTTGAACGAACGCTCGTAGACGTCAGCCACTTCTCTAGCGCTTCTGAACAGAAGCCTACGAAATTTATTTTAAAACTAGCTGTTCCTGCGACACGTAAATTTTATAAAAGATTACCCGCGGTTAAGCCCGCGTGGAATGTAATGGTTTTTTATATTTTACGCGGAAACCTTATTATTTTTCGAAAAATAATAATAGCCTAAGCTACTCCTTGTAACATCCGCTAACTGCCAGTGAAAGTCCCGTCAAAATCGGTCCAGCTGTTTCGGAGATTACCCGGAACAAACATTAAAACAGACAAACAAAAATTAAAAAAAAAGGATTTTTGTTATTAGTACCGTAGTATACTTTATTATACATTTAGTAAAAGGCTGTTATTTTGATAATACAAAAAGACATTTCAATTTTATTTATTTGTATGTATAGAAGAATTGCTCGTAAAAATTGAAACCTACACGAAGTAATCTAAAATTTGTGAACAAACGTTCTAATTAGTTTGATTGTATTTTAATAAGTTGGTACCTACCAGGGGATTATTTAATTAGTTTGTATGAAGTATTAAATTAAATTAATAGTAATTCCAAAAACAAAGACATTACCAAGAAAGAGGTAGACATGCGACTGCCCAAAATTGGACACAGAACGACTCAGGCGTTGTCGGAAAATAATGTTGAAAAAATTTCGGTATTGCCAATACCTATAATCGAAATGCCTTTAAGTTGATTGTCAGATTGCGAGTGCGATAACAGATTTGTTAAGTTCTCTGCATGTAGCGCTGAGAAGGACTTCTTCTAATAAACTTACTAGACTTAGTTATTGCAACGTTAGGAGGTTCCATATCTGCTGCATTAATGCTAGCAAAATGTCTAGAACACTAGCAACTGAAAATGTTACTCAAATATTTATTAATCTAAACGAAATGAAGCGAACAACATATTACGTTTAAATTAAATCTAATTAAAACAAGACGCATCCCGGCTTAATGAAACATTAATTTAAAATACCCGACGTATGCAGGGGCTGGGTGCCTAAAAATGTACTCTCCCAGACAAAAGTAGAATCCTTGGGACGAAGCCCGTAATTACTTTAATGCAGACGCGTGACACACACACACACACTTATCACATCCTACTGTAAGTACAGTTCTAGGTATCTTTGTGTGTGTCATCGTGTTTCATCTTGATAAAAGTAGTTAGGTACACAAATACATTATCAAGAAAAGGAAGACACGTGACTATCCAAAATAGTTTTTCCTACTAAACGAGTCCACAGTACGACTCAGTAGCTCGGGCAAAATAACGTTAAAAATTTCGGTATTAATAAGTGAATTAATAATAATAATAATCGATCGTCGAATTGTGAGTGCGATATGTGAATTTCGCTGCATTTAGTGGTGCGCTGAGCACGAGTTTTGCGATGTGAGGAGGTACCATCACTACATATTATAAAACAAAGTCCTCCGCCGCGTCTGTCTGTACGTCTGTTCGCGATAAACTCAAAAACAACTGGACCGATTTCATGCTATTTTCACCAATGGATAGACTGGTTCTCGAGGAAGGTTTAAGTATATAATTTGTCAAGTTTTTGTATACATTGGCTAAAATATAATGATATTTGTTGGGGGTGTCGGAAAAAAATAAGCCGTCTGGGAGCTTTCAATGAAAACGCTGCCTAAAACCCTTTGAAATATAACAAAATGATGTATGATGGAATTGTGTATCTTAAATAGGTCTACAGAAAAATCCGCGATGGCATATGTCTATCTCTTAAGGATAACATACTATATCAATTTTAATACTTAAATTAATGGGCAATTATAAAGCGGTAATTGGTAAGCTATTTATACAAATACGGTATTAATCCTTATCATTTTAAATAAGTTAGAGGCTTTAAGCATTTCATGCACATTATTTTACTCTTTTACACCATATAATTTAAACGAATATCTTAGGAGTAATCGCAAAAATTTGGGTTGCGGGAACGGGATCAAAATATCATTATTACTTTTGGTCGCGATAACCGATATCCACGCGGGCGAAGCCGTGGGCAACAGCTAGTATCTACTAAAATAATACATCAATGTAGGTAAGCAAGTAATCCTATTGGTACAGGTATATCAAATCCTGAAATAATAGCGCCCAACAAAAGCAGCCAACAATACGTATTGTTTTCAGCCCACGCACGTATCTCTAGATACGTTCGCGTATTGTATCACTAAATCGGATTACATCCCGCAAGACGGTATTGTTCATTATAGACGTATAATGGGTAGGTACAGCACTAATATCGGTTCAGTGGGAAATAGCGGTTTAATGTCGAGACGACTTACTAATCCACAATGGGGTGAAACGTTTCAGGAATAATCTGTAACGCTGAACTTCATACTGATTGGTACCGAGATCTAATCTCTAGTTATTGTGACAGGGAAACACTGTTTTTACATCAGCATTAAGTGAGGGGTTGTGGGGGGGAGCAGACTTGTAACTGTCCAAAACAGTTTGACATACTAAACGGAGTCCAAGGGCTCATTACCTACGGAACATCATCATCATCATCATCATTACTTTCACTTTCTGGTAACGCAACAGAAAGTCTTTTTAATTATGTATTTAATAAGTATTTTGTAACCCAAGAAACAAATAAGTGATGTGCGAATTCCGCTGCATGTAGTGCGCTAAATACAAGTTTAGTGATCCCGATGTTCGAAGGTACAATATCTGGTACAGACATCATCACAGAGTACTGTGACACTCACATTCTGCAGGTGATTCTGTCGATGACACTCACGGCAATGCAAGGCTAATTAGGTTAGGCCTATAGCCCATCATAAAGCCAAGCCATGCAAATTTACTGTTGCATTGAAATGAGATTCGATAAATACAAAAATACCTTATATGCAAATTCCGTGCACTACAACAGTCATGAAATATCGTGATTTAATTGGCACGGGGGCGTATCGAGTTTATAAATATTTATTGAGTTATTGATGCGCGCGCGGCGCGTATCGCGGCACCTGTATTGTCTCGGGACCGGTCGCCGGTCGCCGGTCGCCGGTCGTCGGTTGCTCGTAAATCAGCTTTATTGGCGAGGATATCAATTTGCGGCGCAAACATTGCCTTTTTTATGGGTGATGATTTTTTCTGGTTTTGAAAGCTAATATGACGTAATTATTGAAATGTCGTCACAGTTTTAGAAGAGACAAAAGGTCAGCTCGAGTTTTTTGACATTTTGTGAATGGCGCCCTTATTTTATACCTAATACAAGTTATTCTGTATCGATTATAAGTCGCCGCATCTTTATTGCCCGCCACTTCGTTTCAACAAAAAAACGTTTGAAAATGTTTTCTAAAATAAAATTAACCTTATGTACTCCCTTTAACATCAGCTATACCAGTGAAAGTCCCATCAAAATCGGTCTAGCTGTTTCGGAGATTAACCAATACAAACAGACAGATAAAAATTTAAAAATAGTTTTTTTTGGTTATAAGTACCATAGGTAACTATATATTATACGTGCATATGTATTTAGTTAAAAGCTGTTATTTTCACATTATTGACACACACACACACACACCAATTTTATTTATTAGTACCTACTTATTACGTATATAGAGTATAGATTTCCCCCAACATTATTACATCAGTGAAATCACGACTCACGCTAAACCAATTATAATGTAAGAAAGATGAAATACCGAAGGGGGCGTCTTTAAACTTCGGCCAAATTGAGATTTCTGCTTGAACAAACTTTTATTGCTTTTTCCACCGGAGGACAAAAAACAGGCGCAAACAGGCAGCCGCACCGCGCCGCGCTAATATCCAACCCGTTCATTTTTCACCAAACGCCATTATTGCGAGCCGACCCAGCTAAAGTTTAAATACCACACGTTTTTCATATAATGTGCTTCATTTTATGTACCTAATAGGTAACTAATCAAGAATAATCTCTGCTAACCTATCTATTATAGCACCGGATGAAATGGATCTCTTATCTATACTTCTATACTAATATATAAAGAGGGAAATGCTGACTGACTGACTGACTGACTGACTGACTGACTGACTCATCAACGCCGAGCCGAAACTACTGAAGCTAGAGACATGAAATTTGGATAGTAGATATATTTAGTGACGTAGGCAAGCAATAAGAAGCGATTTTGGAAAATTCAACCCCTAAGGGGGTTAAATCGGGGATGAAAGTTTGTATGCAAGTTCGTCATTTTTAAAGTTAGAATTATGAAAATTTGTGTTGAGGTGTCTTTTTAAAAATAAAAAATATGGTTTTCGGCGTTTTTGAATATTCAACCCCTAAGGTAGTAAAATAGGGGATGAAAGTTAGTTGGGAAGTTTGTTTAGATGTTCGTCATTTTTGAAGTTAGAATTATGAAAATTGGAATTTAGGTTCCTTTTTAAAAATAAAAAACTTGAATTGCTGCGTTTTTGAAAATTCATCCCCTAAGGGGGTAAAATAGGGGACGAAAGTTTGTATGGAAGTTCGTCATTTCTGAGGTTAGCATAATAAAAAATTGTGTTCAGGTTTCTTTTTACGTATTAAAAATAATAATTTCAGCTTTTTTGTAAATTTAAACCCTAAGGGGTTAAAATAGGGGGTGAAAGTTTGTATGGAAGTTCGTCATTTTTTGAAGTTGGAATTATAAAAATTGGTGATTAGATGACTTTTAAAAGATAAACAATATTAATTTTAGGGTTTTTGAAAATTCATCCGCTAAGGGGGTAAAATAGGAGATGAAAGTTTGTATGGAAGTTCGTCATTTTTGTAGTTAGAATTATGAAAATTGGTGATTAGATCTTAAAAAAAAAAGCATTTTTGAAAATTATACGGGGTATGGGATATGGGATACGCGATATGGGATACGGGATTTGGGATATGGGATACGTGATACGGGATACGGGATACCGGATACCGGTTACGGGATGTAGGATGCGGGATACGGGATACGGGATATGGGATGTGGGATGCGTGATACGGGATACGGGATACGGGATACGGATATGGATACGGGATATGGGATACGGGATGTGGGATGCGTGATACGGGATACGGGATACGGATACTGGATACTGGATACGGATACTGGATACGGGATACGGGATACGGGATAGGGGATACGGGATACGGGATACGGGATACGGGATGCGGGATAAGGGATACGGGATACGGGATACGGGATACGGGATACGGGATACGGGATACGGGATACGGGATACGGGATACGGGATACGGGATACGGGATACGGGATACGGGATACGGGATACGGGATACGGGATACGGGATACGGGATACGGGATACGGGATACGGGATACGGGATACGCGATACGGGGTACGGGATATGGGATACAGAATCAGGGATATGAGATACGGGATCCGGGATATCCAGGATACGGGATTTGGGTTCCAGCAAACGGAAACGGAATTTATTAAATGTATAACCTGCGCGGACGAAGTCGCGGGCAAAAGCTAGTATTTCTATAAAGAAGCTGCGTCTATTTTAAGTAAGTAATATTTTTACATCGGACGAGAAGCGTCGAAATACGCCTGAGTCGAAGGCATTCATATGGAAAAATATATGATAAATAATCTTTTTTTTTTTGTATTATTTACTATTCGACTTCAAAGACGAACTTGGTGTGATGTATGAACCTTTTCGTAATTTGACATGGTCTGGGTGTCACTAAGATCGCCCCAATTCATTGAATGGTAGCCATAGTACATGCATTGCTTAGTTTGGGACCATACAGTTGGTGTATAAGTCTGGCGAAATATATTTGTTTAATTATTACAATCGGGAAGAGTCTGAACTTGACTATATACGTCACGACTTTTATCCCCATTCGGGGGGTAGTCAGAGGCTTGAGTGGCCATACACCACCACATTGTGGAGGTATTAAGCCAACTCAAAGCCCACGTTTCACCAGATAGTCAGAACCCAACGTGACAGGTGGTGAACCTTGTCGCCGTGTATACAGAAACTGACTATTACCTAATCCCGAGGGATAGGTCTGAACTTGACTCTACTCGATCAAAGCAACACAGGATGAACGAAACCAATTGAAACGTGTCTGAAAAAGTTCCGTGATAGCCCAGCTGACCTACATAATGTAGCTGATCCTTGATTGAGTAAGTATTGACTTGATTTTTCCGACCACTGTTGTTGGAAAGTTCGATTCGATTAGGAAGGAATATAGACGCAAACATTTAATTAAATCAAAAGGGATCAATTGCGTCCAGCCACAGAACTTCAGTAAATAGTGTCTAATTGAATGGTCGAGGTATAGATCCGAAGTTTTGGTTGTAGGCTATTGTAATAGTGAGCCTATGATTATTTATTAAACTTTGTATTTCGCTGAATTAATTTCAGGCACCAAAAAAAATATTAGGTACTTTCTTCCGAGTGTTCGGTCCGTTTTTTGTCTTAACTCTGTAATGTTGTAATTTTAGAAACTGTGAGGAGAGACACGATGACTGAGCAACAGGATGTAGGATATCCTTCCTTCCATAATTCGACGAATTTCCTAACTATGCCATCATTGTGGTAGTAGGTACTCTGAAGGCGGTGTACATTGAACTTACTGATCTCTGACTAAGCATTTATTTTCCAAAACTGTATTTATTTCCGATATTATTCATTATAGGTAGGTATTTTTAAATGATAGCTACTAAAACAAACTGCAAATTCACCTACCGACACGTAACAACCATACTGGTATCCACCTCTCAATATTTCCTAAGAAACCGATATTTATTGTCAAACTTGGCGCATTAAACGGTCCAGATGGTGACTGAACTTGACCCAGTTGCCATGTTCAGTGGTTGGAGACGGGGTGAAGTGCCCTCTCGTTTTGTTATTCACGAGGGAGAGAGAAGGGTGGATGTAAAGGGCTCTAGTGTGAGTGATTAGTGATGTGCAAAGATAAAGAGCAAGATTGCAGAGTTTTGGAGGGTGGCGAGGTTGATTTATAATATTAACTATTTTCTAATAAGACTACATTTGTCTATGTATTTTATGCTAAGCAAGATCCGAGACTATAGATGGTCGGACCTCTGTATGTTTTACCCATGGACCAATTACTAAGGGGACTGGCCCTAAGCAACTCGGCCGAGTGGTCGGCCTAGTACTAACATCGACATGAAGCGAAGCGAGTAGTTCAACTATTTACCGGTAGATAGAACAATGAAAATGAAAAAACAATGACGACGTTTTTTTTTCATACATATATCTAATAAGGGCACCTCTTTCTTTAGTCTTTACTCTGTGGTTTTACCTCTCTGAAAAACAAACGAGCATTTCAACATTTTAAAGCAAACATGGGCAGCGCCGAAGCCTGTTCCCTGTGTATGTTGAACTGACTTTTGTTCACTGTGTATTTTAGATTAATACTCCGCTAGGAAAAGTTAAACTTTGCCATTTTTGCTCGTCAAACTTTGTTGTAATTTGCTAAGAACAAAGTTCGCTGTTGCGATTATTCATTAGTCCGTTTAACACTTTGACTTCTCAACTCGGTGTAATTTCCCATGTTGGCAGAGAAAAAACTGTTCTGAAGAGTTGATGGCCAAAACTCTATATCGAAACTAGTTATCCGGATTTTCAGGAGTTACAGGGGGACTGACATGTTGGAGAAATAAACGCCAAGAAATAAATGAAAAAATATTGCGTGACTAATGCACCAACTGTATGATCCCAAACTAAGCAAAGCTGGTACCTACTATGGGAACCGTACAATGGACTATGGAGCCCAATGACGGAAATACTAGGGTAGTTTTTTTTTAAATTTGACCCAATTGGATTAGAGCCCGTAACTATCCAACGTAGTGAGCCGAGCTGCTTACACAAAATTGGTACTACAGAGCAGTTTACGGTGATAAATACCAGATTTTAAAATAAAGTGGTTCATGTCCAGCAGTGGAAAGTACAAAAGTATGTCGGTATATTACCCAACAAAACGTAGAAGGTTCTATCAGGATTATATTTTAGTGAGAAAACGTGCGCCGAATACTGATGTGCACAACAGTACCAAATCAGGTAACTTTATTCAGTTCGGTAAGTCAATAAACATGATAAAAGGAGGAACATTACTACTTACTTCTACTACTTTTATTTCTCTACTAAAGACGGTTTGTAGATATATTTGTGTCAAGGTTTGTTAATTATGTAATTTTTACACACCCTTTAACTAAGTAAGTTTCCTGTAACTGTTAGCTTAGAGTATAACAGTAGATTTATCAAAGTCTAATAAAAAGTGGTTATAAAAAATACAGAAGCACATTATAATAAAATACTTAGTATGTATTTTCCGCTTTTATTTGGATCTGACATCATTATTAGTTCGATGCTTTCTGTATACGTCTGAAATAAATTCGTAAAAAGATCTCGTAATAAAGCAAAAGAAATGCTACGGATTTTGTGCGTCGCCGGGCCCCGGCCGGGTCGGGTGCGCGCCGAATGCTGGCGGCACTTGTTTTGAACATGACTGTACGAGTACACTCAGCTCAATAAAATACAACTGAGACACAATTTAAAAACATTTTGTAGAGTTGTGGTTGTGTGTGATAGATAAAGGTTGATATTTTACACGACTGCCCAAAAAAAGGAGTGTATATGTGTTTAGGTTTAGGGGTATCGTTAGAATCCTTACATCATTCCGGGTAACACTGGGTATATTATTTTTGAAAAAAATCAATATGGCGGCATTATGGCTCAATTTTACAAATGAGAAAAATCAATTTTTTTTCTTCCATTATTACAATATGGGTATCAAATTGAAGGCCTTGATGAGCACATTCCAAAAAAGTAGAATTTATAGGCAGTCGGGGGCCCTCTTAGATTAAATATGTTCCACAGAACGGTCCCCGACTGCAATGACACTAATGACACTGCACTTGTTTTATACTTTTTTATTAGTTCGTTTTTTGGCAGGGCAGTCGTGTTTTTAATTTTTTAAATTATTTCTTTTTTATAGGTACATCGTTATTGATTTAATAACAAAACCGGCCAAGTGCGTATCAGGCAACGCGACATGTAGGGTTCCTTAGCCATTTCAATAACGAAAACTTGTTTTTGGTTAGTTGTGATTTACCTACACATTGTTTTAACTAGAGGTTAAAATCGCGTAAATGGTATGGTTGATAATAAAGTAATGTGTTGAAATACTATTTTATTTGAAAATAACGTTTCAATGGTCCCCACATGATAGGGTAATTAAACGAATATTTCATCCCCACTTTCCATGCAGGGGGTGGAACCTCAAAAAATGTCATTTTATAATATTTTATATTTTTGGAATTGAGATCTACTACAAAGGTATGTACCGTAGTTATGTGACAGACTGGGACGGACGGACGAACGGACAGACGGACTGGATGATCTTATAAGGGTTCCTCGTAGGGACTAGGGAACCCTAATATCAAGAGCTTGTCTGTTTTATTGTAATCGAACGTATTTTTTTTATGTCACTAAGGTGGCATACTATCGTACGGCCTGCCTGATGTTGAGCAGTTACCGTAGCCTATAGATGCTTGCAATACCAAAGGCATCGCTCGCACGATGCCGGACAGAAGGGGAGTGGGACAGAGGGGGGGGAGGGGTTTTGGGAATAATGATAAATTATAAAATAATTGAAGTATTTTATCGCACTAAGTTTGTTTTTATTACAGTACTAACGTTGTTTCAAGCGCCTCGTGACACTGGGGGTATTTTATTTGTGTTTTTATTTCTACTTAATAGCAGCTAAGTAACTTCGTCAACTGATTAAATTACTTTTTCACGAGATAAATTCTCACGCAGAAAAGAACCTAGAATTTTATATGATCGTCTCACATTCATGTGATTGATTGAATTTTATAAAATAATTGTGATTAATCAATCCTACACACATTACGTGGCGACAACTAGTAGTTGCTTTTATCGATAATTATCTTCAAAACATCAATAATCAAGTAAGTACTTTACTAATAAGTTACAATAATTAAGTATTAATTAATTAGGTACAGAAATATGTTTGAAATATAACATGTTATGTCACAAACATTACCGGCAAAAAATACATGAACGAACTGTTATCAAATTAAAACAGTGACCTATTCTAATTAAATATTGTAAAGCAATAAATATTAAAATGATTAGTAGTTAATTAAAATAAATAAAACCCAAAAAACAAAAAACGTCCGGACACTTTAAATCAGAAAATAACAAAAGCAACAAAACAAACTTATAACAAACACATCCATAAAACAGTGAACTCCACAAAGTACTCACCCGTTCGCGTTGACTTAATATTATTATAGAAAGAAAATTTACTAATACTACAAGGTAGAAAATACGAGTATTATTGTTATTATATTATTATTGTCGTCGTATGTATACGCGCGAGTGTGTGTGCGCGCGTGACGCGCCCGGGCGCGCGGCCCTGCCGCTACCGTGTGACGAGGGGAGCGCGGGCGAAACGTCCGTAGCCGCGCGCGTAGGCGTTCGTCTGGGCGCCGTACTACGCCCCGCGGCCTCCCCGCCCGCCCCGGCCGCCCCGCCCGCCCCGACACCTTGCTGCTTATTAAAAAAACTCGCCGTCGGAAAAGGATTTATGCCCGCTTAAAATTTTGTTGTCAGCCAGTAATGTTAGGTTTGATTCCATTTGTTTTGTTATTTACGAACAAATATCCTGAGTAATGGAATTATACACGTGCAAGAAATAATTAGGAAATGATTTTATGTTCATATGACGGGCTTATAAACGTTTATGATCTTTGGAACAAAATAATAACAAAACCGAGCAAACATTTAAGGTGAATTTTTGTCAAAAAAATTTAGACTGTTATAAATATTATATGTTTTATGTTTACGCTGGAACAACAGTATGTTTGTTTACCCAGAAGATATTAAATTGTTTTGATACCGCCCTAAACATTTCATGGATATTAAGAAAGGATTATTGCTATTAGATTTATTTTTTGTAGAATTAAGTAAATACTTTTACTACGAATTAAAACGTCTAACTAGAATTTATGCAGTTAAGTTAGTTGTATTAAAAATATAAGTATCATTGCAATGCTTAGACCATCAAACAACTATCTGAGTAGCTTTTTCAGCGTAAGTACAAGTATGCCATAACACACCGGATAGCCATGGCGACGTCGCCAGCCACCGTAGCCAACTATTCGTATTGAAATATATGGGAGGTAACACACCTGGCGACGGTCTTGCAACATCGCCAGTCAATACATAAACTAGCTCAGAGACGAATTCAAAAACTAATAAAATGATTTTGAATGTTCTTTTTAATAGTAACTCTAAAGGAATGAGTAGGTACACACATTTTATGGCTATAAGATACTTTTCATGTTGAATGTAAAACATAATATGAATAGCTACATTATTTGGAATGAAATCATAATAATGAATTTTCATAATAATGCCTTATTTGTATTAAATAAATGCTGCAAGGCTGATACACCAACTGAATGGTCCCAGACTAAACAATGCTTGTAGTATAGCTACCATACAATGGACTGGGGGCGATCCCAGCCCAGGGCAAATTACGATAAGGCCATTCCTGAAATTTTCCCCTGGCGGGAATCAAACCCGCGACCACCCGGTGCAGTAAGCCGAACGGCCTACCCTCAAACCACTGCGCCAAGTAATCGTCGATGAAAGTCGATGACTGTATCTGAAAGAGATAGAGTCCCAAATCTACTCCCAGTAATTGTGACGGTAATTATGTGATTTTCCTTCTTCTTTCATCATGCTTACATCCCAGTTGTAATCTAATGGCTCAAATAAACACACATGTTAATATTATTACGAAACCAATCATCACATTCGATTCGATTACCGTTCAAAGGGATCACGCGTTATCAGTTCACACGCCGCTGAGCCGGCCGGTACGCGGCGTACGCGACATACGCGGCGTATGATTAGTACGCCACCGGGCAGGAGGGGGAGGTAATGGCAGATGTAATTATTGCTTCTTGTGTGACATTGGGAGTTGATTGATGTTAGCTTTTGTGGTACATTATTGGAAGAGCAGAAATATCGGAAATTCATTATAATAAAAATGCTAGCAAGTATTTTTTTTACGAAATACAGTTAAGTAGCTAAACGTTCTAGCTAGCTAGGAAAAAAATATAATCAACGTGGATAAATCCTTGTTTGAAAGATAGCGGGGATTGAGTTTCCAGTGTTCTCTAACTCATTGTACGAAACGCAGCTATAGTAGCTACTTTACGCCGATCTGCTGCGAGAGGGATATTACCCTCTCACAGCAGATCGGTACTGTATGTATACTGTACTGTTCGAGCCCGCATATGTGCTACAAGACAGACCCAAATATCAGCTGATCGCCAGACGCCGTCAAAATACCTAATATTGCTACATTGCTACGTACTCCCACTCGTAGCGTTACTACGGCGTAGCCACGTAGCTCACTGTTCGGCTACACCCACGCGTAGCACCCGCGTAGCCGTAGCGCCCGTACTATTGTGTTGTGTTGTGAGGAATATAATTAGGGCCGTCCCAGTTTCCATTGTGACTATGACGACGAGTTATTTTGATGAAATCACAACAAAAGACGTACATTTATTTATGTGCTTTTTTGTCATTAAAAGTTTCTAGATACATTTTTATCATGCACATCGTGTTCCGAGCTTACTAAGTACTACTATGAAATAAAAGTGCATGAAAATAGTATTGATATTTATCTATGTTATTTTCGGTATTGCTTCTGTTATTGGAAACAATTATTATTAACAAATTCATATATTTTCCTGTTATATTTTACTCCATAAAAGAACCTGCTGGACCCCGCTCAAAGTAATCTAATTACTTATCAAAAGGGCCGTTCTGTCAAAATCAATCCCACGGTGGATCGTTTGAGTTTTCGTATCGTGATAATCTGAAAATAAGATCTTTGATAAACGTTTTTGTACCCATTCGCTGGAGTTAAAGTAAAATCTACAGTGAAATAAATCTGTAGGTAAAACGTTTTCATTTAATTGATAAGATTAGAAGTTGGAGTTAGCTGTTTATTTATTTCAAAGTCACAATGTTGGATGCGGGCTCACTAAACCTACAAAAGAAACATATTTTATGGCTGACCAGGATCCTGGTACTCCGTGTAACGATCATATTATTAATAATTATTCGCGGTATTATTAACTAATAAACATTATGTGACGTTATTTAATTCCTTCATTCATTCATTCCCGGGACATGTATCTATGTCTGTATGTCCCGATTCTGGGTGTAAAAAAATAGTATATGTAGTAATATCAGTTATCTGGTTTCCATAGTACAAGCTCTGCTTAGTTTGGGATCAGGTAGACGTGTGTAAAAGAATGTCCCAGGATATTTATTTATTTATTTCCCAGTTCTTTATTCCAACTATTATTCTATTTCCAGAACGTTTGTGGAAATAGAACCCTCCGCAATCTCGGCATTAGCATGACAGAGGGTGCACGTTGCACCCGTTTGTATAATGCGCAAATCCTGTCCTACGCGATGCTGTGTGTGGTTTAATCCGCCGCTTGTGTTATGTTTTCTATTGAAAACAAACAAGAGTCTTTCAGCAAGGAGTTCTTTCATGTTTTCCAGATAGTGAAGGCTATACCACCGTATCAAAAACATTATTGATAAGTAGGGTAAAACCCCCAATTATTGGCACCTTGCACCAATTATTGTCCATACATATTTCTATGGGATTTCTTAGTTCAGCGGATAGAATAACTAGGTAGGTGTGAAAAGCTGTGAAATTTATGAATTTTCACAAAAATACACTATTTATATGCTTAGTTTTCTTATTTTTTAAAGATAACTCCAAAAGTGCCAATAATTGGGGGGTGCCAATATTGGGTGCCGTTACCCTACCTAATATTCCTATTCAGGTTTGCAATCTAGACATTATTACCCTGCTACAGAGACGTTCATTAAATTTAAAGTCGACATATATAGATAGAGAGATAGATAGATACGTATCTAGTATCATTGAATCTATGTTTTTTTTTTATAGGACTTCGGTGGCAATAAAGCTTACGGCCCGCCTGATGTTAAGCAGTTACCGTAGCCTATGGATGCTTACAATACCAAAGGCATTGCTCGCATATTGCTGACCTGAAGGGGAGTGGGATGGAGGGAGGGGGGGGGGGCTTTGGGCTTGCGGCTCTCTCACTCATCGTACGAAACGCAGCTGTAATAGCTGTAAATCAATGAAATACTGTCAAATGAATGAGAGATTAGCATTTTATGTCGGAATTCGTTTGAATTCAACCTATAAAAAACAATTATCACAAAATGAAAACATAAAATTATTTTCATTCTCTCCTTCGTTCAAAGTTAAACCGTACTTAAGAAAAGAAATAAAATGCAGTTTTAAAGTTTCCGTCTACGTAAGTCGGGCGTGCTGGCCGGGCTGGCTCACTAGTTATTTCGGCCAATAGGATCGCTTCATTTCCTCAACCTGCTCAAATAGACGTGGTCCAGCGGACACCGCTCTAATTTTATACATTTGTCATGCTATGTCCGGCGGGCTGACTGAGCGGGCGGGCCGAGCTCATGAGTCAGAAGCTCTCAGTATCCACTAAAGGCCTCCGCAGACTTGCTACTTTTATCATCGGCGACTGGCGTTTTTGCGACTGTATCGATGCTGCGTCGCGTTTCTTCGAGCGCGAACGAGCGAGACGCAGCATCAAAATCGCCGATCGCCGATGCTAAAAATAGCAAGTCTGCCGAGGCCCTAAATGTAAACATGGTTTTAATTTGAACAAAACTTGAATTAAAAAACTATGATACATTTATGATACCTATACAAATAGACGAACTAACACTATCGCGTTTGAGTAAAATTTAAATTTAATTTCTATTAAATTTAATATTAAAAATGAAATTACCTACGTTGGTGCCCCGCCACAGCGCAGCCCGCGCAGCCAGCCGGCACGCTTGATTTACTGCGCCACCGAGCCAACTAGGCAACTGTCAAATGTGACGTCACCCGCAGTGTGCGGGCGTCCCGGCGGTGTGCGGGAGGTGTGGCGGGCGGGAAGCCGCAGGCGGTGGCGGGTGTGCGGGCGGGGAAGCCGCATTCCATCCGAGTGCCTAGTTGGCTTGGTGGAGGAGTACGTGGACGGGCACCGTGCAGCATTAAAAGTGGTTTAGCCGAGATAGCGGCGCCACCCGCCGGCGCGGAAGGCGCTCGGCGCCTCGCCGCGAGGCCGCACTGTTAATGATAATGTTATTATCATCGGATCGCGGTAATTAGTTGGAAAACAGTTTTCTCGACTGAAGTTGGACTTTTTTCCTATGAGACTTAAGAAATAAAAAAAAAACTTGGACAATTTATTTTACTGTTTCTGAAATATTTTTTACAAGTTCAGTCGAATAAAGGAACTCACAAACATACCAATGTCCACTATGGGGCGTGGTTTGATGAGGACGATGTATTTCCTGAGGATGTATTTCCTTAAGAGGTATTTCCTTAGGCCGAAAACTGCTATTAGGAGGCCGAATTACACAAAAAGCCAACTATAACTGCCATTGGACGTGGTTTTATGAGGGCGATGCGATAAACACATTACAGACTTTCTAAGAGATAAAAATTGTAGGCCTAAAACTGCTATTCGGAGGCCGAATTACTCAAAAAGTCATTTCGATATTTTGGCAATCTACAATAGCCATTGGGCGTAGTTTGATGAAGGCGATGCCATAAGCACATTTAAAAAAGTTTCTACGAGATAAAACAAATTGTCCGAAAACTGCTATTCGGATGCCGAATTTGGGCTAGGTCGCTTTCTAGGTAAATGTGGTTAAACTATAAATTTATAAAAATACTACAAAGCTTTTAGACCATTTCAATGTCAAACATACAGGCAGGACATTGTGGACCCTGTCACGTCTATCAATACCCTGAATCATGATGCAATATCGAGTACAAAATATATCAAAGAGGTTTACAATAGGCAGGCCCCTATTGTGGCTGCGACACCAGACAGGAGATATTTAGGGGCCCAGTAGTAAAAAAACAAATATTCTTCATATTATTAGTTTAATAATTGGATGGCCAATTTTACATGCTTCTACAACCATACACACATCAGCTCATCAAACACAATAGTCTATAACTGATGTTATTTTAACTTACCTACAAATATTATTGTACCATTTATAAATTAGGTACTTAAGAAACAGCTAGCTGTTTACTGGATATGCAGTCGATCTCATAAAATATTTAAAACTATGATTGCTACCCTTGATACGTACTCGGTTGCTCGACTCGAACCTGGCACATCTGATTGTGTAATCAGAATAGAATAGAAACAAATAAATACTCATGTACGGAACCATATCCACGGGGTTCTATTCTGGCATACCTACCATTTTTAAGTTACGTCATCGACCAACAATATGTTAGATTTTATTGCGCGGCATTTTACCATTATCGTGTCGTCGTTATTGGTAGCGGTGTCACTTGGAGGACTGCTTTACAACACCGTGTGTTTAGCGAGCATTGCCAAAAAATATACACCTTGAAGGGTCTGTAGTACCGTGGTTATAGGGGATCGCACTTCTAGCCGAGAGCTCCAGGCGTCAATCCCATCCTGACTATTAACCTAGGTCTAAGCTAACAAGTACCTTACAATACACACATTACAATAAGTTGCATGTACTTTGCTAAATCTTTAAAAAATGGATAAAAGCGTACGAAAAATTACATAAAAATACAGTATCTACCTAGATGCTCCCCAGATCCAATAATCATATATTCAATCAGTCAAAGTCAAAGCGTTTATTTTGTTTAGACACTTACAAATTGTCATTTTATATTATAATTTTTTCCTTAAATTATTACTTTATACATCAATCTACTATCGTTTCTACATAACATTGCGGTACCCTTTACGCACTATGAATACCAACAGACCGATATAAGAAAGGTATTATTCGAAAACCATCCATATAAATACATATATTATACTACAATGTACAATGCATCTTAGTCACGTGGCTAGACCGCGGCAACACCAACTTATCTTTGTAAATATAGCGTTAAGCTCCATTTTAGATCAACTCAGATCTTCATTTTGGTTTAGATAAATACAAATTCTGTATTGCAGTCGCTTTGAACTTTATGATAAAGCGTTTAAGGTGAGTTTGGAATGGTTTAAGTGCGAATGAAGTTGTGAATTTGGATTCCCCAGCCTCTCGGGAGTGTTCGTATTCTGGAAAAGTATTAGTTTTGATTATATTCAGGCGATATTTTCTGATATAAATATCAAATCCAGGAGGATTGTTCTTCGAATAAGTCGTATGTACAGAGTTATTATTTCTAAATTTAAAAAAATCTATTATAATGGCATTACAAATCACTTTTATTCTTCAAAATTATTTGTAAAGCCATTGTACCTAAAATGATTTCATTTCCGCAAAGAGGATCAGAAGGGCTAGACAAGTGGCTGACGTCTACAAGCGTCCCTTGAAATCGCTACGCTTCGTGTATGGAAATGACATAAGTCACGTGATCTACATAGCAACTTGTTGTTGATCTACATAGCGACGTTGGACATTTCCATACATTGTGAAGTCTATTCTATTCTATTCGATTCGCGTTCATGCCACTTGTCTAGAGGGGCAGTTCACGTAATAAAATAAAACAAAAGAAGAACCGAAGCAACTTTATAGAGTTTGCTGGCGCTCAGTTCTTTGCCCACACCACAGGGATTTCCCCGTCCGTGTGTTTCAGGACATTTGTCGTGAAATGTAGATGTTCATAATCGGTCACCGCTACGTAGTTTGAAGTTCCCCAAGTTGTTCCCTGTCACGAGAAACCCAAAGTAAACAAACTGGAGTAATAAACCGGTCAGTGGAGAGAACTACATTAATAACTTGCGAACCAACAACGAAATGGCTTCAGACTACTCTTGTACTATACAAGGATGATTCTAATCCAATATTTATTAATAGCTACAATAAGCAAAAGGCGATTAAAACTTAATCCGGTCGGCCGGCATAGCAGACCCCGCCCGGTGTGGCAGTTAAGCTATATTTATACTCTACGACATTTGGTTGAAACTGAAATATAATTGGATACGATTCCATTACGACACTCTGATCGGAAAAACATCTAGTACGAGATTCAAGCTAAATGTAGCTTATGTTTTCATGTTTGCCTCCTCCGATGCACTCCGATCTCGTGGCTGTCAGCACCTAGGACAGTGAAGCCATTGCCTGGAGGTGCTGCAGATTCCTATTTGGGGCAGCCGTATCTATGGGTCGGGCGACACTCGATACTTGACACTCAGTGTATCACAGTGTAGCGACACCGCCTCTACAACTGTAACAAGATGTCGCGGTGGTGTACACACGCAGACACTCGATGCAACTTGCACTGAGCAATATATCTTAGTATCAAGTGTCGTCGTGTATCCCGAGCTTTAAGTTAAAATAGCTTCAATTGATTTAGATAGCACGGGAAGAAGAAAAAGAAATGCTCCTTGAATGCAGGCTACTTCACTTACACTGTTTAATACAATCATGCTAGAGAGAAGTCACTAGTGCAAAAGTTCACTACTGCAAAAACTGGTGCAACAATTTGGACACAATTTTGTCGCACAATGTAAACAGATTCAAATGCATTAAATTCCGTGGTGCCGTGATTCCAAAGTGGGGCTTTACGAACTATCCAATAATGACATTTGCACTGTTTTGCTACAAAATATGCATATAGGAAAACTATTGAAATACTCATTAAACAGTAATCCGCACTTTATTTTATTACAATTTTGTATGCTATTGCACAGAAATTAATATTTAAAATTCTTGCTTCATAAATAATAATAATAATTTAGCCCTTTTTAACGTCCCACTGCTGGGCACGGGCCTCCCCTCAATGCGAGGGGGATTCAGATCACCACGCTGGCCCAGTGCGGGTTGGTAGATTTCACATGTCTAAAGACATGCAGGTTTCCTCACGATATTTTCCTTCACCGTAAGCAAGTGATAGTCATATTAAAGTTATGATTCACTCATAGATTTCGAAAAATCCAGAGGTGTGAGCCAGGGTTTGAACCCATGACCTTAAGCCCGCAAGACGCGTGCTTAACCAATCGGCTACCACTGCTTATACTGCTTCTTGCTTCATATCACCTGAAATGTTATTATTACATATTTCCATACAACAAGATCGATGTTGTCCTATAGATAAGTACTTCTTTCTGAAAAATATGTTGAAGCTCAACTCAAGCCAGTGGTTAAATAAATATAATAAACGTAGTATAAAGCTGGTCTAGTAGAGTAAGTAGTAGTAGACTTGGATCGTCAAGTATTTCCACAGCTATACTAAACTATACTATCTTAAACTGTACTATATTTTTTGTGTTCGTGGTGCGCGTATCGTGATCGGTGTATTGTGATAATACAAGCTCACACGCACCCCCGTACACCCCCCCCCCCCCCCTCCAGATACGGACGGATACGTAGATACGGTCGATCCTTTGGTAATGGATTGAAAACGGATCAATGGGCTTATTTGCTAAAATTCGCGATAGCGATCAAACGCTTGAGACCTACAAACATTTTATGAAAGCTGTATTCCGTCGGCGTTTGGTCGCTCGTATTATTTTATTATTGAGATAAACTAAAAACACATATAACGATGGATGATGTTGATAACGGAGAATATATAGGTGTTCACGCGCAATCGACCTCAGTCGATTATATGCAACCTGCACATAATTAGTGCAGGCAGCTTTTTGGCGGCTGTCAACCGTGGGCCAGCCGCCATTACCCAATGAGACACGAACGGAGAAGGTGCTAAATTATTTACGATTTTACTAAATAAATGTGTAATACGCCAGTATTCCACAATAGGTACAGTTCAAATTGGCCAATATCGGAATCAATGTGGTGAACAAGAATTGTGCAACTACTTCACAATTCTTGTTTACAATAACTTGTACAATAAAGCGCCTTGAGTACGGCGCAGCGGCTGATAACAATAGCTTCTTTCAGCTGGACCTTCAGTGTATTTTTGTGAACTGTAATGGATCCGCGTTCTTAGCGTGAAGCCAACCCCTTCACCAGATAAATGGATTGAAATAAAATTGATTATTTCTTTATCAAACCCAATGAGATTCACATAAATCGATGAAAGTAGGTACCTATAATGATGCCATCATGTAAAAATTATATAATTATTATGTTATAATACTCCCATCGCGTCTTGTGTCTCGAAGGGGTAGGTAGAGGCGCCAATCGTATAAAGTTACAATTTAATATACTACCATATGAAAGTTCCATTATAATAGGAGCGCAGCGTTGCGTTGCTCAGTTTGGGACCATGCAGTTAGTGTGTAAGTCTGGCGATATTTATTTATTTACGCTGTCACACTGTTCATCTAAGCACATTTTAAAGATGCGTGTTTTTGAAGTGAAAACTTCTTTAGCGGCGTTGTGCACTTATCTTGGGATGGGTAAAAAATGTTAAACTCGCGTCAGGACACTGACCTGATCGAAAATTACTACATATAAATTGCCATGTTTGTGTACGATAGCGCAATAAATGAATATTGTATTTAATATAAATTATAGTACTTTTATACTGATAAATAAAGCAATTCATGCGAAATTATTCCCTAACCATTCCAAAACATTTAAAAATGCACAACGTTAATGTTCAAGTTTTCACTTCTGCCGGCACTCCCGGTATGCAACCCGTTGTTTTTTGTTATACGATATTTTATTGTATGTTTAAAGGGTTATTCACATTTTGTGAGTATTATACAGCACTGCGACTGTAGCCTAGGGGTGAACAGTTTGGGTTAGCAATCAGAAGGTCCCAGGTTCGATCCCCGGTGGGGCATGCACCAATGGATGAATTTTCATCTATGTGCATAATTTACAGTTCGCTGACGGTGAGGGAAAACATCGTGAGGAAACCTACCTATCCCTCGGGATTAGGTAATAGTCAGTTCCTGTATACACGGCGACAAGGTTCACCACCTGTCACGTTGGGTTCTGAGTATCTGGTGAAACGTGGGCTTTGAGTTGGTTAATACCTCCACAATGTGGTGGTGTATGGCCACTCAAGCTTCTGACTACCCCCGAATGGGGATATAAGTCGTGACGATGCGTTTGCGTATACAGCCTCCAGCTACTATCAGGAAGTATTGAAACCCATTCTGTGTTAATGGAGCAGTGTTAATTGTATTCAGGTGTGTTGGTTCGATCGGGGCCCGCGGGTGTCGACACGTGGAGGGGGGCGCGGGCTCCAATCAGAGGGAACGCGTGCTGGGCAACGACATAGTACGTACACTATAGGGTTGTCACCGAGGAACAAATGCTTGACGTTCTTTCAGAAGTATTGTTACTTCTTCTTATATGGTTAGTGGCCAACCTGATGTCATAGTATTTTACTTATATCTATACAAATAGGAAATAGGCTGCTTTGGATTTGGACCAGAATAAACAGTGATCATACATTCAAAAGACTGTTATCTTGTTAGCAAAACTGAAAGCAATACCTATTTACAAAGAACATTAAAACAACACAACTGATAAATTATCTATTGGAATCATTGGCTAACATGAATAAAAATACCAAGTGGCAATTAAATCTGTCGACGTTTTAATAAATGCAATATACTACCGATACTGCATTTGCAGTGGGACTATAATGAAATGAATATAGATACGAGATAATCCCAATTGCACCACATTATTATCAGCATCTAATAAACTGCACTTTTGTTATAATTTAAGCGACAAAATTAGCGCCTTGTAAATCATATATTTTAATTTGTAAACTCCACATTGACAACCCTGATACTATAGAAATAAAAAGGCAGTAGTTTTCCGCGCGTCAGCTCCGCTTCGTCGGGTCGAGTTTACCATCCCGAACGCGAATTATGTCGACTGGGCGCGGGCGCGGTAAATGTTCCACTTTGTCCGAATTACCCGCGGCTTTTATCCCGAAGTGCGGGTAAATAAATTGTTTGTTACATGTGCATTTATAACAGTGCACATAATTTTACGAATTTTAATTAGATACTGCTTGGCGTTAAGGTTTGACCCCAATCGGTTCCCGGGAAAAGCTGAATTATCTTCGAACCCGTATGAATTAAAACAAAGGAAATAATAGGAGTTGGAAGAAAAATATCCACTTCACAAGTGGCATACAAAAGGACCTGATGCTGATTAGAAATGACTAGGAAAGGGGGTATGCCAAGAGGGATTCTTGGGTCGTTAATATTTGTAACGTAAAGTGAAATAACCTTGATAAAGTGTAATAAAATGGCCAATGGTCGTATTTACGTTGTAAAACGTGTTCTAAACGATTATCTGTCGGTCATCCTCGGTCGGTCTGCGGGCTCGTCGTTAACGACACGTGTTGCAAGAAAAGCGCTGTACATATACACTTACATACAAATGTATCTACTAGCTGTACCCGCGACTCTGTTTGCATGAATATAGTAGCCAATGTGGAGAAACAACCATACTGGGGGAAAAATACATATCTTTAATGTCCCGGGTAATATAATAATCACTATCAAAACACTGAAATCCGTTTGTTTTTTGCGTGATATACAAATAGACGAACAAAAAATCTGAAAATTGTGATTTCAGCTTTAATTCTGTTTCGATAGCGATTTTTCCAAAAATATGAAATTTACAGAAACAACGCTGTTGTTTTTTTGTAATAGGCATGTAGGTAGTATGTAGAGCTTTTATCAATCAGCTAAGTTGTTGAATTCATTGAAGGAAGTGTAGCTTCGAAACTAGATCTACATAACTCCTGGGTATTTCAAAATTATCGAGTGGTAGGAAATGGAAACCTAATCAATAAACATGACCAATAGAGCCAAACAGAAGCCCACAAACTTATTCGACCCGGAGGTGAAAAGAGGCACTTAAATTTTAAATATACATAGAAATATCATATTTTGACACAGCGGCACAGCGCAGCGGCACAGCGCTTGCGGTATTGACCTATAGTCAATATGCATTTAGTTGCTGGCACGGTGAGCAATGAATTGCTTCCTAGCTAAAAACTAAAATATTTGAAAAATATCCAAATTTAAATGGAAAGATACCTACCTCTAATTAACTTCTCAAAACAATTCATTTAATCTGTCCGGCATTCGTTCAACCTCGGAAGGGTAACGAGGCAGTTAGATTATCGAGATAGAACTGTCGCGATACCCTTAATCGACTCGCGAAATAAACAACTAAATTAAACTATTTAAACTGGACAAATATTACGTAGTTATAGCACCCGAAACTGTAAGGATTAAAGTTTGAAGCAATCAGAGTTTTCCTGTGTTATCTGTATTCCAAGATTAAAGAAAAATTTGAACTATTTCCATCCTGATCATTGTCGATATTTATCAACAAGATTTTTTTTTATTTTTTTTTTTGTCAAGGGCTGAGTGGTTCAAGCTTAGGCCTCTCGTCTTATGCATCGGGTGGTTCGATACCCGCCAGAGGAAAATTTCGAAAACGGCCTTTTCGTAATTTGACAAACCTACTTATGCTATAAACGTCTGAAGGGCTAGACAAGTGGCTGACGTCTACGAGCGTTCGTTCAAATCGCTACGCTTCATGTATGGAAATTACATAAGTCACGTGATCTACATAGCAACTTGTTGTTGATCTACATAGCAACGTTTGACATTTCCATACATTGGGAAGTCTATTCTATTCGATTAGCGTTCATGCCACTTGGCTAGCCCCTCTGGAGTCGATTAGAATAGTCTCAAAAACTCGCTTCGGCGAGTCGCTATTGAATGATAAGTACCTCTTTACCTCTACCTAGTACCTCTTACTTTAAAGCGAATTTTAGTACTTAGTTGCCCGTAGTTACTCTCATGCCAAGCTCTACACTTTATGAAATCTTGGGAGCCACGTCGCTGAGAGCAGAGGCGCGCGGTTAAAACCTCGTCAGCTCCTAATGGCGCGGCATCCATCAAACTCGAGAAATAAGCTGCCTGACGTCATCATAATGGCAGATAAATTAGTTTGTTTTATGGAGGCATGAGGTGGTTAAAATTTACAATAACACGGCCAAGTTCAGTTGAAAGAGTAAAAAGATAAGCTAGATCAAAGAACATGTATTGTCTGTTGCCAAACGTTTGATAGCAGGTCTGCGGGGCGATTGCGTAACTTTTTCGTCAATGTTTCAATTGGTTTCGTTCATCCCGTATTGCATTTTCAGTTAAAATTAATTGAAATCCGGATGAGTCTGGAGTTCACTCTTCCCGATTTCAATAAATTTCATTTAATAAAGCAACACAGGATGAACGAAACCAATTGAAACATTGACGAAAAATTTACGCAATCCCCCCGCTGGTCTAGTAGTTTAGGAATAGATTTTTTTAACAAGATTTTGATCGGATACTGCTCAGCTCACTGCACCAGACGGTCCTCAATTGAACCAGTATGTATCACAATTATAAAGTACCTAGGTACTTCATCTAAATCCATTGGTAATGATAAATTTTAATCCGTTCTATCCAATGCAAAATGGTACAGAATTGTTATTATATTCGTTCGACATGAGTAGTACGGCCGTGATATCGAGTTACGAGGTATTCCCGACGGTATTCCAATATCCGGTTCCCCTCAACATATGAATATTTGTAAGGTGACAACATAATATCACATTGCCTTTTTATTAGGTACATTGATTATGTACATATTGGTATATTCGGTAAGAGATTTTATTTTGGTGAAATAGGTGAAGATGATCGGACACGTAAGAGGCGCGTGTGCTACGGCTAAGGGTGCGATCCCACTCACGCGGAGCGGAGCGGACCGTGAATTGGCCAATCACAGTGCTCGAAATCTCCACTCCGCTCTTGGCTCATCACATTTGGCCAATCACAGTCCGCCGCTCCGCTCCACCCAGCTCCGCATCAAAGGAAACGCACCCTAACCCTGTGGGGTAACCTGCTCCGCTCCTAAATACTGCAACTCTACTCAATTGTTTAAAGTCCCTGTTTTCCGTTGTCATCTGTCATTGTATCTGTGAAATTTGCCGCACCGCACGCGCCGCGATCGCATGCAGGATGATGACATAGTTTTTGACAGGCTCAATCTTTGGCTGAAGCCGAAGATGTGATAGTCAGATTAAAAACCCCCTTTGAACACTAAAATTAATAACCAAACATGATATCTATAAAAAGACAACAGTCTAGCTTCCTCCAAAATCTTACGAATATAAAAAGTAAGTTTAAAAACTAAAACCCGACTACTGAAAAATCGCGCTCTAAAAAGTATGAAACAAGAAAATATTCTTATCTGGAGGATATCCGTGGTCCGTGATCATATGCCATTTTGCCCTAAAGGAGCTACACGGACCACGGCTATCCTCCAAATGTGCTCATCAAGCTCTTTCATTTGATACCCCACACGTTTTTATCAAAAAATGTTTTTTTTTAGTTCATGACATTATGTCCTTTAGAGGGCGCCATATGCAATTTTATGTGACGTCACATAGCCTATAACCAGCGCGCCATTAAGCCGCTTCTAACGATACCTCATTTGTCAAATTATGACAAGTAGTTTGGCAGTTAGGTGGGAACAGACGCACATACATACATACATACCGGTCAAAATCATAACCCTCCGCCGTAGTCGGGTAAAAAATTAACCTCAACTTTATTATAAGCAGTGGTAGCCGATTGGTTAAGCACGCGTCTTGCGGGCTCAAGGTCATGGGTTCAAACCCTGGCTCACACCTCTGGATTTTTCGAAATCTATGTGTGAATCATAACTTTAATATGATTATCACTTGCTTACGGTGAAGGAAAACATCGTGAGGAAACCTGCATGTCTTCAGACATGTGAAATCCACCAACCCGCACTGGGCCAGCGTGGTGGATTATGGCCTGAATCCCCCTCGCATTGAGGGGAGGCCCGTGCCCAGCAGTTCAAGCCGCTTATCAATAACAAACCACAATTTTCTTCCCCTACCTTCATAAAATCCATGATTTCTTTTGAAATTCACTTATTTAACATGAGAAAGGTACTCGTTTCCATTCGCACATCACATTTGCCTGAAAAGCGAAAATGGGATGCTGAAAAAGCGTCAATTACACGAAGTAGGGGAAAATTGAGATGGCGTAGGCTTTAAAAATTGTACCCAGCTTTACGGATATTATACATTGCTTTTTAGGAGTCAAGTTCCGTTTAGTAATGCCATTTGGGAGTCACGTGTCTCCCTCTTTCTTGGTAATGTCTCTGCATATTAACAAACAATACGCTGTAACAGCTAAGCAGTATTTTTTTGGGTAGAGATAGACTGGACTGACAGCAGAGTACCCAGCTTGTCTGGAGAAGAGAGTAGTCACACTACTATAATTCCCAAATACTTAAATACCAACGTGAGGAAACCTACCTATCCCTCGGGATTAGGTAATAGTCAGTTCCTGTATACACGGCGACAAGGTTCACCACCTGTCACGTTGGTTTCTGACTATCTGGTGACACGTGGGCTTTGAGTTGACTTAATACCTCCACAATGAGGTGGTGTACGGCCACTCAAGCCTCTGACTACCCCCGAATGGGGATAAAAGTCGTGACGTTATATTTATTTATTTATTTTTATTTTTTATATACCAAGAAAATTGAGACTCTACATTACGAGCGTTAGCGCGGCAATACACGGACTGCTTGTAGCAGTTCATCTCGACCGCTAGAAGCTGTCGCTGCATGGCGAGTAGCAGTTTCAATACAAAATTTCCATTTACCATACACGAACTGCTTGTAGCGGTCCGCGCGCCTGCGCGTTGCATTCTATATAATACCGGTGTGGCCCGCTGATGACCATGTGAATTTCCAACCAATTTTATTCGAACTCCCCCGAAAATTCACTTTTAGAAAAAAAACCTCCTAAATAGTTTTTACTAATTTTAAAGGAGTCAAATTTAGGGGGTAAATAAGTGGGATGGGATTTTTTTAGGGGCGTTATATTTTTAGGGGTAACCCAATCTAAACAATCATATTTAGTTGCCCTAGTGGGCAAAGTCCCAAAGTGGTCGATATTGGTTACATATCGACATAAACGAAAACTGATTTTGGGGGTCGACGACGTCTAAAAATCGACCCCTATTAATTAACACATGTTCTTATTTGAAACTTTCAAGATACCGTATAAGTTGTAACTATTACGTATACCAACTTGTTATAAGAATGACTGAATCACACAGTTTTTTTGTTGATTTCATTTAAGAAAAGGGGCGTCTTGCCAAAATAGTTTGGGAATCTCTGCCCTAGCGGCTTAGCGACATCTAGTAGGGTTCCTCGTTACTAATAATGCGGACTTGAATAAAAGCAAATCACCATAGTGTTAACCATAAACATAGGACGATTATATTTCATGATTACAACTACAACCATGGTTACCGACGTTACCCGTTGACTTTGACCGCTATTCATTCGGTTGCAACATAGATTCTGACGAAGAAACACTACTTCTTTTGCTATTATTGCGCAAGCGAAGGCGTAGAAAACGTCGTACTATGTGGGTTAATACCATATTACAATACCTTTACCAATTACCTTTTGAGGTACGGACCCCTAAAAACTAAATCTTAATCGGTCCACCCGTTCAATTTTGTTCCTACATCGAAAATGTGATAAATGTTTAACACTGAAAACATGACATGTAACAAATTATATGCTAAATGAAACAGGTAAAATAAAATGCAATATAAAAATATTTGTTTATAAATATGTAGTTGACCTTATATAAAAATTAAGAGAGTATTTTTGATTTTGTATTTCTCCTAAATGAGCAAAACCAATTAATTTTTTTTTTTCAAAAAACGAATCTTTGGAGGGATTTCGAAAAAAGTTGGGAAAATTCACATGGTCATCTGGCAACATCGGGGATTTGATCTGAAGCGACCACGGATGTATAATGAAGGATTGATGACTTGAGTTTTTGGTTAAGAAGAAATTAAGAAATTCAACTTTATTCTCCTGCCTTAAGGTCTATTATGACAATTCTTAGACAGATAAACGAACCGAGCGAGAGGCCCTAGTTGGGACCGTGTCCCTCTCACTCCTAGTTGCCATGCCAAAATAATATTATCGTTGGGTAGTGATTGGTAGTTTTTAAATCAACCAAATAAATTAATTTATTATTTATCGTGTCGTGACTATTGTTTCGTCGAAACATGTTGGATTCATAATGATCATTTTTAATTTGTAGTCATATATTTTTTATAGCAAGTAATATTGAATATTATTTATATTTTGTAAAAGATCGGATTTTTTTTATCTTTAGATGGTAACATTGGTAATAATGCTCAGCTAGGGTGGCCATAAAACCACATGACTTTGTCATCCGTTTGCCGCAGTGGTTTGACCGTAGGCCGCTGGGCTCATTGCACCGATTGGTTGAGGGTTCGATTCCCGTCGGGGAAAATTTTGGAAATAGCCTTTTCGTAATTTCCAGAGCAAATTACGAAAAGGCTATTTCCAAAATTTTGGGATAGCTTCCAGTCCATTGGACGGTATTTATAGTAGGTACAAGCGTTGCTTAGTTTGGGACCTAATAGTTGATGTATTGTCTGGAGATATTTATTTATTTATCCATTGTTTGAAATGTTTATTTTACTTGTAGAGTGGCTACCAACACGAAGATGAAACATAGTAATAAGGTACTTTCTTTTATATCTTCGACAGGCATAGAGAAACCTCCGTTAGAGTTATAAAATATCAATCATGTGCGTTACTCATGTACCTATATAATACAATAAGTACGTTAAAATTTTATTATTGCGTGGACACCCTAGTAGAGGGACACTGTACCACTATGGGCCCCTCTCACTCGGCTCGTTTTTTGTGCTGCAGTAAGCTGTCCAGTATTCATTTACGTTCGTGGAAACGACCTGTCAGAGAGCGGCGTATTTACAAATTATAATGTCAGCGCTCCATAAAGTTATGATCGGTTACAGGTTGGAGTAAGCCAACAAGTCAACACAGAATAAGTAGGTACATTCACTTGTCAGCCATATTACTCCATCACAAGGTCGACGGAGCCCCGTGCAGTTAGGGTCACCAGTAACCTAACACGTAACCCACGTCGTAACCTTCGAACCTAACCCTAACCTAACGGGATCTAGGATCAGGTATACGGCAGTCAGGATACGGGATGCGGGAAATGGATTCGGGATTAGCCATACGGGATGCGGGAAACGGAATCCGAGATACGGGTTCCGGGATCCGGGATAAGGTATACGAGATCTGAGATCAGAGATACGGGGTCCGGGATACGGGATCAGGAAGACGGGATCCGGGAAATGGGGTCCGGGATCCGGGATCCATTCTTTTAAATTGAAATTCTACGCGGACGAAGTCGCGGGCAAAAGCCATAAGTTATATTTTGGAAATACGCATCGACCGCTCGCCGACTGCTTGAGCAGTCCGTGTATGGTAAATGGCAATTTTGTACTGAAACTGCTGTTCGCCGTGCAGCGTCTGCTTCTAGCGGTCGAGATGGGCAGCTACAAGCAGTCGCGTGTATCGCAGCTCTTACTGTAAGTAATTAAATCTAACTAAATTCAAGGACCCACCTTTAGAAGATTCCTTTTATGTTATTTTCTATAGATTTAAGGCAGTACTTATTATTCTGCGGTGAATAGTGGGCTTTTATAATTAGCCCCTATTCAGCTGAGCCGAGGCCGTTTATTTATGAAAACAAAAAACATACTACTTAACTATTGGCGGCGTCTTCATCAGGCGCATGCCCGGCGCGAGCACTCACTTTTGACGTCGGAACGCATAGACGTAATGTCATAATATGAGTGCTCGGGTGAGGCATGCGCGCCATATGGACACATCTATTAGTTAGTAAATAAATAAATAAATAATGGTAAACAGATAACAGATAACAACAGAGAACAGATATATAAACAGATTAACAAAATAACACTCCTGGCTCCCTAGCCAAGTGGCTTCGTCCACAAGCGTTTCTACAAAACGCTACGCTTAAATCTATGGAAAAGACATCACATGTCGATAAGTAGATCACGTGACTTATGTCATTTTCATACATGAAGCGTAGCGATTGATAGAAACGTTTGTGGATGAAGCCACTTGGCTTAGGGTGCGTTTCGATTGAAGCGGAGCGGGGCGGAGCGGGGCGGAGCGGACCGTTAATTGGCCAATCATAGTGCTCGAAATCTCCACTCCGCATCAGTGGAAACAGTGTAAGCGGAGCGGAGCGGAGTTGAGCGGACTTTCGAATAAAACAAATGAACACGCGGCCCCGAGCCGGACAGATCGGAGTCGAGCAGGCTGTGGTCCGAGTGGTGGGCACGAAGCGGAGCGGAGCGGAGAGGAGCGGAGCGGCGCGGAGAGGAGCGGAGCGGAGTTGAGCGTACTTTCGAATAAAACAAATGAACACAGGAGTCGAGCAGGCTGTGGTGCCGAGTGGTGGGCACGAAGTGGAGCTGAGCGGAACGGAGTGGAACTGAGCGGAGCTGAGTGAAGCTGAGCGGAGCAGAGCGGAGCGGAGCAGAGCGGAGCAGATCGGAGCTGAGCGGAGCAGAGCGGAGCTGAGCGGAGCAGAGCGGAGCTGAGCGGAGCAGAGCGGAGCTGAGCGGAGCAGAGCGGAGCTGAGCGGAGCAGGGCGGAGCTGAGTGGAGCAGAGCGGAGCTGAGCGGAGCAGAGCGGAGCTGAGTGGCGCTGAGCGGACTTTCGAATACAATATATGAACACGCGGCCCCGCTCCACCCCACTCCGCTTCGCCACGTTCCGCCCCGCTCCGCTTCAATGGAAACATTTACCACTTCTCACTGCTATTCTCCGCTCCACTCCGCCCAGCACCGCTCCGCTCCACTCCGCTCAACGTCGCTCAACCCCGCTCCGCTCCGCCCCGCTCCACTTCAATGGAAACATTTGCCACTTTGCACTGCTCTTCTCCGCTCCACTCCGCCCCGCTCCGCTTCAATGGAAACAGTTGCCACTTTTCACTGCTCTTCTCCGCCCCGCTCCGCTTCAATGGAAACAGTTGCCACTTTTCACTGCTCTTCTCCGCCCCGCTCCGCTTCATTGGAAACGCAGCCTAAGGGGCTTATCACTTATCGTCTGGTTACAATTTTAAAAACAAAAGAATAGCGATCTATTGTTAGGCCGGGGTCGCACTGGTACGGCGCTCGCGATACCGAATAACCCCTATAAACATATGAAGTGGTCACATACATAAGCGAATTTTGTACTGAAATCGCCGTCGCATCGCAATCGCCTTACAGGTGCGGCCACAGCCTTATTGTTCATGGCGGGAACGTGTTTACATACCCGTTCCCGCCCTCCTCATGACGCCCCCATCATTACATGAAATGGGTTGATCAGTGACGGACGCAGGGACGGACTCGGATCGTGTTGCTTCACTAGGTCAAGGTCATGGAGTTTTTCCACCGGTCCCTGTGCGACAAGGGACGAGCGGCTGTAAGTACCTATACATAGATTGTAAAGATATACTCAAATAGGTACTTAAATAAGAAGTAACATTAAACAAAGATACAGTATTTTTTTTAAGATTACTAGCAAGCTGTAGTTTTCTCATTCATGTGCAGTCAGTCCCTCCAACTAAGCTAATTCAATGCCCTTGGAGTGGACTTATGACAATAATTTCATGCCCTGGATGAAGATCGAATGATCGAATTGGTTAAAACAAAACAGGTTGCACTCCGGGAGTGCCGGCAGCAGTGAAAACTTGAACATTAATGTTGTGCATTTTCAAATATTTTGGAATGGTTACGGAAAAAATGTAAAAAAAAAACAACCTGGCCGTTTTTTTTGTTGTTAAATAGTCATATAAAATAAACAAATTAAATTAAAAATTAATAAAAATCAAATAATTAATAATATATTTATTAAATATAGTAAACATAGGATTCGAACCTACGCCCCATAGAGCACTCACCCAGAGCCATCCACTTAGGCGCTAATAAGACGTTGACATTGAAAGCGAAATTAGGAACTATATACTTTTTACCCATCCCAAGATAGGACACGTGACCTGTCGCTACGAATCTGTCGCATTTTATTCGCGCAAGCGCCCTGCGCAATCTGTCGAATTTTTCGATCAGGACACGTGACCCTGACGCGAGTTTAACATATTTTACCCATCTCAAGAAAAGTGCACAACGCCGCTAAAGAAGTTTTCACTTCAATAAGTAAATATTTATTATGTAGCCAACCGCAGTCTCTCGCGGCTTGGGGCGGCGGTAAGCTAACCAATTTGTAAAGGCTTCCTGTTACCGCCCTTGGAGGATGGCATTGAGAAGTGTGCTCTGTCGCTTGAATTTAAATTGACCACACTTACTTGTATTGTTTATTTACTTTCTTCTGGAGATAGTGTCAATAGTACCTACCGTTGAACTTCAATAAACTCAGTTCAGTTAACGGGGGATTTCCTAATTTGACCACAAATTATAAACGTTACACGTTACACCAATAAGCTTGACAGTGAATAAGATGACACAGCCTCAAACATACGCGTATCCTTCTGCCAAAGGATATGCTGATAATATTCGGGTATGGAAATATTTCAATGCATCTCTCTCAATGATTGGCAAAATAATGCAGCAACACAAGTCCATTATTTAATATTCAAAGAAGATAACTGACCGGTTTCAGAATCTAAAAACTTAATCTAGTAATCATACAACATCTGCTTTCTGTTAACAAAGGGCCGATATAAATCTGTCTATAAATCTCTAAACATCTGTAACTTAGCCGCACTTATCGAACTACCCCGGCTGACTCCACTCCGACCTCGTATCGAGTGTAATAGACAGCGGACAATAATAGTTACTGGCCGTCCAAGTTAGCCAAACGAAATTTGAGCGTGAAATCCATCCTAAATTAGGGTGCGTTTCCATTGAAGCGGAGCTGGGTGATTGGCCAACTGTGATGGGCCAAGAGCGGCGTGGAGATTTCGAGCACTGTGATTGGCCAATTCACGGTCCGCTCCGCTCCACTCCGCCCAGCTCCGCGTCAGTGGAAACGCAACCTTCATCTCTACCATGACTTTTATCCGCTAGCGTCTAGGTACCTACTAATACACCAAGCCAACTAGGAACCCGTCAAATGTGACGTCACCCGTACAAGACGGTGGCGGTGTGCGGGCGGTATGCGAGCGGGGAAGCCACATTCCATCCGAGCTGCTAGTTGGCTTGGTAGCGTGGTACCCACATTTGTATAACAATTGACCACTCGAGGAACTAAAAATTTTACATACAAATAGCTTGAGAAAAGCTGTGCGGTGCGCGTTCCTATCCCATTTATTTTGCATGTGATGGAAAATTTTGTAAATGAGGAAAGAGTTTTAAAGCGGGATGGTCAGAGGTACGCTTTTACAAATCTGACGGCTCTGAGCTGAACGTGTATTTTAACGGTTAATACACATACTACGACTGAGCTGAATGTACTTAATACTGTCGCGTCATTCTCATGCTTGTAATACATGAGCAAGTCAGCAATAGTTTAGTCGCAATTTGTTTGTAGCCAACCGAATTAGCACCATGATTTACTTCTGCGTGAACCTTTATAACTTTGATTTAGGTACTATTTTTTTAATACGCCCTGAGTTGGCAAATAAGTGTACGGTCCTGCTGATGTTAAGCAGTTACCATAAAAGTCAAAGTCAAGTCAAAGTCAAAGTCAAAGCCAAAAGGTTTTTATTCATGTAAGCTCATTAGAGCATTTATAAATAGTCAATATAAACAATATTTTAGCGTTACCACCGGTTCGTAATGTTGCTTCCATTGAGAAGAGCCGGCAAGAAACTCAATGGTTACTCTTTTCAAAAGAATAATTGTATACATTTTCAAACACTAACGCTATGTGAGCAGGCATGCATTAACACAGTGTGAGTAAAAAAAACAAAATAAGGTATTTAAATAAAAATAAACAAAAACTATCTTAGAAAGCTGTGCATGCCTACTCCCACTTAACAGTCAAACCAAAAGGTGAATATTTAGAACGATTGTTTTGGTGTGATGCCTTCCGTGCTTAGGTCTGGTCTGTAAAAGTTTTGGAACAACGGTGTCAAGTGGAAAATGGGCGGACCAGTCCCCGCAAGCAGCGCCATAGCCTATAGATGCTTGCAATACCAAAGGCATCGCTCACACGTTGCCTAGGAAACGGAGGGAGGGAAGAGGAGGGGGGCTTTCAGCTCTCTCACTCATCGTACGAAACGCAGCTGTAGTAGCTGGTTTTCGCCGATCTTCTGTGAGAGGGTGGTACTACCCGGGTTGAGCCAGCCCGTATATGAGGTGCAGTCAATTGGCTACAGCTTGGCTCTACGACCAAACGTTATTGCTTTTATTGTAAAAGCTTAAGTGTAAAGTGTCGGGTATAAAGTGTTGAGTGTTCCTGAAGTCTGCCGCCTCTGCCGGCGCGTCAACCCGCCCCGTCATCGCGTCTGATTGGAAACACCTGCTACAACTCATAACGGCTGTTCATACACTTTGCCATTTTTTCCTCGTTTGGCTGTAAGGTGCGTAATCTCTTTGGAACTTGTCGGCTCATTTTAGTTTCTGAGCGTTATACCATTTCATTTTATATGCCTACTTATAAAGAATAGTGAGTAGAGTAGATTTTTAGCCAATTCACAATGATTTTACAAAGCATTTTTAGGAACAAAAGTGTTTTTGGTGCCATTATAAGTCCATCATAATCTTTATATTTTGTGGGTTACACTAAATTTATACCGAATGGTGAGAGATTTCATGTAATCGGTAGGACTTTCGCATTACTTTTCTCTCCTTCGGACTCATCCGCGATTCCACTAGCTGCTGGCCACATGAGCGGACTCTTGAGTGGACTCCACGCGGCTGCGTGAGCCTCACTGCATCCGGCCTCCTCAAGATCGCAAGGCAAATCATGCAATCCTGACGAGGACGGTGGTGAGGTTGAAACATTTTGCAAGAAGCAAAACCTTGCATGCGCAACCCCAAAAGTCACCCTGCGAGGTGGCTCAACGTCCATTCTCTTTTACTAATCCACCAAGCCAACTAGACGCTCCGATGGAATGCGGCTTCCACGCCCGCATACCGCCCGCCCGCACACCGCATGCGGCTTCCCCCACACACCTCCCGCATACCGCCGCCAACTTTTTGTGCGGGTGACGTCACAATCGACAGGTGCCTAGTTGGTTTGGTGGAGTAGTACATGCCGTAAGTGGTGGACATGAGGAACAACTGCCACTGGTATTCACTTGACCTACAGCCACTTTGTCCGGTGATTTGGCAGAAGCAATTCCACTTACATAGGATTAACGCGTGAGTGATACATTCATTTGCGAGTGACGGCGGTCCGTCCGAGGCTGCGGTGGTCGCGTCCGACCCTCGTTACTTAACTATTAGTTGATTGTCTATCAAGTACCCTGTGAGCCATGCACTTATAGAAGCTTACTGGTTGGTCAGTGCGCCTATTCAGATATTATACTTACAAAAAGGTGTTTTATTATTTAGAAAACGTTCTTCTATTCATACAATTAAATAAAATTGAAGTGTCTGTTTGTAATGTCAAAATAACAGCATTTTACTAAATGCATACATATTATGCATTTGGTAAAATTGGTATATGTATAATACTTATAATAAAAAAACATATTTTTTTCCTGTTTATGTGTGTTTCTGTTTGTTCCGGGTAATCTCCGAAACGGCTGGACTGACTTTGACAGGACTTTCACTGGCAGATAGCTGATGTTATATTGACCAATTTATGGCTAGGCTCCATTAACGTGTTGCGTTGCGTTGTGTCGTCGCTGCGTCATCGCTGCATCGTCGCTGCGTCGTTTCACATATATTTTATAGTGGCATGCCACATTTATGCGTTGCGTCGTCGCATGCGATGTTTCAGCGCAGAGACGAAGCGGGGGAGGGTGATGCACTGAACTGTCGGTGCTATGACGCACAGCGTTCCGCTGCTAGAGGGAGACGTGCATATACGAAATGACGTATACGACGGCGTGTCGTCGCCCTTTTGCGTTGCGCCGACGGTGTGGCATACAATGCGTTGTCCGTTGCGACGACGCAGCGCAGCGCGCTGGTGGGGCCCGGCTCTTAAGCTACTTTTATTTTAGAAAACACTAATAAACATTTTTTGTTAATTTGCACGCTTACGAAGTCGCGGGCGCAGCTAGTTCTCTATAATTTTTCTAAGTATACAATTTCTGTAGGTACCTATTTTGAAATGTAGATTTGGGTGCCAATTCGAACTGAAATCAGAATCAGAATTCAGGATGGTTTCAGGCTAATAAACTAGGGTAAAGGTTCCAGTTAAGCTCTAGCTAATAAAATATAACAGTGTCAAATCCCCCGTAAAACGGCATGGCGTTAAAATGAAGAAAGTTAAGCAATAAAAAATATAGGTTACTCTCCTCCCATCGAGATCGATAAATTATTCGCAAAATCAAAACGGCAGGAAGTTTTAATTAAAGAAAATACTTGTTATGAAGGCATGCCACCTGGCCCGCCGTCGCGCGAACTAGCTATTGAAAAAATCAAGAGTGATTTTGTTAGGAGACAGCTGAGTTCAGAGATTGGCATGTTACTAATTGGTAATTTCAAATCCTATAATAGAAACCCACGAAAAAGATTTTCATGTAAAAAATGTTGCCAAAACGAGACCTGGGGGCTTACCACAAGCTCTTATTGCGATTCAATTATAGGAACGTTTTAACGACGTTTTAATGACGTTTCTTATTGTCATGACAATAAGGTATGTCATTGCACAAAAAGTCGCTGAAACGTTAATACGTTCCTGTAATTGAATCGCAATAAGAGCTTGTGGTAAGCCCCCAGTACTTAGACCACCACCTCTTATAGCAGTATTATTTTAACCTTACAGCGACTTTTTGTATTTTGACGTCCCTTATTGGGTCATGACTTTACAAAAAGTCGCTGTCAGGTTAAAATAATACTGCTATAAGAGGACGTGGTAGGGCCCCTGACCGCACTGTTAAAAAGTTATCAGATGTCATGTAGAGCCAAGCTTCTAACTCTACAAGCCCTAACTTCACAAACTAAACCTTAACCTAACCTAAACCTTAGTCAAAATATGTGGCTTGGCCGTTTCGTTAGTACAAGAACTATTGTATACGTGTGTTGTGTTGTGTAAGTGTGTATTAAAAGTAATGAGTAATACATTGATAGCGAGCGCAGCATGCGTGTGTTATGGACACGACTACCTAATCACACTTTTCTGCACCGCGTATACAGGGTTATTGGTAAAACACTAACAACCTTGCAGGGGCGTATTACTGACATCAAAAACAACAACTTTTGTTCTATGACTTTTTACAAAACAAAAAAAAAACACTTTCTAAAATGTATGAAAAATGTTTTTTTTTTCTCATCTAGAGGAAAGCTATGGTACGTGGTTGTATTCCACTTAGCCCTAAAGTACCTAAACGTACCACGGCTATTCTCTGGATGAGCATATTTTCTTGTTTCATACATTTTAGAGTGATTTTTTGTTATTTTTTTTTTCGTTTTTTAAAAAGTCATAGAACAAAAGTTGTTGTTTTTGATGTCAGTAATACGCCCCTGCAAGGTTGTTGGTGTTTTACCAATAACCCTGTATAGCGAAACCAGTCGCGCGCTACTAATTACTAACCAGTTTATTATGAGTAGCGCCGTGGACGAATGACCTTAATTGTCCAAACGCCTCCAATCGACCGTTAAAGCTGATCATCATACAGTTATTAACTGCGGGAGGACAAATATTTTCACTGATAATAGATCTATGACAGCCGAAACTTTTCAATCAAGCCGTTCTATCTTCCATCACTTCACATCAATTTCAACTCTATTACATCGAGCTAAAAGCCAATACGCCTGAAGGCAGTGTGGCTGAAGATCCTACCGGCGTTTCCCGTTCTGCCAAATGAACTTGAACTTTATATTTACGGGATTAGAGTGAGGGGAATCGAAAATATAAGGTTGTTTTACAAGTTTGTACTCATCAAATTGGATTTACAGGATCGTTTTATTGAGTTAGTGTATCGGTGCTCTCTTTATTTTTTTATGTAAATTTTCTTACGAATATTAAATTGATTTGTATTTTACTCGCGTTAAAGTTTATTTGAATTTGGGAATTTGAACGATGAATAGTTTTATTCTACTCTTTCTAGCTGCACACTTACCACCAAATTTATAGATATTTTAGCCAGTTTACAATTTACAGTTCGCTAACGGTGAGGGAAAACATCGTGAGGAAACCTACCTATCCCTCGGGATTAGGTAATAGTCAGTTCCTGTATACACGGCGACACGGTTCACCACCTGTCACGTTGGGTTCTAACTATCTAGTGAAACGTGGGCTTTGAGTTGGTTAATACCTACACAATGTTGTGGTGTATGGCCACTCAAGCCTCTGACTACCCCCGAACGGGGATAAAAGTCGTGACGTTACATCATTATTATTATTATTATTTACAATAGTTTGCAAAGCATTTCTAGGAACAAAAGTGATTTGTAAAGTGTATGACATTTTTAAAATTTATATTGCTTAATTTCATGTTCCTTTAACAACAAAATTAAGTGACAATTTCAAACCATTGAACTTCAATGTTTTAAACGGAATATCGTGTAGGTGCATGTCTCATGTTTTGTCTAAACTCTTGCAATGGAAAAATGTCTTACATGGTCATATAATAGGAACTTAATGAATAGAACCGTGAAAGACATTTTCTTTACGACAGTCCATCCAAACTCTAACCGGGCCGTAGATCTAGTAATCTGGTTAAATTCATCGTTTTGACTCCCTTAGGTAATAAATAAATATTTTTCGTGCGTGTAAATGTATGGGTAAACGATACGGGCTCATATTGTAAGTTGAAAATAAATTAATATTCCGTTGATATGCCTTTATAAATCAACCTATTTGACTATATTCAGCGCATTTTGTACCTTACCACATCCATGTAGAGTTTGAAATCGTTATCGTGGTGTGGGTTCCATTTAACGGATTATTGCTTATCATATGTTATAGATAATATTACCAGCTACCGTGTCCCGACGTACGACAATTTATTACGCATTTAATCAGATTAGAATTTCAATAAAAATATTTTTCTGATTAATAGTTTTGGTGGCTGACGTTATTAAATGAAATTATAGTAAATAAATAGGCACTCTTCTATGATGGTATTAAATCACATACCTAGACATATTTTGTTAGTGAACGACCATCTTGTTAGGTCCATCTATTGGAGATGTTGAAGCCTGCTGCGTCTTGAATTATCGTAGGAGTATCATGTGTATACTTAAATAATTACCTACTTATATATCTTCAATAAAATTTCTTCAAACCTTATCTAATTAATAAACATCAATGTGTTCTACCTTGAAAATATAAATGAAGTATATAAAATATCTCGTCCAAACATCGACAGACTTGTAAGGTACTCCTCCAACTAATAGCCCATTGCGTTGAGATCAAAGAGCCTGGCCATAAGACTACGTAAGCTTCTTTGCAGTTCCGCACAGTACTGTCGACCTTATACTATCAGTTCTAAGGTATATTCTGAGGTTCACCGTATGGTATTGGAAAATGAAATTTGAATGTACGTTTTTGTAAAGGCTTCGACGTCTGGTCATATTAATTAGCGTCTTTGACAAGATATCTCCTTGCCTTTTCCAATTTTTATAATGAGGTCGGCTTTCTGTCTGGCGGGATGACTAGAGATGAATCAACGACGTTAGAATAACTACTACACGTTGAGTTATAGTACCAAATTTTTTCGAAACTTTAAACCTCTGTAATTGCATCAATTTTGAAGTTATTTTGAAAACTGTTTAACCGTTAGTAATTTATATAATTCTATAATAGAAATATATTACGATTATCCCCTATAAAAATATTACTATCTTGCACAACTTGGATGGCACACACTTGGTTCAGTCAAGCAAGTTTATCGTTTATCCGGTGTACTAAAAATATAAGCACAAGCATTCATGACATGTCTATGTTAACGTAGATAGGTAGCATGGCGTGAGCAGGCTGGCTGGCACACGGATGGATGAGGACGCCGCGGCACCTGCTTCCGTCGTAATAACACAGGATATGAATCAATTAACTCAATTTACCTGTATGACGTAGTTGCAGTAATCGCTTATTGAAACTCTCCCGTGTCGACTCTATTTTGTTTGCATTTCTTCTTAAACAAGTCAAAAGATTATATTATAATCAATTACTGCATCTACATAAGGCGCATTCCGCGCCCGAGCACGCAGTTTTGACGTCGGATCGCATAGATCTAATGTCATAACGTGAGTCTCGCGCGAGGCAAGCGAGGCATCGGGATGCACCCAATAGCAAGTAAAAGTAACTTGAATAAGAACGAATTCTAACGTCTAAGACACGAGAACTCACTCCGGGACCTCGCTGAATATAAAATTGTTCCACGTATTTTGCTTTGAATATTTCCCGTGTAGTGAAAATAAACATTTTTCACTGTACATTTTTATAGAACGCAGAAAACATGATATAAACCGATAAGAAGATTATCCTTTGAAGATCGTTGTATATTTTGAAACGTAGAAGATGTTGAATAGCTGAACGATTAGTTACTGTTTTACAGGATAAGCGTCTCTACATAGTTTCTTGTAAGTGGTCTAGATGAAACGCATGTTAGGACCACCGCAGACTAGCTACTTTTAGCATCGGCGATCGGCGATTTTGATGCTGCGTCTCGCTCGTTCGCGCTCGAAGAAACGCGACGCAACATCGATACGTCACAAAATATATTGTGTCGATTTGAAATGCGTCTGACCCATTGATGTAGTATTTTAGCAGATGTTCCGTGTGGTACCTTCTAACATTGCAATAACTAAACTTGTGCTCAGTTCACCAGGATATGCAGCGAAATTCACACTTCTGCTATCGCACTTGCAATTCCACAATTCACTTATTAAATAAAATGAGCCATATTGGCAATGCCGGCATGCTTTCATATTACAGTTATTTTGCGCGAACGACTGAGTCGTACTGCGCCCATAACCTCCATTTAGTAGGACAAACTATTTTGGGCAGTCACATATATCCCTTTTCTTGGTATGTTCTTTGGTCTGACCCGAATAGACGAATACACAAACTAGATTTTTGTAATAGACAATCTAAGTTATCTATAGGGATGGTTGTCTAATGTTTCTACGTTGTGTATTTTCTAAATAGCTCTAATCTAAATACACGTGTTCTTAACAAGTTATCACCGACAGGCAATAAGATTTACCTTATGTGAATATGTATGATGTAGGTATTCCTATCCTCCTAGCATATTGGTGACCCAGTTATATTTTAATATATTTCTCCACCAAACACACCGTCTTCCTACCCCCATTTCAACATAATAACACAATTTGCCTATCTCCTAGCATTAACGCGGTGATAAATGTGTGGGTTCCCGTTGCCAAGCCGCCGCTGTGACAAATACTACTCATATTTTCCTCGGCACTTGGAAATTTCCTTATACAATTCTATCGGACACCTGCGACGGGTTAGTAGCCTATAGCCAGCTAGTATAGTGTACTAGTTACCTGTACCAGTTTACTACACGTTTACTTTAGCTACATGCTGGATTAGCTCTCCGGCCACCCAGCTGCAGGACTTGGGTGGGTGCGTAAGGTGTTTGCGTATGCGCTATGCGTTGGTTTGCGCTGCGTTTGCGTTGGTGCTGCGTGCTGGGATGTGAGCGCGCCGTACAGCTCCGGTACCATTCAGGAGAAATGGTAGTCGGCTTCTCTGGCGTCCCCAGCGGGGATTGAACAGTTAGCATTCCATGGAGTGCGGGTGGTGAGCGACTCACGGCTCCGGTACCATTCTGGATAAATGGTAGTGAGCGATCACGGTGCAACTCACACGTTGAGTACTAGAGTGGATGCTCTGGCGGCAGGACCTACCGTAGATGGTCCCTGACGCCTCGTAAGGGATTGCCAGGTATAGTGTGCCTTCTTTTTGTAACCTTACGGTTGGTAAGTGGGCCACTATAATAAATCTCTCTTTTCTATAATAGGTATGGGTGTTGTACCAGTTTACTTTAGTTATTAGGAATAGGCTAGGAATTTTACACTCCATATCTGCAGAGTAAACAAGATTCGTACGAAATTCTTTCGGTCGCTTGAATTCAAAGGTCGCCGTGCGGATCGAGTGACCAACCGCAAAACAATTTTCCCTCCGACTTTTCAGCCGACACAAAAGCTACTTAAAATTCTAAAAATATGACGCATGTATAACATTTCATTTGCTCGGTGAGATTAAAAACCTTTTTTAACTTTAGTTGTTGGGACAGCAAGGTCGTTTGGATGTGTTTTAATTGTGTTTAATTTTCTCAGGTAACAAAGGTTTCCGATGAGCCGGTAAATAGACTGACGGTTGACACCTTAGCGAGAATAGGGGGGTTATTTCGTTCCACAGAAGTTAATAGGTAGCGTAGATATTAGTCCCTAGCAGGTGAATGGGTACAACAATAGGAATGATGGCATGTGGTTGCAAAGCATTAATCGCCGCGGTAAAAAGATCATATTCTGTAAAGATGATTTTACTCAGTCGATATTTAAATTTTGTATCAAAGTCGATCATTGATAGCTTTGTTCTAAGGGCCTCCGCAGACTAGCTACTTTTAGCATCGGCGATCGGCGATTTTGATGCTGCGTCTCGCTCGTTCGCGCTCGAAGAAACGCGACGCAGCATCGATACGTCACAAAATCGCCGGTCGCCGATGCTAAAAGTAGCTAGTCTGCGGAGGCCCTAATACTTAAGAATTATTTTTAAGCAAATGTCGTGTATTTCGTAGAATTTCCAACTTCCTTTAACAATCGCTTCATAGACCGGCTAACCGGCATCCATCCTTTGATAGTGTTTCAACGAGGCGCCCCAGCTGTTGGCCGCCGGGCGCCCATCCCACACGCTCCCTTGTGTACAATACATAGAAATACTACTATTTTAGGGAGGTCTGAGAACACATTTTCGAGATTGTTTTTTATTTTATTTATTTATCGCACTCTCAATTCGAAAATCAACTTAAAAGCATTTTGATACGTATTATTCAACATATGATGAGCCATATTGACCATACCGACACGTTTTTTTAAATTATTTCTCGCGAACTTCTGAGTCATACTTTGTCCATGGACTCCATTTAGTAGGACATACTATTGTGAGAGGGAGTCCCGAGACAACTCGTTAGAAAATATGTATGCCCAGTGCAGGAAGAAATAAATGTTGTTTTAACTTCGGTCAACAAATACACTTACCGGTAAGGAATGTAGGACAAGCTTAAACTTTACGAATAAAATTTTATTATGTATTTTCCATGGGAATTTTCATAACGAAATGAGAAAAGCAAGCTTTTACAAAAAAATTAAGATGGTCATTTTCGGTTTATTAGTTATTGGTGGATTTTACTTGAACTTTTCGTAGAAATACCGATTTTGAAAACTTAAATGGGCACTGAAGATTGAAAAAAAAATAACATTAAGGTTTTGTTTAATCGTTCTGTGATTAAGTTCGCATAAAGCGATGGTTTAGGGACCTGTTAAAATCAAATTTATGCGGGTAAGTAAGCATTAGGTAACTTTAATCATCCGGTTATTCTGAGGTCAACAAACTTAACAAAAAGATAGGGAAACACTGATTGTACCATCATCTACCAACATTTGTTGTTCAGTATGACCTGCAACAGTATCAAAAGACTAATCGCTACATTAAAAAGCCTAGAAAGGGTGGTTTGAGTTGCATATGAGCTCGGGAAAACCGCTTTACGGAGTTCGAAATTTTGCAATATTGTTTCCTCACAGCATTGAATGCAAGCTAGTGGCTCCAATTTAGTAGACACATCAATTGTTGTATACATGCGATTAGAAGAGAGATAGGAGCAGTAAATGAACACAATCTTAGGTCGGCATTCTGCCCAGGTTACCTCAGACAGCACTAACTATTCGATCTTAAATTTTCACGAAAACACGGCTACAGATAAGTCCTTGAATGGGGTAAAGTGTTATACTCCGATTAGTGTAGCATCATTTAACGGACACGAGATAGACTTCTAAATGTGTGTAGTACAGCAATACATCGATTAGGTTCCATAACCACAACACAAACCGTCAGTAATTGTTGTGCTCCGTTATGGGGTGTTGAGGAGTAACTTCAGAGACGCCTAAGGTGTTCACTATTGTCGTTTAATGTCATAATGTGACTCTATACATTCTGAAAATCTTTAAAAAACACAATGCACCCTGCACAGACTTCATTGCATACGATACATGCATTCTAATTCATGTTAACGCAGAATTAAACGCATAAAATGTGACAATACATTTCTAAATGACGTCGGAGTAAAATAAACTGCACAGTATGCGGGCAATCCTGACTTGAATCTCAAAGAACATGTCTATAACATGTTCAAAAGACTTGTCAGAAGTATTCATAGACCTCCAATAAGATTCTTAGAGCTAGGACATTCAGCGGTAGCGCTGTGGCGTGACTTTCCTCAAACGAAACCCAGTAACATTATTAAAACCATATGCCAAATTAATAGTGATGGTGCTTAGAGCAATAAAAGGTAGCACCCAACACTAGACAAGACATTTTTTTAGTACTCGTTATCAGAAAATTTAAGCTACATCGCTTTAAAGTTAAAAATGTTTTTCGTTAAAATCGTATTCTTTTCAGTTATGCTCTTTTTCCAACCAGGTACCTAATTTTTTTACCATAATTTGAATTAATTTAACTGAAAAGGCTGATTCGTACGTATTCTCATCAAAATAAATTTAGTTATTCTTCAGTAATTGATACAACATCGAATTTTGATCTTGTCCCACTTTCTGTGCCAGTAACTGTTGGTATATGCGCATATTTTAATACGGCAGACGGTTTGTTTAATCATTTCGATTCAAAAAAACTCAATACAGTTATTCAGAACATCGATTAACTTAAGAATTTAATTAGGAATTAATCGCATACAAGTGGGTGTACCAATTATTAAAATGGCCTAATAATTGTATTTCTTCAAGAACTACATACAACTTAAGAGGCTGCAGTCTTACAACTTAATTTAGTAAAAAATCTAGTTTACCTTTGGTACCTACAGTATTACCTAGTATTCTGTAACTACACTGGCGGCACGCTATGATGGCCGTTTTGACGTGTGGGAGGGTGGAGAAAATGAACCTTATTGTTACGGAATAAGAATGGCCGTTTTAAAGTTTAAGAATGTCAAAAAATTAATGCGAAAATCATAGCGTGCAATCATAGCCAACATAGCGTGCCGTCACTGTAGGTCTCTATAAAATTTGTATGCTCAGTCGGGATACACGGCGACACTCAACACTCAGTGTATCTCAGTGTAGCGACACCGACACTACAACTGTAACAAGGTGTCGCGGTGGTGTACACACGCAGACATTCGAAGTATACACTGACCCCCTTATTCATAGAGATTTTAGCCAGTTTACAATGGGTTTGAAAAGCATTTTTAGGAACAAATGTGATTTGTAATTCCACTGCAAGTCGATCATAACTTTCTATGAATAAGGGGGTGAGTGTATTAGAGTAAAGTGTCGTCGTGTATCCCGAGCTTAAATATACACCTATAATAACCTACTTATAGAAGTACCTACCTTGTTTCAGATTGTCTAGTGATCAGCCTCTTAACTATCAGTTTTCAACGAGGTCGACTGATTAAATTTGGAACGTATTTAAACGATCTGCTGCTTACTGATTCAATGAATCTTCGAATGCGCTGCAATGTATATGCACGTGATCCTATTGGGTGCAGTAGTGTGGGTGTGTGCGTGGGCGCAGGAGGCTCCCGTGCTGTACGACGCGTACTTCGGGAAGCCGGTGGCGGGCAGGCGGGGGGAGTATCTGTCGACAGTTGACAACAGTACAAGGTCAGATATTTGATACTTAGGGCCTGTGTCAGAATCGTGAGATAACTTTTATTCACCAAATAAATGAGGTGTTTTGACTGATATTTTATGGAAACACTGTCAAAACGATCGATCCCCGGTGGGGCATGCACCAATGGATGAATTTTCATCTATGTGCATAATTTACAGTTCGCTGACGGTGAGGGAAAACATCGTGAGGAAACCTACCTATCCCTCGGGATTAGGTAATAGTCAGTTCCTGTATACACGGCGACAAGGTTCACCACCTGTCACGTTGGGTTCTGACTATCTGGTGAAACGTGGGCTTTGATTTGGTTAATACCTCCACAATGTGGTGGTGTATGGCCACTCAAGCCTCTGACTACCACCGAATGGGGATAAAAGTCGAGACGTTACATTTTTTTTTTTTTAATTTTTACTGTCAAAAAGTCATTTTTAATTGGTGGATAAAAGTTGTTTCACGATTCCGAAATAGAGCCTAGTAATGGCGAATATTAGCCAACCATGAACTACCTAAAGTTTCTACTATCCCTAAGGAGTTACCGTAGCCTATAGATTCTAGGTTTCTAGGTACCAAAGGTATCGCTCATACGTTGGTGACCTGGACGGGGATGGAGAGAGGAGAAGGGAGTTGGGGCAATAGAACTAACTAACTAGCTGACGGGCCCGTTAGCGTGGTTGGCGCGGAGGCGCCTTTCACGCTGCAGGTCGTAGGTTCGATTCCTACCCGGGACATGCATTTGTGTGCATGAACATGTCTGTATGTCCGGAGTCTGGGTGTATATGTATATTAAGTATGTATTTACAAATAAAAAAGTAGTATATGTAATAATATCAGTTATCTGGTTTCCATAGTACAAGCTCTGCTTAGTTTGGGATCAGGTAGCCGTGTGTAAAAAATGTCTCAGGATATTATTATTATTATTATTATTATTTTAGCTGCATTTTGTGTACAATGAGTGAGAGCCAGAAACCAAACCAGCCAAACCCTTTCTCCGTTCCCCTCCCTTATCCCACTGCCCTTCAGGTTGACAACATGCGAGCGATGCCTTTGGTATTGCAAACTATAGCCTACGCTGGCCGTACGCTTGTTTGCCGCCTTAGTTGATATGCCGCAAAGCATGATGCATGACTTTACGGTTCGTTAAATGTGTCCAGTTTGTGTACGGTGTTGGTGCGGCCGTGCCGCAAGGATGAGGGTCGGCGCCTGGACGGTACCTGCTCCAACCCCAAGTACCCCTCCCGCGGCGCCACCCTCACCCCGCTGCCCAGGCTGCTCCCGCCGCAGTTCGGACCTGGTAAGACACCATAGTTCAACAGGGTCCCAAAGATGGTCAGCTCTTTATGGCTACGGTGATGTCACAACAACATTCAGATTCAGCTTCTAAGTACTTGGTGGGGAAACGCATTCTTTCACAGCTAGCTAGAGCTAAAAACATTTTGGTCACATTGGGCTTACTACCACCTCTTATTGCGAATAAATTTCAGAACTAAAATGAATCGCTACCATGGATATATTAGGGTAACGATTAATTTTAGGGTAACCTAGTCTAACTGCTAGTTCTACTAATTAGGTAATTGGTTTTGGTAGGATCCCATTGGATCCTTAAAAAATATCGGTCACCAATATAATCAGAGTAGACTAAAAGCCGACCCTTAATTATCAAGAAGAAGCTAGGAAAGTATGGAGCTAAGTATTTATGTGTTCCTTGACAGCGAGCACCTTAAGGCCAGCAAAAGATGGGTCAGAGCTGCCTTCCACCCGTGTGATACGGACCACGCTACTCGGAGACGGCTTCTTCAGGGACCACGACTTCTCCAATTTGGCAACAATGGCCTTCACGTTCTCCTTCGGTGATAACGTGGACCTGTTTTATATGCGTAAGTGGTATGATAAATACGTAGCTAATGTACTCATCACAAGGACTACATTGTATAGGCGGTGTTAGTTAAAATCTGTACTATGAAATTGGTATTGTTAGGGGTCATAAAATGATTTGGATTGGCAGGATGCCTCTCGAACGAAGGTCTAAGTATGCGTTTTTATGGATTCTTTACGACAAAAAATCAAATGGCACATGTGCACGCTCATGCACTTTATTTCATGTTTACAGTCCGATACGCCATAGCCAGTGACTGCTGCCTCGGCAACATGCGGAACCTCGCCAACCCCCGATGTATCCCCATCCCTGTCCCCCAGGACGACCCGTTCCTCCGCCGGACCGGCATCAGATGCATGAACCTCACCAGAGTGGAGACTTATCAGGACTATGGATGTCTACCGCCAACATTGCCCGCGGAGAGAGTAAGTATTTGAGCAGTTAAAGTGCGCGAATTTCTAGTGCTTCTCAAGCTACTTATTTATCATTCAAATTTCAGTACAATAGAGTGACGCCACTGCTTGATCTTTCGGTGGTATACGGTAACACAGAGGATAGAAACCGATTAATCCGAGCCAATCAGGGAGGCCTGCTGTCGTTTAGGATGGAAGGTGACAGGGAAGTTCCATCAGGCAATGGTGTCTTCTGTGTTGGCAACCGAGGGTCCGAACTCTTGACCTGCTATAATTTTGGTGAGAAATTTTAATATTTATGGCAGTACCAACTTAATAACTGCATGTTTTATTTTGTCGCAAAAATATTGCCTGGAGGAAAACGGTTATCGGGTAATGTAAAAAATGTAATGTAACGTCACGACTTTTATCCCCGTTTGAGGGTAGACAGAGGCTTGAGTGGCCATACACCACCACATTGTGGAGGTATTAACCAACTCAAAGCCCACGTTTCACTAGATAGTCAGAACCCAACGTGACAGGTGGTGAACAGTGTCGCCGTGTATACAGGAACTGACTATTACCTAATCCCGAGGGATAGGGAGGTTTCCTCACGATGTTTTCCCTCACCGTCAGCGAACTGTGTATCGGGTAATGAATATACTTAATTTAAAATCTAAACTGTCTCTTCATCATGCTTAGGTGATAATTACCAAGGAAACCTCGTGCCTGGAACCTACATGACAGCAATGTGGTTCTTCAGGGAGCACAACCGTATCGCCCGTCAGCTGGCTACCTTGAACCCCTGCTGGGACGACGACAAGCTGTTCCAGACAGCCAGGCAGATCAACATAGCGCAGTGGCAGTACATATTTTACTATGAACTTGTATCCGTATTTCTTGGTAAGACTTATTTTGATCAAGTTATGATTTTTGTGGCATATTTTAACAAGAAATAAAACTCATAGCATCAATTTCTCTGGGTATTCTCCTCAAAAACTATCCAAATACCTAGTGATTTTTGCTCTTTTGATTATCGTCAGTTTGGAAAATGCCACAGGTCGCAAGAATGCTCTAGCAGAGGGCATAATATATGACACAACGGGCTACGTGAACGACTTCGACCCGTCTCACGAGCCAGGAGTATACAGAGAATACGTCATCGGCTGCCGATGGTTCCATACTTTCCAACCTGGATTATCAGAGTAAGAAGATATTCTGATATTGATTTCTTCAGTCGTCGTTAAGTTCTCTCTTTCTGATTAAAATCTTGTTCCACAGCTTATATCGAAACAAGCGTTATATGGGCTCCAGAACAGCTGTAGATGATGAGTTCAGGAGTGGAATACTGGCCATCAACAACACGGAAGCTGACCTCACGCAAGGCGCTTATATACAACCGGCGGACAAGTTCGACCGCATCATAGACCCTGATGTAAATCACTTTTTCTATCAAGCTTGAGTACCTATAAAAAAGGTTTTTTCAGAATTAGCGAAGTCTTGAATCTTAAAAACAGTCGCATTCTCATGTCTAATAATAGTATCTGACTCCTTATCATACTGGCTAATCCCATTCCCACAGTTGGGGCAGCGTGTCTTCGGTGAGTTCCAGTCTGCATCAGATATTTCAGCTATCGACATGATGAGGGGGAGGGACGCGGGCCTCCCGCCATACAACTACTACAGGAAGTTTTGTGGTTACAAACCTGCACAAAAGTGGGAGGACTTTTACGATACCATTGATGAAGATGTGAGTACAAACTTTTGTTAAGTATTTATTTTTGGAAATACGTTGGATGTAAACTTTGAGTGTGACGTAGGTATGACATGAATCCAAACAAAAGAAAAACGACGAAACAGCAGCTATTTTAGTGCTATGTAAATATGGGGATATAGCTCAGTGGTAGAGCAATCGACTGCAGATCGATAGGTCCCCGGTTCAAGTCCGGGTGTCCCCTCAACTTTATCTTTTGTTGCAAAATAACTTTTGGCATTTCATACATATTTTCTATTTGGTTTCATTTTACATATACGCCGGTAACAACAATTGACAATCTGTAGAGGTGTCATTTTATCTCTCTTCTTATTAATCACTCTTTTTATTAATCTTTCATAATATGAGTAAAACATATTCAACTCGGCTGTTATCAGAAAGTGGAGATGCTGAGTCGTCTATACGACAGCGTCGAGGACGTAGAGCTGATGGTGGCGGTGTATGTAGAGAGGCTGCTCCCGAACGCGTGGGTGGGGCCCACTCTCTACTGCATCATGGTCAATAACTTGCGCCTCTGGAGACTCTCCGATAAGTTTTTCTTCGAGCACGGTGACTTCCCAGCCGCGCTGACTCTACGTAAGTTACCTTTGTTAAAAGCTAATATGTTCAGGCCCAGAAGGCTAGATAAGTTGGACTTCCACATGTAGGACTAGTCCACCATAGTCATGAACTGGAAGGAGTGGAGTAAGCATAGAGCCCTTTCCCAGTAGCGAGACAACACAGGCTCAATACAAAATGCTGCATTGGGTTCTTTACTCAGTCATTAGTCCAAATTACTAAGGACATTTTTGCACTCCTCATAATCAGATAATAGACTTCTACTGTTAAATTAAATGGGTGTACTCATGCAATAAAGAGTTCGAACGCAGCCTAAAGTGAACACTCGGTTTCAGCTCAACTGAACGAGGTGCGACAGACGAGCATAGCCAGGGTGTTGTGTGACAGCGGAGACAAGGTCAAGGAGATACAACCACACGCCTTCCTGAGAACACGACTTTGGTAAGCCTGATTGAGGCCATCCTCAAATTGTAGATTTCTTTCTGCTTAAGCAAATCGTTACAGATCAGAAAATTCACTACATCTACCTATGCCTTTGAGAAAAAAATGTGTGATAATATTGTTGCTTAAAAGCTACAACATAGTTTCAGCACCTATATTTTTGCAGAGACAGTTTGTAGGGAGGTCTTTAAGATATCTATTCTGAGAGTAAAATATTCTAAGTACTTAGCAGACTCAGACATTTATCGCGAAGACATTCCTAGAGCATATAAATTACATACAGTAGAGTGTGCTACTATTTGTTGCGAGTAACGTATTGGCCCTCAGTAGTGAAATATTTACGGAGGGTGCGGTACGTGCGGGAGATACTGATCCAGCATCCCAGTCCCGACCACTTACTGATCTATTTACTATACTGACATCATACTCGTATCTATAGGAGGTCATTCCGTAATTGATAAAAACTATAGATCGTCGCGTTAAGCTACGTTTAACTCGTTCGGACCGGACCGTAGATGGGTGACCTCAACCGTCTTTGAGTGGCGATCCCGATTGTCATTCTAAAATCTTTGACAGTCGTTACGGATGAAATGGTTTTATTCAGGTTACCGATAGTCGCCGTAGTCGTGTTTCGGAGAGCAGATAGGAAACGCTCCGTGTAAATATCGGTAAGGGTACAGGGTACACTGCAAGCCGGCTCCATAGGAAAAAGCTGGGGAGAAGACCATACTCGAATTAAGACCGTTTTAGTGAAAATGAGGTAAATATTTTGCAAGATAAATTCCAATTGTACTTTTCATCCAGGAATGCCTTGACGTCATGTGACCAAATCCCGGGGATGGACCTGAACAAGTGGAAGGACCCCTGGTGCCCTGTGGACGAGGACGGATCCTTTATTGGCTTGACAACTCCTGATACTACTCAAAATCTTTAAGGTTTAGTGCTAGTATCAATACACAATTACAATAAAACAAATACTAACTAACTACTACTACTACTAAACTAATAGTATAAAACTATAATTCACTTATGACCATATCTCCTTGTTCACTCTTTGGTATGAATTATAGACTATTTAAATAGGTTTTGTTTGTACATAATGTTTCATAAATAATGCGAATCATGTGGAGTAGATTTAAAAATTCTAATGATTTTAAAGTCCCTCTGTATAATATCTGTCTTCTATAGCAACCCTGAGGTTAAAAGTAGTAGGTACTCTATTAAACATCGTGTGCACGTAATGCAATTGGTAAAATTAAATACTAAGCAGAATATGTTGATGTGTTTTATGACCTACTCGCAGTAATCAGCTCGCGTGCGCGACCAGTTATGATGATCCGAGTTTACGTGTAAAAATAATTAAATACTGCGTGTTACACTTAGAACCACGAACCTATAACAACGTTTATCGAACGGAAGACGAGTATTATAACTAAGTACTTCAAAAGTATGTACCTATTTCATTTAGACCATCCGTTTCACTTTAAGTCTATTGCCTACTTAGGCCCATAATAAATATCTTCCAAAAACTATTTGGAACATGTCTGCGGGGAGTACCGGGCGGGTGGGATTGCAAATGATGAAATATGGCGTCGCCGGCGCCGCGCTGGGCTCAATTAATATTGACTGCCGATACCAAGAAACATGATGGTTGAGATTTAATATCACATTTCGTTTAATGTCTGTATTTACATCGCTACGACCTAATACAAAAAAATATATAATTTACTTATATCTTATTTTTTATGGCTTAACATCAGGCGGGCCGTACGCTTGTTGGCAGCTTTATAGTTGTATAAAAAAGATCCACCTGATGTTAAGTTTAGTGGAAAACGCGGTGCCGACCTTTTAGGGACTTGTAAACATGCCCTTTGAAGAACTTCATGTTGTTATGAAACACATAGGTAACAGTTTAAAATGCACATGCTACTAATAATACATACGAAATCATGTGTGTAAAACCTTTGATAAAACTCCGTAAGTTATTTTAAGATAGCGAGATACAAATATTCAATTAATTCCACGCAAACAAACCGACCGATAACCAATTATTTCACAAATCCGCGCTGGATTGTCCTCCCGTATCGGCAACAATTGTAGCCTCCACAAAACTATGCCTGTTGTTCTACTCTAGACTAGGAGCTTAACATAAATATGGAATTGTTTAAAATTGTTTAGGAGCGACTGTAGCCTAGGGGTGTACAGGTTGGGCTAGCAATCACAAGGTCCCAGGTTCGATCCCCGGTTGGGCATGCACCAATGGATGAATTTTCATCTATGTGCATAATTTACAGTTCGCTGACGGTGAGGGAAAACATCGTGAGGAAACCTACCTATCCCTCGGGATTAGGTAATAGTCAGTTCCTGTATACACGGCGACAAGGTTCACCACCTGTCACGTTGGGTTCTGACTATCTGGTGAAACGTGGGCTTTGAGTTTGGTTAATACCTCCACAATGTGGTGGTGTATGGCCACTCAAGCCTTTGACTACCCCCGAATGGGGATAAAAGTCGTGACGTTGCATTTTGTTTAAAATCCTAGTATTTCAATTTAATTTAAACTAGACTATATTTTTTTGGTACGATACTTGCGCTGAAATATTTCATTATCGCTATCAGCTAAGTAGTGAATAGGGCTTGTCTTAATCCACTGTCGATTTCGATAGGTTAAAGAGAAAGGAAGGCATCTCATATACGGGCTAGCTTGACCAGGGAAGTACCACCCCCTCTCTGAATGTCGGCGTAAAGTAGGTATTACAGCCGCGTTCCTCCCTCTGTCCCACTTCCCTTCAGGTCGGTGATGTGTGAGTGATGCCTTTGGTATAACAAGCATCTATAGGCTACGGTTACTGCTTAACATCAGGCGGGCCGTACGCTTGTTTGCCACTTTAACATACAAAATAACAGAATTAATTAATTAATGTGGTGGTGTAAGGCCACTCAAGCCTCTGACTACCCCCGAATGGGGATAAAAGTCGTGACATTACATTTTAATAACAGAATTAATAGGTACCTAGCCGCCATCTCCTGGCCTATGAGAGAAATCTCATTCATCATCTGAACATTCCGACATGACAATAAGGCATAAAACAAGCGTAGCTAGCAGAATACCGACCCGTATCGGAATTCGATTCCAGATTGTCTTGTACGATTACTACGATTACCTTTATGTGAGCTAAACCAATTGGATAACTTCATTAGATAGACCTATTTATTGTTTAACGTTTAACATATTTATCAAATAATTTATCATTTCATAGTAATAATTTCTAGGCAGTTTAATTCACTGTTCTAAAAAAATAAAGAACTAAAGAAAATAAACCGTCCCAGTAAAAAAAAGTTTAAAATCCGGATAAAGGGAATAAAAATAGGCCTCGAGCAAAGAAAAAAGTGATTTCAACAAAAAAGGTAGAAAGGTTACCTATACGCGTTCCTTAAGTGGCACCTACAAAGTTTGCTAATTGGCAAACCTGAGAACTCTCACGTGGTCTTGCGTCGCTGATGGACGCGTTGACGCGTTGACGACGCGTGTTTGCACGTTATCACGTACATTGTGGTTATAAGAAAGCAATCAATGTACTTCGTCCGCTGCCGCTGACCCCGTGTGTTTGCGCACGGTTTCGTGGCATTTTTAAACATTTTTGTCGTATTAGGTAACCTATCTACCTCTTTTCTTAATATATCATTGGCCTCGGGTGTCAAATAAGCCGCGATATCTCCGAAACGCATTCCCTAAGCAGAAACAATATTAGCCGGGGGTCGGTTTAATTTCCATAAGAAAATAAAAATGGCCTCTATTTGTCTTTGGGTGGTTGGAGAAAATCTTTGCTCTCGAGGCACTACCGTTTGTTACTTTCGAGTGAGAATCGGGTGATAAGTTTGAAGTACATAGTCGCATTCAAAAGTGCTGTTACAAATCTCAATCAATACTGTGCCGTATGTGATGTATAAAGGATGTATAAATTGCAGAGCCCCTCTAGACAAGTGGCATGAACGCTAATCGAATAGAATAGAATAGACTTCATAATGTATGGAAATGTCAAACGTCGCTATGTAGATCAACAACAGGTTGCTATGTAGATCACGTGACATGTCATTTCCATACATGAATCGTAGCGATTTGAAGAAACGCTTGTAGACGTCAGCCACTTGTCTAGCCCTTCAGAAGTACCAATTCCTCAGCAGAATTCATTTATAGGTCAGCAGTCTGCAGCCTTACCATAACAGTTTTAAATGGGCTTCGAGTTTTGAATTCGAAAGCAACTCGCTTGTAAATAAAGGACTATACTAGTAGAGCTTGAGTCCGTAATCTTAAATTTCGTTATATCTCATTTGCATTCGCCGCGGGCGTGAACTCAGCAAGAATTTGAGCGAAGGTGTTAGTATATCTGTCAGCACTATTACGCTTAATCCTGTCTAGACTTTAATTTCTTATTTATCAGCACTCAACTTAAGTAGTTTTAACTATGCCGTGATCGTTTTATAACCTTATATTTTGATGTAAAAGTGACTGTAGCCTAGGGGTGAACAGGTTGGGCTAACAATCAGAAGGTCCCAGGTTCGATCCCCGGTGGGGCATGCACCAATGGATGAATTTTCATCTATGTGCATAATTTACAGTTCGCTGACGGTGAGGGAAAACATCGTGAGGAAACCTACCTATCCCTCGGGATTAGGTAATAGTCAGTTCCTGTATACACGGCGACACGGTTCACCACCTGTCACGTTGGGTTCTGACTATCTAGTGAAACGTGGGCTTTGAGTTGGTTAATACCTCCACAATGTGGTGGTGTATGGCCACTCAAGCCTCTGACTACCCCCGAACGGGGATAAAAGTCGTGACGTTACATTACATTACATTTACATATTTTGATGTACAAGAGTCGCTCTCCTTTTGTATTATCAAAAAGAAATTGTTATTTAAGGAATTTCAAATGATAAGGAATTGTATATGTTTAATATAATGTACATAAATGAGATCTTACAATAGCAAGTATAACAAAAAATATACAAAAAAATCCCCAATCATTTCTTATACCCGTAGCCAGTCCACGGAGGGTTGAGGTTTGCCTCTGGCCACGAACTGTAATCGTCTCTCAGCTTGGGTTCACACCTAGTGTCGGTCCATCTAGCCAGGTCCATACTCGGGATCTGCTTGCAGGGAACTAGTTTATTCCTGAAAAATATAAAGTTTCCAGTGCATGCATTTTTTATGGGACTGAGGTGGCAAACAAGGGAACGACCCGCCTGATGTTAAGCAGTTACCGTAGCCTATAGATGCTTGCAATACCAAAGGCATTGCTCGCACATTGCCGACCTGAAGGGAAGTGGAACGAAGGGAGGGGAAGAAAGGGGGGAGTTGGGCTACCAGCTCTCTCACTCATCGTACGAAGCGCAGATATAATATCTACTTTACGCCGATCTTCTGTGAGAGGGTGAATGAAACTACCCTGGTAGAGCCAGCCTGCTTAGCTCTACCACCAATAAAAGTATTATGCTCTTTTCAATGTGGAAAGAAGAAGCTTACTTTTTGCTGACATTGAGAAGAGCTCGCGGTTGTATCTTCTCGACACCGTCTCCATTGTCACAGAGTAATCTTGCAACGCTAGTTGTTCTTATTTCATTCAATTGAGCTGGTAAACAGATACATTTTATTTACAAAGTGTATGAACGGTGCCTTGCATTATGAACATCCTTCGTCAATATTGCAATATTGGTTATCGGGAAATATTAAATAGGCTGTTCAACATATTGAGCAATGTTTGTACAATGCCGTCTGCTGTCGTCAAACCAAGACTAATCCAACAAGACGTATTTTTTTTCATAATTTTTTTTTTCATAAAAATTGGTTTCCTCTTTACCTCAATCTTGCCGCAGGGACAAAAATGTTGCCGACAGTGGAGCGAACGCACCCAGAACCTGTTCACCCTACTTTTAAAGAGATTTGGATTGTACGCACTCGGAAAAACAGTCGCAGGCAGAGACTTCAACTCCTTGGCTCATCAAAAAATATTTTCGTCTAGCTCTTCAAAACAGTTAGCTAGCTTAGTTTGTATACTGTCAGCATCAGGACCAATATCGCAATGTTCTTCTGGTACTCACGTAACGTCAAAGCCGTGGGTGTGTCTCCGTGCTCAAAGAAGAACCGGTCAGACTTCCTCCAGTGCAGCAGGTTCTCCGCCATGATGCAAAACAGCGTGGGCCCCACCCACGCGCCGCCCATCAACTTCTCACTGTAAATGGCCACCATCAGCTCCACGTTGTCTATCTCGTCGTCGTAGATCCGCCGCAGTTGCTCCAGTTTCTAAAGAAGGATATGTTAATTAAGGCATCAGGTTCTTGATTCTTCTCACAATATCTCAGAATCTCCGAATTACTCAAACGCAACTCAAGTTTGTGAGTTACTTGATTTTGAATATACGAAAATACAGATAACGAAGTCTCAAGGTTAAGTGGGACTTAAACATTTGAGTAGGTATAATGTATCATTTACTATGTTCATAAAAATACTGTACTTTTATCTCTTATGTCTCATACAATTGCTTGTTGTATTTGCCTCAAATTAAGGATAAGCAGAGATCGTTACCATGTATAAAAGTGATCAATTAAATGAATATAAAAAAGTGCATTACATCAGCATAAATATTATCCTTGAGATCATCGAACTTATGAGCGACCGGGAGACCGCAGATCTTCCTGTACTCATTGTACGGAGGAAGGCCCTGGTCGCGGCCCCTCATGATATCGATGGCACTAAGGTCGGAGGCTGCTTGAAGCTCCCCGAAGACCCGTTCAGCTAGCTGCAGAAAAAAGTACAAAAGTAAATCATAGAAATACTTAAGAGTTATTTTTATTGGCGGAAAGGCAAGCAAGCTTACATCAGGCTCAATTGTATAGTCAAACTTGGCAGCCCTCTGTCTGAAGGCTCCTTGAGTGAGATCGGCCTCGGTATTATTCAGTTCCAGGATTCCACTTCTGAACTCATCATCCACAGTGGTGCGGGTTCCGAGGTACTTTCCTTTGTTGCTATATAGGCTGAAAGAACAGATGAGAAGAGTAACTTATTGGTGCCTATATTCTCCGGAGTGTGTAGAGTGGAATTTTCATTTGGCACGCGACACGGTGCGACAAGAAAGAACTGCAATAGCAAAGGACGGTAATTATTGGGCCTAAAATGGGAATATTATTCCAAGAAGTTCAAGAAGAGACAGCAGCATGAAGAAATGTAGGTAACTCACTCGGTTCTCCCATCCTGTAACGTATGGAACCATCTTGTACCCACCAAGTACTCATGGAACACTCCAGGCTTAACACTTGGATCGAAGTCATTGACATATCCATCTGTGTTGTATATGATCCCAGTATTGAGTGCGTTGTCTTTACCTAAAAATACATGAAATACCCGACTTTTAATAACTGTATTGCCATTCCATAGCAGTTCCTCTCTCACATTCAACATTCATATTCAATACTTTATTTATATTATTTTGACGCTTCACCTAATATCTCCGCCATCAGCTCATAATAAAGGATATACTGCCACTGCGCTATGTTGATCTGTCTGGCGGTCTCGAACAGCTGCTGGTCTTCCCAGCACGGGTTTATCTCGGCCAGCTTGCGAGCGAGCCGGTTGTGCTCCCGGTAGAACCACATCGCAGTCAGATATATGCCTGATAGCACATTGCCGTCGTAGAAGTCACCTGCAAATAGGATAAAGTGATTGGTTCAGATTTCTACTAATCAAGTCACAATTATTATGGATAGTACAAGCCATTACCAAATTCATAGCAAGCATTTTCAAAAGGTCTCTTATTGTTGATGCAAATGGGTGAAGTTCCGGGAGGTCGTTCCACTCCATCTCTCGTGACTGCTTTCAGCAAGCCGCCCTGGAACTGCCTGATCTGTCGCTCCCTCTGCTCTGAGAAGCCGTATACTATGGACAGGTCTTCAAGAGGCGTTGGTAAAGAGTACTGAAAATGTAGAAGAAAAGATAATTCTTTGAATGCTTTACAATGTCATTGGACACTGACATAAAGCTGCTGGTTGGAAACACAAAGTAACAACATTAGAATTTGACTACTCGTAATATAGTCTACACTCACTTACCCGCTCAGCAGGCAAAGTATTAGGTATACACCCCATCTCCTGGTATGTTGAAAACCTGGTGAGGTTCATGCATCTGATACCGGTCCGGCGGAGGTAAGCGTCGTCTCGGGGGACCGGGATCGGGATACAGAGGGGGTTGATGCGATTCGGGGTGTTGCCCACGCAGCAGTCACTACCCACAGCGTAGCGGACTGAGAAAACAAAGAACGTAGACCAAGATGTAGCTCTGATTGCACCATACGCAAGCAGCAATTAAGTTTTAAAGCTGATGATGCCATAAGGTTTTAAGACTTATTATAATTTACTCTAGTGAACTTCCTGTAGAACTTAAATTTCAGAAGCAGCCAGAAAATCACACAAAATTGTCGCACCAGATGTCATTTTGAGGATACCAGAAGACGAAGAAGTTCTATGCCCTTTAAAGCCACATGATCCATCCATTTATTCATAAACCTCGTTAAATAATGTAATTTTATGATCAGCTTACGTAATACAGTGAGATCAGCAACGTCTACAATAGAGAATACTAATATATGCGTCGCCAGCGTATTGAACTCGTGGTCTTCTGGGTACCCGTCGCTCAAGATCTTGGTGCGGAGCAGCCGGGCCGACGGCAGCATGGAGCCGTTCATCGCTGGCCGGAGGCTGTTACCTGAAGAATATGTAAAGCTAGCACTAGGACACGAAATGTTGACTAGCTGAGCTATATGTATGTTTCCTAGGTAGAGATAGGTGATACATAATTATGGTATACATCCTGAGTGCACATTGTTGCAAAATAATTGTGGTGTGTGTAATTCTTATGTCAATTGTGGATTAAGTTTGGGTCCAATATCGATTTTCTTTTTGTAATCATTACATAAGTATCTATATTTTTATTGCTTAAGAAGCCAGACGGACCACCTCATGCTAAGTGAAAATCGCCACCTCCCTATTATTAGAGGGAGCATACGTGGTGCCGACCTTTTAGCGACCTGTAAACATGCCCTTTGAAGAACATGTAGTGCAAAGGAAATATTATTGTAACATCAATAACTGTTACACAACTTTTAACGTGCTCAATTAATGCACCGATGGCTATTATAATCGTTGATTACCTAGTTTCCCGCATGTAATTGTTACTATCCTGGCTATATTACTTATGCAAACGGTATAGTTCGTCATTTTTTACCTGCAGTTTTTATAATGTATTGATTTCTCACAGTAGTAAAACAATTTAGGATTCTTACCGAGTCCAAACCTAGCTGGTCTCATCCTCAGCATAGGAGTGGGAGAGCCTCCCCGTGATGGGTACTGAGGGTTTACGCAGGTGCCGTCTATCCGGCGACCTTCGTTCTGTTTGCATGGCTTGACGGCAACTGTGCATGGCCTGTGAACATTTATTGCTTTGAATATATAGTCCATCCTAAACTACTCTAAAGCCCGGACTTTGCCAATGAAATCCACCCGCCTGATATCTGGACTTCCGGCTACTCTTACTCATTGTACGAAATGCAACTGTAATAGCCCCTTTACGCCAATGATGATCAAAATGATGTTACTTAGGTTACTATAATTGATAAATTAATTTCTATCTCACGAGAAGATGCTCAAATTAAACATCAAAATATAGGACACGATGACGTCAAAAGAAATATTCTGTAAATATATGAAACTATAGCAAAACTACAATATCTTACTTACCCAGTCAAATTCAACGAAGCCAAGATATCATCTCTGTCCTTGGACACTGGTTTTCCGAAGTAAGCGTCATACAATACCTGAGATACCACCACGTGACACGCAAACATACAGAACACGTATTTTATCATCTTCGAAGTCCTTTCCTCGGCACGTCCAAGGATCACTGATACTCGCTAGACTCCTGAATCTAGCCTTAAAGGAAAGAAGTGTAGAATGTCCCCAGGAACTGCCTTATAAACTCTGGTGTCACACTAAGTACTTCACGCCTCCAGTAGGTCCGTGCTTACTGAAAGCGCAGTTCTAACGAGTGGCTATCTGAACCTGAATAACCGATACGCAGCAGTATTTATCGACGTCGAACGGATAAATATCCTTTGTCTAAGTGAACAATTAATAGTAATGATGTAATGTTACGAAATTGAAGACTAGCGGCTGTATACATGGTGTTGCTTGTTGACGATACATTATTGCATTGTTTTATTACTGGACAACTCTTACGACTTCATAAATGACTGTACTATGTCATAGCTACGATGGGAACTAAATCATGTATCTCCAATCATGTTTCTGTAATTTAGTTTCTAATATGCTCAATGTCCTCCACCAAGCCAACTATGAAATGAAATGAAATGAAAAATATTTATTCAGCACAGCACAAAACAAAAAGGAACAGCACAGACAAAATAAATAATTTGAAAAAAATAAAAACACGAGTGCCCTGCCAAAAACGAACTAAAAAGTATAAAATAAGTGCAGTGTCATTGCAGTCGGGGACCGTTCTGTGGAACACTTTTTAATTTAAGAGGTCCCCCGACTGCAATGACACTGCACATGTTTTATACTTTTTAGTTCGTTTTTGGCAGGGCAGTCGTGTTTTTAATTTTTTCAAATTATTTATTTTTATTTTATGCATTTTAGTGACAGCAGCCAAAAATGAAATGTTTGTTTTATATGTACACCCTACCTATGTTAAATTATGCCAATAAGTTATACATTTTTGAAATGTGCACATCAAGGCCTTCAATTGGATACCCATATTGTAATAATGGAAGAAAACAAAAATAATATACCCAGTATTACCCGTAATGATGTAAGGATTCTAACGATACCCCATACATCCAATTCGGTTCAGGCATTTATAAGTTATGGTGGAATAAAGAATTTCACATACATACATACATACATGAACCCTAAACACATATACACTCCTTTTTTTTGGGCAGTCGTGTAATTAAAGAGATAGGCATATAGATAGTAGGTATACAACGAGCAACATTATTTTCAGTGTGAGCTGTGCCGAAAAGCATTTGGCTCAGCGTGTGCTGGAGAGGAACGGGGTCTCCTCCAGCGCTGATTTTCAGCCAAAGCCTCCTCATACTCTGTTTAGATATTAGCTGGCTACCCAAAAAAACTAAATAAAACAATAAAGCAACTAGAAATCTGGAGTAGTATGAAAATGCTATTTACATCATCACACCTATTTTCTATAAGAGGCACACCCATATCCCATGTTCCACCCATATTAAATGCAACATTTCATTTAACCTTAGACCATTCTAATTCGTTCGAGCATTCAACACACAGATAATCTACTCCATGACCGAGCGCGGTGACCGACCTGAAACGGTCAAACGTGAATAAATTAGAATGGACGCCTTTCTAAAGCATTTTAATTATATTGAATGGTATTTCATCGGAAGCCCGGTTCATTAGCGACGCGGTGAGCTCGGTTCAATCGGAGATGAGCTCAGGGGTCAATGACCACAGGGCTGTCCCTTGACGCTATCCACCGATCATGTGTCACCGAATAGCCAGGGCCCCGATTCTCTTTTTTTATAGAACTGCGGTGGCAAACAAGCGTACGGCCCGCTAATGTTAAGCATTCACCGTAACCTATAGATGCTTGCAATACCAAAGACATTGCTCGCACATTGCCGACGTGAAGGGTAGTGGAATGGAGGGAGAGGAGGGAGGGGTTGGGCTTTCGGCTGTCTCACTCATCGTAAGAAACGCAGCTGTAATAGCTGCTTTACGCAAATCTTCTGTGAGAGGGTGGTACTACCCCGGTCGAGCCAGCCCGTATATGAGTCAATTGGCTACAGCTTGGCTCTACCACCTTAGAAAATTGTCCATTGTGAAACCACCAGTCCCTAATAATAATTATTATTATCTTTGTGAATTCTTCATAGTAAATCGCAAATTCGCGGCGGTCAGATTAAGGTGGTAGCGCCAAGCTGTAGTCAATAGATAGCAGCTCCTTTACGGGCTGGCTCGACCGGGGTAGGACTACCCTCTTACAGAATATCGGCGTAAAATTGCAAATTGAGCTGCGTTTCGTACATCCCCCCGGTCCCCTCCCTCTATCCCACTCTCCTTTAGTTCGGCAAAGGGCAAGTGACACCTTTGATATTGCAAGCATTTATTGGCTACGGCAACAACTTTACATCAGCAGAAAGAGGCAAGCTGCCAACTTATTACGTTAATAAGCAAAAAACAACACACAAGCCAATAAAGACTCTGACCCCCACATCAGAGGGAGATCGCGGGCCGGGCCAAAAAGCGCCCGGACAAAAAAAAAACAAAAAAACAAAAAAAAAAAACACTTTACATCCAGCGGGCTTCATCATTTTCATCCAGATTTTCCGAATCATTTTAACATGATTTAGATTTACGAAAAATGTATTGTTATACGAAATGATAGCAGTATTTCTTATTTGATAAAAAAACAACCGCTAGGGCCGGGAAGCCCTAATGTACCTTTATGTCACGTACAATGTACAAACGTGTAGCAAAAGGTAGGATTTTTCCGCATCCGCTCGCCCCGCTGTCGGATTGAGTTGTGTGACGGGAATTTTGTCGTTTTATTTTGTTGGTTTCCTTTTTAACGGAATGAAATGAAGAAGTATTATTTCGTGGTAGGTTTTCAATCTCAATCGGTAAAGATGTACTTACGTACATACTTCGGCTCGGCGTAGTAGTCATGTCCATAACACGCGCATGCCGCGCGAAGCAGCTTTGCGTCGCGATGTTTGATATGCCGCACGCGAGGCGAATGCTCGCCCTACCCCACCCGAGCGCTGTCATTTGCCTCGCCTAGCCATAAGACAGAAGGAGGTCAAACTGATTGCTCGGGTATACCCTTCTCTGTCGCGCGGCATGCAACTGGGACAACCTCGCGTGCCTCGCGAGGCATGTGCGTGAGCAGCCACGCGCGGTATATATGCGTGTTGAAGACGTAGCTATATAGTCATTCCTCTTTATACATATATTAGTAGGTATAGATCGTATAGATAGGTATGTGTGATTGCGCTACAAATTATTATCCACTAACTTTTATTTCCCAACAAGGTGTTATTTAATCAAACGTAAAGCTACGCGGAAAATTGTTTCTGATCATTTTCCGGAAAATTATATTTCATTCAAGTGAGCTTCTTTGTGAAGGACTTCCTTGTCAGTTTATTGTGATAAATAAAAGTAGACATTTGTAAAAATTATATTTTAGTAACTAAATGTTCTATAACATATATTTATTGTAACTACACTTCCAGTAAGATTTTGGACTGGATGCAATGATTACCCATTCAATTATTCTACACAAGTAAAATGTAGTACTTATGTATTTACCTATCTACTGATCACTATTTTTGTGATTCAAAACAGGCAATACTAATATAAAACCAGGAAGGAAATGAAAAAGGACCACCTACCTACACGAATGTGATATCTCAAAATCAAACATCTTTCGATGTTTTATGAAATAGATCGAAAATTTGTCTGATCTAACAAATTTGCAACGCCAGAGGAAACAGCCTACCGAATTTTACTCATTTTGGCTCTAAACTTGGTATCTAAACCGCGTTGTTTACGACTTATGAACTATCAAAGAGGCTACCCGTACCCGTGTAGGGAAACCTCGTGTCGCAATTAGCGGCACTTGTGGGTGCACCTCATCAACGGCTGCATTATGTAACTACTGACGCCTCATAATTAATTAATTACCTGCATCATGAGACGGAGTATTCGCTAAATTTAACATTCAAATGTTATTTAAATGCGAACGTGCTTTCAACAGAAATTTGTTCTGTCATTTTGTCATTTTAACAGATTATACATTTCATAAAGTAGTGGAAATAATATTGTTACTTACTTACGTCAATGGTGCTAATTAGAAGAATATAAAAACAGTTTTCTGTAACATTATAAATCTCAATAGTATAACAATAATGCCATAATAATTACTAAATCATATAGTACTAAAGACGGACAGATGTCTGGCTCACAACAGACTCAACTCGTTGCAAACAAGACGACTCTTCTCTTAAATACTAACAAGTACAAATTCTTGCTACATATTACTAACTAAAAATTTTGTATCTAGACCTTAGTACAATGTCTGTGAATTCTAAATCTTTATTGATTTTATGGCTAATGAAATTTTATGAACCTGATTTTCATGGAAAATTAAAGGATTTAATTTTGTAAGCTTTTAAAGTACATTGTTGAGTAAGTACTTAGACCCATTGACTTAAATATGCTACTACGAAAATTAAATAATGTTTACTGAACCAAAATAACATAAAAATATAACTCTCTTTGTCTCTACATTGATCTCTACCATAAAGACCATTGGTGGTGCTGGAGACGTATAACTTGGGTCTATTTAAATCTTGAGTAAACTCTGAGCTGGCTGTTGCTGAGTCAGCTAACCTTGTCTTCGGCCTCATTGTCAGTTTCCATCAGGTGAAATAGGGGTCAAGCGCTAACCAATAAAAGAGCTCTTTATTTATTTAAGCCTTTTTACACTAACTTACTTATCTAAGGTTACACTTATTATATTATATTTATATTTCATCCCACTGCTGGGCGAAGGTCTCCCCCTTCCTCTTCCACTCTTTCTTGTTATAGGCGGTGCGGGACCATAGTGCTCCTTCATAAGGCTCAATCTCATCTCTCCATCTTTTCTGTGGTCTTCCTTTTTTTGTCTCTTGGAAACCAGTTGGCTATTATATTGTTCCACTTTTCATTACTGTCCTTTGCAATATGGCCCTATCCCTTGCAATGAGAGAGTTATAGAGAGAGATAAGATGAGAGTTCATCTTATTATTTCTTATATCTCTGTCCATCATCAAGTTTAATGAAGATGGTGTTAAAAACGAATCTGGTATGAAAAAGCAGCAAGTAGAACTATCCGGGTTTTCATTCGATATTAATGGAGCCCCGCGCGGTTGCAACCGCCGCCATATTTCATCGTTAGCTGCCCGCGCCCGGGATTCCCTATAGACTAAAAGGATATCGTTTTTAAAGATTTCTCTCCGCATACTTCCCACAAATACCTATGGGTAAGAAAATAAAAGTTCCAGGCTGTATTTCAGGCAAGATTTGTGTGCTGCATTTTCGATAGAAAGTTAAAACGTTGAAGTTAACAATGATTGTGATGACCTTAGTTAGTGTCATGGCATAATCTTTAGTTTATCAGTGTGATGCATAAATTCAGTACGTTATGGGTTATTACCTACTTACCTCAGATACTTACCTTCTCAAAAAAAAAATACTAAGTACTTAGCCTAAGTAATGTCGTCCTCAATCCAATATTAAAAATACTAAATCGTATAAGCGACTGCAGCCTAGGAGTGAACAGGTCGGGCTAACAATCAGAAGGTCCCAGGTTCGATCCCCGGGGGGGCATGCACCAATGGATGAATTTTCATCTATGTGCATAATTTACAGTTCGCTGACGGTGAGGGAAAACATCGTGAGGAAACCTACCTATCCCTCGGGATTAGGTAATAGTCAGTTCCTGTATACACGGCGACAAGGTTCACCACCTGTCACGTTGGGTTCTGACTATCTGGTGAAACGTGGGCTTTGAGTTGGTTAATACCTCCACAAGGTGGTGGTGTATGGTCACTCAAGCCTCTGACTACCCCCGAACGGGGATAAAAGTCGTGACGTTACACATTTTATAATAAAATATATTCATCAGTAAATTCAAAAACTACCATATAACATTGAAGTTGTATGCAACAAGTTCTGACCAACATACTAAACACGATGCCAACCAAAAACCGACCTTACCTGCAACTTCGCACGGTTGGAGTGAACAGCAAACATAAAGTTGTTGTATCTTTAATGGGCTTAGTTCGGAATCGCAGCTGCACATGGCGGATTAAGCACGCGAGATAATATTTCAGAGCTTAGTCCCGACCAAGCTCGCAGTATCGGTTTTTTTTTATTGAAAGTACCCCGCTATGTAACGCTACGGTTTTCATTTTAACGGCTTCGTTACTTAGTAGAACTTTAAGTGTTTAAAACACTTTTTATCTCATGTGTGTGTTGTAAATTCTAAAGAGAAGATCTTTATGCCATATTGGATAATCTCCAAATGTTATATATTTGCTGCAAGCTGTCCGAATGACGAAATTTATTCAAACTATTTATTGACAATTTATTTTTAAAATTCAAATCCAGAGGTACCAATGCTTTGACTTTACATTGTATAAATATAATTATAGACATTTTATATAAGTGTAGGTGTATTTATAGGTATTATACCTAAAGTCCGTTTTAATATCCCCCTTCTCCGAAGGCAAAGGAGTCATAACCTCAGTGTTTACTGCACATTTTAAATGAAAATACACGCGGCCGCAATAAAGAGCAATAAGGAGACAGCTATAAATGTAATTGAAATTCCTCCTGCTCTGGTCTGCAAGCATGGATTTAATGCATAACCCATGGACCAATTATTAAGGGGACTGGCCCTAAGCAAGTCGGCCGAGTGGTCGGCCTAGTACTAACATCGACATAAAACGAAGTGAGTAGTTCAATTATTTACCGGTAGATAGAACAATGAAAATGAAAAAACAATGACCACGTTTTTTTTTCATACATATATCTGATAAGGGCACCTCTTTCTTTAGTCTTTACTCTGTGGCATAACCTATTTCAAAAACGAAAATATATTTTTATAACACGGAAACATCTGATGATTAAATTAACCCGTTTTGTGTAGAATATTTACAGCTGAACAATTGCAGGGTTCCAATTTTGTAATTATTTTTCATTAGCAAAACAATGATTGTGATTTGGCTTGGGTTTGATGTTGTTACTGTCTGTTATCAGATAGCTGTGAAATAAAATGTTTGGATGCTTAAAATCAGTTTCACCTGAAATGGAATCATCATACAAGAAAAAAAGTAAGTTTAAAAACTAAAACCCGACTACTGAAAAATCACGCTCTAAAAAAGAAAATATTCTTATCTGGAGGATAGCCGTGGTCCGTGGTCATATGCCATTTTGCCCTAAAGGAGCTACACGGACCACGGCTATCCTCCAGATAAGAATATTTTCTTGTTTCATACTTTTTAGAGCGTGATTTTTCAGTAGTCGGGTTTTAGTTTTTAAACTTACTTTTTATTTAATTATTTTGGAGTTATAGGTAACAATATATATATTTTTGAAATGTGCCCATCAAGGTCTTTCATTTGATACCCCACACGGTTTTATCAAAAAATGTTTTTTTTTTAGTTCATGACATTATGTCCTTTAGAGGGCGCCATATGCAATTTTATGTGACGTTACATACCTATTTATACCATACAATACCTCATTTGTCAAATTACGACAAGTAGGTTGGAAGTTAGGTGGGAACAGATGCACATACATACATACATACATACATACATACCGGTCAAAATCATAATCCTCCGCCGTAGTCGGGTAATAAGGGTGTTATTACCAAAACACAAATATTTTTTGATGCAGACGCATTCCCCACGAACCGTCTGATCTTTAAGAGCAATCCTCTCAATAATTCATGTTGTTTTCGAGAAAAAACCATTAAAAGCTCTTGTTTTGTGCTGCGGAGCGTTTTCTTAAGCTGTTGCGGTCAATAAAAATATGAGAGGCGGGGCCGCACGTGACACGAATGGAATGGAGAGAACGAGATTGTGGCTAGGAGGACCGCGGGAACGAACACTTTCACTAACGTAACATTAGTAACGTAACGTAACGTAACCTCTCTCTTGTTATGCCTTCTCACAGCAGTTCCTTTTATGATAGTTCCTTCACTGTCGAGGCTGTCCGACTCTGGAACTCTTTACCGGTCTCTGTCAGAATTGCTCCCTCCTTACACATTTTCAAAGACCGGGTAAAGAAATTCTTTCTTTCTCCATAAGTACTGCTTCTTAAATTTATTTATGTATTTATTTTGCCTATCCCCATGCTATTACGTGCTGTTATATTAATTTAGCCATTATGTAGTAGGTATAAGTATATCAGTCTATGTAATATTTTCTTGTTTATGTAATGTAATTTATGTGTATGTATAAGTGGTAATTTATGTAAGTACACCCCCGTATTATTTTTTCTTTAGATCCTCTCCATCCAAAGGTTGCCTGGTAGAGATCACTATTAGTGATAAGGCCGCCCATTTTCCACTTTCTGTGTAAATTGTGTAATTATTTTAAAAAAAATATTTTTCTAGTGGTGGATTAATAAAGAGTTATCTATCTATCTATCTATTAGGTAACATAAAACCTATTTATTACCCATTCCATCCATCCATCCATCAGCCGAAAGACCACTGCAGGACATAGGCCTTCCCCAATGACCTCCATACATCCACCACCACTAATATAAATAGGTCCACCGCGACCCCGCGACGCGTGCGATGTCGTCGGTCCACCTTGTGGGGGCCGTCCTGCGCTACGTCATCCGGCTCACGGTCGCCATTCGAGATCCTTTCCACCCCATCGGCCATCGGTTCTATGAGCTATGTGTCCCGCCCACAGCCACTTCAACTTTGCAATTCTTAGACATACCTACCTATGTCGGTTTTACCATTGTGAATAAGCATTCTTTCCTAGTTATTTTCTGCTTAACCTGTGCTTATCGTATAGATCGTCCTCATCTTCATTAAATAGAATTATAAGGAGTCCAAAATGCTTCTGATTAATATTCTTTGCTTTGAAAAACCAAGTCAAAAAGCATGGAGTATCATCGGAAGGCCATTTCTATAAAATTTATGATGGCATTATAAAATTTGTAGCGTATTTAATAGCCCCAACAAAGGGTCCGTCCATTAGCCACGGGGATTCATTTGACGTCATATTTCATTTTATTCCGAATCATGTTTTCAGAATTTGTTTCCAACTAAAAGAACTGTCTATAGAAATAATACGCATCGGTTAAACGATATTTCTTTACTTAGTATTCTGAACAACTCTTAAGACGTAAAATGTTTTCTCAAGTAGTTTATATACTCAACGCGGTAACTTTTAGAAGGTACTTTTACTTAATGCATTAAAGAATAGTACAGTGATTATTATAATTTGTTGTAATTACCAATATGTAACATAAAGAATCTTGTTTATCTCTTCTTCTGTATGCCGTGGTTGGACCTAAGCCCACCACCTTCCTACTCCCATAATAAGATTTTAACATCTAAAAAGCACAAAACTATATTATACTACCCTTTAGTACTTCATTATTCTATACTTCATACTTATAAAGTGGATTATGAAGCCTCCTTTCATTGGCACCCACCATTTGTATCCAGGAGAGCTGCTATTACAAACCCAGTACGAAAGCATTTAGCCGTTTCGTTCGGTCTTCGAATCTTGAATTTTGACACATATCCGTAATAAATTAGTGTCAAAATCACGAACGAATGAACGAACGGAATAGATGGTCCAGGTTTGTAATAGGCCCCCAGACGCATTTTTGGCCGACGCATCTCCCTCGGGGTTAGGTACACAGTAGAAAAATCTCATACGGTCGCGTCAATCTCATTGAATCTCATCCAGATCTCCGACAATCGACTCATTTAGCTCCTGGATGACACCCACCTATATACGCTTCGTCTAAAAGTACTTACCCACATAAAAGTCCCTACAAATATTTTAAGTACTCGTTTCTGAACCAGTTGTCCCTTTTAATGTCCGTCATAGAGGACAAGAAGTGAGGGTAGCCGCAAAAACCCCTCGACCCCTCATCAGCGTCGCTGCTTTTTACCGCAAGAGGGCGACACTCGAGCTTTTTCAATACGTTTACGTAAGACGCTAAAAAGTTGGCAAGTGCTCGATGAATTCGCAAATTTTAGATAATTGCGACAGTTTTGAGATGCCCTTCGGACCGAGGATGCGAAGGTCAGTTGAAGAACTGTCGCATGTTGATTTTAATAATGACGTGCTTTTTGAATCCGTGGACATAAATAACGTTGATACCAAAACATTCAGAATCCTATCCTTCTATCCGACTAATTATTATTAATGCAAAAGTATGTGTGAATGTTTGTAATTACGTATCTCCATAAATACTAAACCGATTTCAATGAAATTTGAAATGAAACGTAGACATGCTAATCTTACAAATCAATATCCATGCGGGCGAAGCCGCGGGGCACAGCTAGTAATAAATATAGAGTGGCTATGTTCTGTGATGTTGTTGCCCGACTACAAAAAAGTTCTTTATGTAGGGTTTCACCTCAAAAAATAGTTACTAGTAAGTACCCATATCACTATATTCTTTGTTGTTATTACTCGTGATTTCCCAATAAAAAATAACGAACCATGAATATTGAGGGACACGCTCTATGGTTTTATTTAGTTCATAAAACTGAAAGCGATAACTAGACAACATAAGAATCTCCGGATTTACTTGCCCAAAACAAACGTGTAGAGCAATGATTATAGAGTTTGAAGGGATTGACCGTAGAGTTGGCCCTCATTAAAATTACCCTCAAGCTGATTGCCTCCATAGCATAGTAGAAAGATGGGTAGTAGGTTATCTTCATACAACGCACCGCGCGCGGCTTGCATGTGTGCGCCATGCGTATCTATGCGTATTTGTATGAAGATAACCTGCTACCCATCTTTCTACTATGACAATAGGTAACAAAATAGATGGATCTTTCGTCGATCAAATCAGCATGACAATGCAGTGAGGATTTACAGACAGGGGAAATGCTTCCCTCATGGACATATAAGGCTAGTCATGTAGTATCATGTATACCTGTTAAACAACAATTGTAAGCAAGAGCGCAAAAATTTCGCGCCTTGTTTACTACAGTAGTAGTACCATGGACCAATTACTAAGGGGACTGGCCCTAAGCAACTCGGCCGAGTGGTCGGCCTAGTACTAACATCGACATAAAACGAAGCGAGTAGTTCAACTATTTACCGGTAGATAGAACAATGAAAATGAAAAAACAATGACCACGTTTTTTTTCATACAAATATCTAATAAGGGCACCTCTCTCTTTAGTCTTTACTCTGTGAGTAGTACCTACATATTATGGATATCGACCCTCAAGCAACACGGGGAGACTAACAACTTATCCACCATAAATATTTTACGAGAAAAATGAGGCGTAGAATACAAAAGAAATAATAATCGAGTCGCGAACAGTAACAAGTCGGCAATAAAAGTTTAGTGTTTCCCCTACGCCCACCGCCCACCGCCCACCGCGCGTAAAGCCGCGGACCTGACCTTGACTCCAGACTGAGGGCACGGGCGGGGGCTGTTAGGGCTTGCTTCATAAATGCGTGGTTTGATACAAGGCTATAATGATGGTAAATGTACACACGAGAGTATGAGACTCCAACGTTTCTAAAGCCGGGTCCAAATATGTATCATTTGCCCGATCCGATCACCGTATCCGTATCGCCGACGCGTATCATGATCGCATATGTGGATGGGTGATGATACGCGTATCATGATACGCGATCTCGATACGCCGTTATGATACGGCCCGAACCATGTCGTGTCGGTTTTTGACCGATCATCAAAGGTGATACAGATACTATTGTGAAGATACGGATACGGAGCAAAACGAGGCGTCTACAACTTGATACGCGGCTTGATACGTGATACGCTGATACGGATACAGTGACCGGATCGGGCGAATGATACATATTTGGACCCGGCTTAAGTTACAACTGTCTTTATTAACTTTTACAATCAAACATTTTGTACCAACAACGTTAGTTACCAATAGCTTATGTACCATGAGATTTTTTATAGCACTGAGATGGCAAACAAGCGAACGGCCAGCCTGATGTTAAGCAGTTACCGTAGCCTATAGATGCTTGCAATACCAAAGGCATTGTTCACAAGTTGCCGACCTGTAGCCCGATTCACGTAACCAAAATCGTAACGATGTTTCAGCGATATAGTCGTTGATAGCCTTTTTTCGTAACGAAAAGGCTATCAACGACTATATCGCTGAGACATCGTTACGGTTTTGGTTACGTGAATCGGGCCACTGATCGGGAGTGGGACGGAGGGAGAGGAAGCGGGGGGTACGTTGACCGGAGGCGTCAGACGCTAAAGTTTACGAATAGGTACAGGCTGTGCAGGTTGTTATACAAATAATATTGTACATACTTACCTTGAATAGGAAATGGGTACTTATCTCTATCATAGGTAGTCACAGGAAAAGACGTTCCGCGTCTATATAGTGTTTATAAAACTGTAAATAATGCATTATAAGAATGTACACGCCAAGTTCACCTCCAATTTCACGCCTCTACGGGTCATAAATGATCGTGTGTAGCGTATAGTCTGCAGTGTTGTTATCGAATGATGGATGACGGGCGGCTTGTTCAAGATAATGGCTTCGGAAATTGTCGTGCGCTGCATATAAGCCTGAATGTAGGTCGTAAAAGGTCCTATGGTATCAGTAGAAAATTCTAAATTAAGGAATTTGGGAAACAGAATTCACATGGTGCGTCCGATGCTCCGCACGCATCGCACGAGCACTCGGTTGACGTCGGAAAGTCGACCTTGCGAGACTAACTGGACACACCAAGTCACAGGATTTTCGTAATAACAGATTCTCACCTAAATAACAAGATTTGTGTAATACCAGACTATTAATGCTTTAGATACCTTGTAAATAGTGATGGGATGTTCTCGAGAACATTTTCACCTTCGGAAACTTACCCGTGAGATTTTTTAATTTTGGGTGACGTTATCCAAACTCTCAATCTTAAAAACAATTAAAACCACCATACTTCGTGTTTAATGAGGTTTATGCCAAGTTTAACATGCTTCAGAAGATAAATTCTCGAAAATTCTCACGAGTAAGTTTCCGTAAGTTTCCGAGAGATTACGAGAACTATTTTCCACGGAAATAATAAATTATTATTTCGTAATTTGTATAAAGGTAGTAAAGCCCCTGCCGCACGGTTGCAATCCAGCGTTCCAACAGGGGTGACCTTGGTGGGAACTTTCCATCCGCGGATTTGTGTATAATTTGGATTACATCTGCTGTCTACATGGATGGCAACAAGCAAGGTCACTCCTGTTGGAAAGCTGGATTGCAACTGTGCGGCAGGGGCTTAATGTAAATAGATAGATTTAATGACTAAGGGCCTCCGCAGACTAGCTACTTTTAGCATCGGCGACCGGCGATTTTGTGACGTATCGATGCTGCGTCGCGTTTCTTCGAGCGCGAACGAGCGAGACGCAGCATCAAAATCGCCGATCGCCGATGCTAAAAGTAGCTAGTCTGCGGAGGCCCTAAATACTGTTAGATTTGTGTAATTTGAAAGACTCCACACTGAGAAAAAAAATTACGACAACAAAATGGTTTTTGTAGTTCCTAGTAGTCTTTTTAGTATGTTTACTAAACGTTTTGTATTTACAGCAATTTTTTTATAAATGTGAGACATTACATAAAACATTTGCTGTAAATACAAAACGTTTAGTAAAAAATATTGAAAACACTACTAGGAATTACAAAAACCATTTTGCTGTCGTAATTTTTTTCTCAGTGTTAATTCATCTGTTAGATCTGTGTAATTTAAAAGACTCCATAGGTACCTACTTATTTAAAGAAATATTAGATTTTAAAGAAATTTGTATTGCCGTCGGAGGCGCGAGGCTCGTAGCGTAGTCCCGCGACGCACTCGAGGCATGCAGAATAGTCAATTTAACCAATATCAGCGACCACTTTCATTCCAACATTCTGAGCATACTATCGATACCATTTGTCAAGGATACAATACATTTGGAAGGTGGCAAGTATCGTTTTACGAAGGAGAAATTTCAAGCACTATCTTGTCTCAATTATTATTACACTAGCTGACCCCGCGAACTTCTTACCGCCTCAGATTTAATAAATGTTGTAATTATTAACTTATTAGCCGAAAAATAACTAACCCCCCCCCCCCCCCGTTCCCCGTCCGTTCTTACCCTTTCCCGGCAAATATTAATAATAATGTAACCCCAGTCCGATCATTTAAAATGAACAATTAGAAAAATAAATATTTGCAGGAATTTGTAGTCGTCATCTGACACCGGCTTACGTTACGCCATCTATTGAAAGTAATCTGAATCATATTTTTTACAGAAAATGGGGGTTTTTAGCTTTTTCCGGCCAAATTTTTTACACGACTGCCCAAAAAAAAGGAGTGTATATGTGTTTAGGGTTCATGTATGTATGTATGTTTGTATGTTTGTATGTGAGATTCTTTATTCCACCATAACTTATAAATGCCTGAACGGATTTCGATGTATGGGGTATCGTTAGAATCCTTACATCATTCCGGGTAACACTGGGTATATTATTTTTGAAAAAAATCAATATGGCGGCATTATGGCTCAACTTTAATATGTGAAAAAAAAAAAAATTCTTCCATTATTACAATATGGGTATCAAATTGAAGGCCTTGATGAGCACAGTCCAAAACTGTAGAATTTATAAGCATAATTTAACATAGGTAGGGTGTACATGCAAAACAAATATATCATTTTTGGCTGCTGTCACTAAAATGCATAAAATAAAAATAAATAATTTAAAAAATTAAAAACACGACTGCCCTGCCAAAAAACGAACTAAAAAGTATAAAACAAGTGCAGTGTCATTGCAGTCGGGGGCCCTCTTAGATTAATTATGTTCCACAGAACGGTCCCCCGACTGCAATGACACTGCACTTGTTTTATACTTTTTAGTTCGTTTTTGGCAGGGCAGTCGTGTTTTTAATTTTTTAAATTATTTATTTTTTTAATTCTAAGAACCTTCCTTGCACCTCACGGAATATTCTAAAAAAAAAACATCTAAATTGGTCCAGCCGTTCTCGCGTCAAGTCGTGAAAAGGGGAAATAGGGATTCATTTTTATATATATAGATTAGTAATAGAGCCGACCGAGGTGGTAAAGACAAGCTGTATTCAATAGACTGCAGCTCATATACCGAGTTTGTTAGTACTACCCTCTCACAGAAGATCGGCGTAAAGCAGCAAATTTAGCTGTGTTTCGTACGATGAGTGAGAGAGACAGAAGCCCAAATCCCTCCCTTTTCCCTTCTTCTCTGTCCCACACCCATTCAGGTCTGCAAATTGCGTGCGATGCTTTTGGTATTGCAAGCATCTATAGGCCACGGCAACTGCTTAACATCAGGCCGGCCATATGCTTGTTTGCCGCCTTAATTAATTATATCACCATAGGATATTATTTATTTATCGCGATGTTTATTTATTTATTAAAATGAAATAGAAAATTTCACCAAACTAATACACCTGTACTGTAACTGTAGGTCTCAATAGCAAAGCTGGTGTAGCGTATTGGTGCCGTATAATGGGCAAATTACGGCAATTACCCGGTTTATCCTGACGGGAATTGAACCGTGAAAGTGCATTGCGTCTAATAACCACCACAGACCACTCAACCAAACGATCATCATTGTAATGCGTATTATCTTGCCACAATAAATTCTTCATAGCTCTACGCAAGACCAATATCGCGAAGGCAACCACGAAATATGTCCGTGTTTGGCTTGCACTACACGAGCCGAGAGCAGACAGTACGTACTCAGTATCACACTACATATCATACAGTACTAGCTTATGCCCGCGACTTCGTCGGCGTAGAAGTTAAATTAAAAAAAATCGGATCCCGGATCTCGCATTCCGGTGCGGGGGGAGGCTCGGCGATTACACCAAGCAAAGCGCGGCGCTTGAATTTTTTTCGCGCGTCCGTTATATTTTTGCGATTACTCCTAAGATATTCGTTTAAATTATATGGTGTAAATGAGTAAAATAATGTGAATAAAATGCTTAAAGTCTCTAACTTATTTAAAAAGATAAGGATTAATACCGTATTTGTGTAAATAGCTTATCAATTACCGTTTTATAATTTCCCATTTTTATAAGTATTAAAATGGATATTGTATGTTATCCTTTAGAGATAGACATATGCCATCGTAGACTTTTCTGTAGACCTATATAAGATACACAATTATACCATACATCATTTTGTTATATCTCAAAGGGTTTAGGCAGCGTTTTCGTTGAAAGCTCCCAGACGGCTTATTTTTTTCCGACACCTCCAAGAAATATCATTATATTTTAGCCAATGTATGCAAAAACTTGATAAATTATATACTTAAACCTTACTCTTAAATCACTCTATCTATTAAAAAAATCCGCATCAAAATCCGTTGCGTAGTTTTAAAGATTTAAGCGCACATAGGGACAGACAGATAGACAGCGGGAAGCGACTTTGTTTTATACTATCTAGTGATAGTGATACTGTTACAATATTACTCGCAATGATAGGACTGCGAACTTGGCAAGACACAAGACTATGGGAGTATAATTTATACATACAGTATTTTAGAACATGATGCATCAATCGGTCGCTCCATTCTAGAGATGACAACAAAGACAAATGAAATGATATGAAGGCAGCATTCTTATTTAAATGCCTTCTCCACACTAGGTAGGATATTTTTATCATGTTTTAATCGACTTAGTAATTATACACGTTGACATTTTTGTACCAACGAACCGGTAGAGTAGCCGCCGCTACGCCACAAATCTATTTTAAATATGTTCATTTATATTTTTAAACCGACTTCAAAAAAGGAGGAGGTTTCTCAATTCGACCGTATATATATATATATATATATATATTTTTTTTATGTGTAATCGCGGATAACTTCGTCGTTTATGAACCGATTTTGATGATTCTTTTTTTGTTGGAAAGGAGATATTCCAGCGGTAGTACCATGATACGGAAACCAGGATCTGATGAAGGCATCCCAGAGAAATCGAGGGGAACCTTCGAAAATCGTAGGGGCGACTAGTGCGTTTGTAATTTTTTTCATTAACTATTTTAAAGTACTACTATTTTATGAAGGTCTGGAGTCGATCTGATGATGGAGCCGAAAGACAGTCGAGGGAACTCCTCAACGATTTACAGCAATTACCTGGTGTTTGGGCTTGATTAATTTGTATTAATGAGAACTTTACACCTAGATGGGTTGTGACTGTCATTAGGGGTCTGATGATGAAGACGTAGGACAGTCAAGGGAACTCCTCAATGTTTTACAGTAGCTACCTTGTGTTTGGACTTAATTCATTTCAATTGATGAGAACTTTGCACCCATATCGTTTATAAGTGCCATTACAGGTCTGATGATGGAGACCATAGACAGCCGAGGGAATTCTTCAACAATTTACAGCAGTTACCTTTTGTTGGGCTTACTTCATAAGGTTCAATATGCCAAAATGTTCATTGGTATGGCGCCACTAAAAATCGTTTATTAATCCAATGTTTATAATTGAATAGTTTGACTTCATTGTAAGTCGATAAAAATATCACTGTAAGTTATATAACTTTATGTTTTACTATAATCGACACTGAAATTCTTTTCAGAATAACCTTATGTCAGTCCTTAGGTCGACCCTTACGACCCTTAGGTCGACAATTGGGAGAAATGCATTCGGTATTGCATGCATCTAGGCGGGTCATACGCTTGTTTCCCACCTTAGTAACACAAAAATAACTTAAGTACCTTTAACTTGTTAGTTTCCGGTCAAACAGAGGCTGGGAACTGACGCACTCGGCTACTGGCAAGCCGAATCATCCGGACCATTACGCCATCCATTTGTTTCGCACACCCGGCTGGCTCGGATACAGCGGCTATTCCGGCAACTGACTCTACTGCTCCACCAAGCCAACTAGACACTCGGTTATAAATATCAAATGATAATAAGTCAATGATTCCGCGGTCCGTGCACCAAGTAGTGGGAGCTAATGCCACAAGAGTGCCCAGGCATTGGCCCAGGCTCACTACGTTGTGGAAAGACCGCGGAATCATTGACTTATTATCATTTCATATTTATACCCGAGCGCTTAGTTGGCTTGGTGTGGTAGTATGCTGCTAATTCCGGTCATACTCAAACCGACATTGACCAAACTAGGTAACTGTAGGTATTAAGCTGGAAACCCACCGCGGCGCACGGAGACGCCACGCACACTGCCACGCCTCGCTTTGCAAGAAAAATTATGCTTGACGTCATTTCGTGCGTAGCCTCTCCGTGCGCCGTGGTGGACACGATTCCATACATTTTCTTGCAAAGCGAAGCTTGACCCACGTGCGTTAGGCATTAGCCTCGTACAATAGGTACATGTACACAGATATCTACATAGGTGGATACATGTATAGATAAATAGGCATATAGAATTAGATACTACTTCGGTGAATGCGTGTTTAGGTAGGTAGGTATATAGAGCCAGAATCCCAAATCCCCCCTACTCTTCCCCTACCCCCTCAACGCCATTCATCTTCTCCCCCTCCCCGTAAATAATAATAATAATAATATCATGGGACATTTTTGTACACACGTTTACCTGATCCCAAACTAAGCAGAGCTTGTACTATACTATACTACTATACTACTTTTTTATTTGTAAATACATACTTAATATACATATACACCCAGGCTCCGGACATACAGACATGTTCATGCACACAAATGCATGTCCCGGGTAGGAATCGAACCTACGACCTGCAGCGTGAAAGGCGCCTCCGCGCCAACCACGCTAACGGGCCCGTCAAAAAAAAAGAAAAAATAATAATTGTTGATTGTGAAAGTCACAATTAATTAATTCTTAATTGTGAAAATTACAATTAATTAAAAGTTAATTGTGAAAGTTCCAATTAATTCATTGTTAATTGTTATAAATACAAATAATTATTTGCTAATTGTGAAAGTTACAATAAATTAGTTGTTAATTGCAAAAAAATACAATTAATTAATTGTTAATTGTGAAAGTTACAATTAATTAATTGATAATTGGTAATTCTGGAAGTCACAATTACAATTAATTAATTGGTCAACCAACCCACCAACCACCAAAAATGACTGATGATGAATGTGACTTCCAAAAATGAACAATTATTAATTGTAAATTTTTCATTGTTCTGAAATTTAATTTTGCCCAACACTTGGTTCGCCCGCCTCCCGCCACGCGTCCTTTGACTCCGGTCAAAAAAACCGACACGGAGCGGAGCACGCCGGAGGCGAGGCGAGACATGACCAGAGGAGGCGAGGGCGCCATCTACACTCTCGTGCTCGCGTCGCCTCCTCATGCCTCCTAGAGAGTGTGTAGCCGCGGTTACAATAACCGACTCAAAAAAGAAAAGAAGATAGGTACGAATTTCGTAGGTATGTACCTATTTACGTACCTACATGTAATAGTGCCGTACCTAATTCACTGTTAGGTAATACCTACAGTTACCTAGTTTGGTCAATGTCGGTTTGAGTGACCGGAATTAGCAGCATACTGCACCACCAAGCCAACTAGGCGCTAGGCAACTTGGTATGTAGTATGGAAAGTTTTATAACCTGACGTAGATTATAAATACAAAAATTGACGCAATAGGTACATATCTTTCTTTTCACTCAATGTTTAACTTTGCATACCAACCAACTGTATCTACTTACATTAAAATTCAGTTAGTTATCTACCTGCCCTACATACATTATCATCATCCTTTCAGCCAAAAGACGTCCATCTACCTACCAATAATACAATTATATTCACAAAGAATGTCTGAACAGTTCGGGGAGAATCTTAACACCGCGCGCTAACTCGACTCGCGCGCCATCTGTTGAGAGTCTGTCTGAATGTTTGTTCAGAGTAATCTCCGAAACGGCTGATACTTTCTCTGGCAGATAGCTGATGTTATAAGGAGTAACTTTTATGTTAGAAAAATAATTCGGTTCCACGTGAAAAAAAAAACCATTAAATTTTACGCGGGCCTAAACGCGGGTAATCTTTTTTGGCATGTAATTAACCCAACTTCTTTTTGATAGCATTTTTGGCCTCTAAAAAAATACATTGCCCTCTGATTTACTAACTTAGCCACAATTAATATCCGATTGTGCATCTAAATAAATACTATTTTAGCCACCACAACACAGCCACGTAGTTATTTTTTAGCATCTAATATAACTTAGATTCAAGCAGTACATCTCTAAATTATTTAATTTATGACACCAAAAAAGTAGAATAGAATATCCATGACAAAGTCGACGGAGCCCCGCTTCGCGGGGCTCCTATTTCTGCGTTCAGGGACACCAGTAACCTAACACGAAGGGAATGACGGGGGTTAAGCTCGCTCGCTCCGCTCGTTCCCTTCGAACCTAACCCAGCCAAGTCGAATGCCCTGAAGTCCCGAGCTCGCATGAATTGAATGGAGCCCTCTGATTGGTGCAAATGCCGGTCGCACCCGTCTAATTTTATATTTCCTAGTTTGACTTGAACTAAGTACATTTATTGAGGAAGCTTCAACTTCAAAATGCAAAACTGTTGATGAGTTGTCAAATCGGTGGCTGAAATAGTAAATTTGATGGCGACTTTATAAATCAGGAGGACAAGTAATAATAATTGGTGTTCTTTATTTGATGTTCTTATTTAGGTGCTATTGTAAAGAAGACAAATTAGTTTATTAGAAGCTTTCTTATTTTTCTGTGGTTTAGTTATAAAATTAGAAGTCAAATTCTGTGGCCTAATAAAAATTCTGCGGCTCGATTTATAATTTCCCATCTTTTTTACGCGTACGAAGTCGGGGGCACAGCTAGGGCTTGATATCCAATTTATGTCCGTTACCGCCACTTGTTTAAAGAATGCATATGAAAGTGAATTTTAATGTTTGTCTGGTACAAATAAGTTAATCATGAGAATGCTAAAATTAATTCCGTATAAAAAATAAAAAGGTGGACAATACAATTATCAAGTATTGTCGTCGAAATTAAATTGACTAGTTAAGTCGTGAATCCAGTAAATCCACATGAGATATAAATTGTAAAAAAATATTTTAATGTGAATTCAAAAAGTACATTTTGGTAAGTTGATCAAATATTTAATTAATTGTACTATATTTTTGTTTTATTTATATTGCCATCAGTTAACGCAATAGGGCCAACTTATTATTTCTTTAACGTGGAGAAATCCTCATTACCCTCGAGCCCCGGGAAGGCAAGCGGGTTATTTCAGATTCCTTGCGGCCTACCAACTAAGACCCCATGGTGGTGAGTGTGGTGACACTCCCACTTTGTGGTGGTTTACGGGAACGCCTCCACACTCATTGACAAGCGTGTTCAAACCAAAGAGAAAGTAAAAAATAATCCTGCTGTATTTGGTTCAATAAGTTGAGAAAAAACTTCAAATGAAATATTTATATGAAAAGCAGCGATTCACCTACTTATCTAATGTTTGATTCTTTTACTTCTACTACGAGAATTTAATCTGCTACTACGCATAGCATATAGGTTTCTGGAATATGTTTTCAATCTTTTATTTCCTGAAGTTTATTCAGTATAGATTGAATTTTTCCTATAAAGGTATCCATCATTCATGCAAATAGGTGCTGAAGGGGATTGAGAGCCAACATAATAAGTAAGCACTTATTACAATATTTTGAGATCACCTTACCCATCTAACATTATGGTAAAGAAACGTTAAGACGATACAAGAAAAAAATGAAATTTAGTTTCGGGGTGTGGCTAGCGTCGCGTGAGCTGCCGAAGGATATATCCCTCTCGCTTAGCTAGGACAGAACAGCTATGGAGTAGACTATAGTATAGTTATTTTTTGAAGGAACAATATTGTTTAATTCGTACAATTAAAATAATATGTCCCAGTGCACCTTTTAAAATAGATGAAATGGATGAAAATATTCAAATATATTTTTTTCGTTTTATATGGGATTTTTATGTCGAGTGTATTTGAAAAAAATAATTTAATTTCTATGTTGTTTTTATTGCTGAAGACAAAGTAAGTCAAAAGAAGACAAACGATACCTACAATATGCTGATAGATACGTATAACAATATTTCGATCGTATAATAGCCTATAACCAGCGGACGATCCAGACGCGTCCAACCATATCTCATTAGTCAAATTATTATGATAAAAATAGTTTGGACGTTATACGGGAGCAGATGAACATACATACATATCGGTCAAAATCATAACCCTCCGCCCACCGTAGTCGGGTAAAAATGTACATACTCTGTGTCAGTGACTGACTGCCGGATATGAGTATCTTTTTCATGTTTCGTAGGCAAAGGAATACTTTGGTACTTAACTTCGATGCCGATCATGAAGTCATCAGCGGTGTCATAATATTTATTTTTACCATATTTAATTTATTTTTTAATTTAATTTTCAGTTCTTATTAATTTTATTGATTTAACCATGCATTTATTTATTGTTTATCTTTTTTATCTTTATTTTTTTATCTATCAAAATCACCCTTAGACTGGTTACCGCCACAGGTGACAAGAGGGCTGGCTCTTTCCTTGCTCAAAAAATTCGCTTGACAACAGGAACAGCTTGAATACAGGGAGGACATGCAGCCAGTATCCCACGCGGACGGTATTTGTTTAATTAGGGGTAGGTTTTTATTTTATTGTATTTTATTTTAATTTATGTTATATTATATTGTATTTTAATGATAAAACATGAAAAAAAAAATATTTTTTTATTTTTTTTAATTTAATTTTACTTTTATTTATTGTTTTATATTTATTGTGAAATTATAATAATTTTAATAATCAATATTGGACTATGTCTGAAACAAATACATTGAATTGAATAATTTAAATACAAAAATTATCACATTAACTCGTTAAATCACGGTTTACACCCGCTAGAACGAAAAAGTTCCTAACATGGTAGGTAGGACCTGAGGGTTGGCCAGTTAATTACTTAAAATACACTATATTTATTTCAAGAAAACATTCATAAGATCTGAAGGCGTCGGACTCGCACATAAAGGGTTCCGTACCACCGTAGAATAAACACATCAAAAATATCAAGTTTGAGACTTGATATTTATTTTTAAATGTTATTATATTTTTAGTATTTGTTCTGTACCGGCAACAGAAATACACATTCAGTGAAAATTTCAACTCTCTACCTGTTACGGTTCGTGAGATACAGCCCGCGCTGACAGACGGACAGACAGACAGACGGACAGCGTAGGCCTAGTAATAGGGTCCCGTTAGCACCCTTGGGAACCCTAAAAAGTAGCCTATGTTCTCCGCCAAGACCCAGTCTATCTCCATACCAAAATTCATCAACATTGGTTCAGCGGTTTAGCCGTGAAAAGGTAACAGACAGAGTTACTTTCGTTTATAATATAATAGATTGAATAGGACGGACAAACATTTTCCTATCCATATCTGTAATGTTATTTTTTACGATAATTTATTGATGTATGATATATTTATTACTTGCCCATCCATACCTACAACAAACGCAATAAAGCGACTCCATTGTTTTGACAAGCAATGTATTCCCACTGTCGGCCCAAGACCATGCTGCAAGTATATAACAGTAAGCGAAATAGGGAGTTTTTACAGAAATGACACGAATAACTATGAAATGACAAGAGATGACACAAAATGACAAGAGATGACACAAAATGACAAGAGATGAAAAGAAATTACACAAGACAAGGAAAAGCAAACGAAAATCACGCTGCAGTGCAGGTCGTAGGTTCGATTCCTGCCCAGGACATGCATTTGTGTGCATGAACATGTCCGCATGTCCCGAGTCTAGGTGTAATTAAGTGTATATTTAGTTTGTATTTACAAACAAAAAGTAGTATATGTAGTAATATCAGTTATCTGGTTTCCATAGTACAAGCTCTGCTTAGTTTGGGATCAGGTAGTCATGTGTAAAAGAATTTCCAAGGATATTTATTTATTTATCATAGGCGTCGGCGGACTGTAAATACTGTACTGTACCTGTAATGTGGCACGACCGTAATATTTTTTCGTAATATTTTTAGAAAAATCCTTCACAGGTCTGACGTCGAACAAGTCCCAGCGGACACTGACAATACAAAGCTAGAGAGAGACATGGTTAGTTCAAGTACTTAAAATGTGAGATGGCGATATTGTGCGCGCGCTCGGAAATAAACAACGTAAGCGCCAAACCACATTTTCTTGAATTAAAAAAAAACTACTTCATGAATTAAAATATGGTTGAAGGGTAGTTTAGATATCATTATTTGCTATGTTTTAGAAATAATTTCGTGATCTAAATCGTAAAAACATCGTGGTAGCAAGGAAAATTGTAAATAATTAGAGCTCATTTCATAATTTTTTTTTATCGAGAAAATTTCTACAAATCGTGATTTGGATTTAAGGATACTCAAGATAATATAGTCAAAAATCATAATCTAAATATAAGATTCCTAGTCCACATACTTACTTAAAGAAAAAGTAGAATAGAAAATCAACCAAATTTCGAACCCTCTTCTTAAATGACAACAAACTTCTAATCTTAGTAACCGCACAATAATTTTGTTTCAGATTTTCAAACATGTTCTTAACGACTGTATTTATCCAACTTTGGATGATTCACACTGTTTACGGTGAAGCCGATAACTCCACAGAGTTTGGGATATCTCCGAGACAAAACTTGACCTTCACAGAACTCGCCAAATATGACGGTTACGAATCTGAACACCACTATGTGACCACAAGCGACGGCTATATTTTAGGCCTCTTCAGAATACCTCCTACAAAAACCTGTACGACAACGAAAGGCGTTATACTGTTTATGCATGGACTATACCTTAGTAGTGACGACTGCCTAATACCAGGTCCAGGAGTAGCACATTGCTACGTCTATTCAGACAACTGCTACGACGTCTGGACGCCTAACGCTAGAGGCAACTTCTACAGTAGAAACCACACCATCTACGATCCGGACAAAGATTCCACTTTCTGGGATTTCTCTGTCGACGAAATGGCTGTTTACGATCTCCCGGCTTCGATCGACTATATCTTGAACGCTACTGATAACACACAACTGTCATTCGTCGGCCACTCACAAGGGGTGTCCATGCTGCTCATACTCTGCTCGAAGATTCCCGAATACAACGACAAGATAAAAGTAGGAGTCGGTTTATCTACAACAGCTTGGTTGGACCACTCCAAGTTCATCGTTATACAACTGCAAGGTATCCTGGATCCGCTTCTCACAGTGGCAACGAGCCTAGGTGTTAATACAGAAATATTAGCCCGAGGTGGGCTCGTGCAATCTGCAGGCAGCTTGCTCTGCGGGCTCACTGAACTTTCTTACCCATTTTGCTCCGTCTTCATCTTCGCAGTATTAGGATACAATCAATATCAGATCACCGACGATGTGTTACCAGTTGTCGTGGGACACACGCCGAGCGGAACATCGCTTAAGGACTTCAATCGATGGGGGCAAATGAAGAACAATGGTTTCTCTGAGTACGATTATGGGACCATCAAAAATGTACTTGTTTACGGCTCAATTAACCCTTCAGCGTACGATATGAGCAGAATTACAATGAAATGGGTATTTATGGGTAGTAAAAATGACTACGTGGCCAATGTGACTGATGTCCAATTACTAGTTTCTAAACTACCGAATGCGTCGCAATGTGTCCTCTCGGATGAGACTTTCGGACATCTAGACTTCATATACGGCAAAGATATACCTAATTATATAACACCGACTGTTTTGTCACTGATAGAAACCGACACTTATGAATGTGCTTAAAATAATTCAATACTTCAATCGAGATATCGCAGTCTAATCAGAATCATAATAAATTCTTCATGTTACTTATTTATGTTCTTTGTTATTGTATTTACTCAGGCTTAGTTGAATCTCAGACCCGAATTCTCGTATTCTTCGGGCACGTATCGAGATTTGGAGATATCTCTGGATATGATCGTCCATTTATGAGTTTACCAGAATAAAAACAGTGGAGAATGGCGACGAATGGTCAGGCTACGAGCACTCTGCCAAGAGTCGAACAGCGAAATTATATCCCAGTCCATCAGATCAAGGGTGTTATATTTATGAATTTGTATCTATTAAGTTAGTGATTGGTCACTCACTGTCCTCTCTTTTAACTACAGTAGATACATATGTTTGCTATGTAAATAGAAACATTTTGATTTTTGATTTTGATATGTCCCTGTAGCACAAACTAAACTTGACTGAGCTGGTCGTTGTAAAACAAGATAGTTTGGATAGTAAAATACATTAGTGACATATGAATTTTGATTCGAAAAATTCTTTAGATATAATATTCCCTGTCGCTTACTGTTTCATTAGCTAGCTATACTTATAAAATATGAATTTAAATGTAATGTAATGTAAACTTCGATAGGTTAAGCACGCGTCTTGCGGGCTTGAGGTCCTGGGTTCAAACAATGGCTCACACTTCTGGATTTTTCGAAATCTATGTGTGAATCATAACTTTAATATGATTATCACTTGCTTGCGGTGAAGGAAAACATCGTGAGGAAACCTGCAGGAGTGAGGCGTATTTATCATAGCTGTTAAATAAAACAGGTTTCTTACAATAACAGACTGTCACCTGTGACAAACAAACCGAGAAAACAGCTACTGCTCCACGAGATAACAAAATGCATTATACGACAGTCACAAGCTTTTCTTTATTCATGCTAATGACAATTACATTAGTTAGAATGAGATAAAAAATGTTACGCTGTGACACCCAATTACAGTCGTCACAAGCTCTTTCCTTTTCTAGCATATGTTTAACACCTTAGTTAGAAAGAGAAGTACTCTATGGAAGGAAGTATGTGACGTAGTTGGGCTGTTATTGCGATCGGATACACATACATCTTTATGAAATGACTATTCGACCATTTATATCATATCGTGTAATCCAGAATAAAATAAATAATATTATTTTAATTCTTGAATTAATAATAAACTTAATTCTTGTTGATCAAAATTGAATAATATATTTATTTAAACAAAAATAGGTATATTAGAATAGTTATAACAATAGTTTAGATTGTTTTCAATACCTACAATAAAAATCTTGATTTATTTATTTTGTATACAATTATATTACAATGCTAACCCACATGATATTGTTTTCCCCGCTATATTTATTACTTAAAAACAGCTGTTACAGTAAACAGGGGGCTTACCACGACCTCTTATCGCGATTCAATTATAGGAACGTTTTAACGATTCAGCGACTTTTTGTGCAATGACGTACCTTATTGTCATGACAATAAGAAACGTCATTGCACAAATGGCCGCTGAAACGTTAAAACACAACTGTTATAAGAGGTGGTGGTAAGGCCCCAGGTTTAAAGTTTTTATCTTTGCCACTTATTAAACGTCCGGGCGACTATAGTCGCCTGTCAAAAAATATCCTTAAACGTTAGGGCGACTAGAGAAGCCCAGCGAACTTGTAATAATTAAACGCATTTTTTGTGTTGTCTGTGACCCCGGAGCTTTATGAGTGCTATACTAGATGGCTCTTTATTAAATAACGCGTCTATGGGCCTATGTCATTGGTCGTTGAGTGGAGCGTCGATATAGCAGGAGTTGTTTACAAATTAGTACTCTCAAGTGTGTGGGTGCGTCATGCCCGCCGCCGCCGGTATAATGTAAACAACAATTGATTTATTATCCCATTGTGTTAGTGTTATATATTAAAAGAATGCTGAAGATTCATTCTTTCCGATTATCTATAAATTAAAAGCATCCACAGTTTGGTAAAAAGTGAAAAGTGATGTGAAAGTTTTCGTGACAGTGGGCAGGCAAAAACTTTCTTCTGTGTGTGCAACATATTAATCATATTATATTTCCGGATTGGATAGTCAGATTCTAATTGGAAAATAAGGTAATTATGAGCAGGCATTTTTACACGACTGCCCAAAAAAAAAAGAGTGTATATGTGTTTATTACACGACTGCCCAAAAAAAAAAGAGTGTATATGTGTTTAGGGTTCATGTATGTATGTATGTTTGTATGTTTGTATGTGAGATTCTTTATTCCACCATAACTTATAAATGCCTGAACGGATTTCGATGTATGGGGTATCGTTAGAATCCTTACATCATTCCGGGTAACACTGGGTATATTATTTTTAGAAAAAAATCAATATGGCGGCATTATGGCTCAACTTTAATATGTGAAAAAATATTTTTTTCTTCCAATATTAAAATATGGGTATCAAATTGAAGGCCTTGATGAGCACAGTCCAAAACTGTAGAATTTATAGGCATAATTTAACATAGGTAGGGTGTACATGCAAAACAAATATATCATTTTTGGCTGCTGTCACTAAAATGCATAAAATAAAAATAAATAATTCAAAAAATTAAAAACACGACTGCCCTGCCAAAAAACGAACTAAAAAGTATAAAACAAGTGCAGTGTCATTGCAGTCGGGGACCCTCTTAGATTAAATATGTTCCACAGAACGGTCCCCCGACTGCAATGACACTGCACTTGTTTTATACTTTTTAGTTCGTTTTTTGGCAGGGCAGTCGTGTTTTTAATTTTTTAAATTATTTTAATTTGCTGTAACAGTTGTAGTTTTTTTTTTTTTTAGAAAATACGGTATAAATCGGGGCGCTCGCCAAAATTTTCGCCATTTTCGCGAATTTTGACGGGTTCAACGCCCCCAATATTTTGACAGATAGACGTACTATGATAAGACGTTACAGTGATAACATAACAGTTTGCTCCCAGTTCCCACATAGTATGAAATAACAGACTGTTATTTTATAACAGGTTTTTGGAGCTGTTATTTATATGGAACAATAACAGACGGAGCAGGTATGCGATTTTAGCTGTTATAACCCACTCCTAACCTGCATGTCTTAGACATGTGAAATCCACCAACCCGCACTGGGCCAGCGTGGTGGATTATGGCCTGAATCCCCCTCGCATTGAGGGGAGACCCGTGCCCAGCAGTGGGACGTTAAAAGGGCTAAATTATTATTATTTATTATAATGTAAACTTTAAAGAAAAACAAATTAAAAACCAATTGTTCAAGCAAAGCGTCATTTGCAGTAAATACAAGCGTATTAATCACAGCTACCGTAAATGTTTCATGGAGGGCCTGTAGTAACGACACGGCTGGAAGGGTCATGTACCTAGAGCGGCCGATAAATATAACGTCACATTATAATTCCCACCACAGACAGTAATATCGCATTGACGCGAACAAAACAACACACGTTTGTTCACCATAAATATTTCCACATTAAACGTGTAGCTTTCTTCCGTGGGATATATCTGCGTCGACATCTTGTTCAATGTCCAAACCATTGGTGAGTAAACCAACATTTATAATATTTTATAATTACTTATGTACTTTACCCATCATTAAATAAATATAAATAATATTATTGCGAATCTCCTTCCAAATATCACGGTCATACGCTGTAAGCCATGGAACAATACACATAGCATGTACAGAATACTGTACATCTTCGTACCATCTCGTTGATGGACTTTCTCTGGCGCGTATGCCTTCCATTTGGCCCATCATTACCTATGTGTCTCGCTAGCTCGTTACTATCTAATCTAGGACACTGCACATAATAATATGTCCGAAAAGGCCGAGCGTGTATTTATCATCACAAGACTGCACCTCTTTCTATTCCGTATTTTGTTTCAGGATAATTACCTACTATCAGATACTAGTATGTTAGTAACCACTCTACTTATACAATTATGGATGATCTGCAATGTTTTGGGTGGCACTGATGATAGCTCTACATTATTTGGCATATCTCCACTAGGTAACAAAAACTTCATAGAGCGCGCGATATGTCGCAAATATCCAGCCGAACTTCACTATGTGATTACAATAGACGGCTATATTTTAAGTGTCTACAGGATACCCCCTAATCAAACCTGTACAACAACCAAAGGTGTTATATTGTTTATGCCTGGACTATACCGCAGTTGTGATGACTGTATCGCAGCCGGCCCGGGAGTAGCGCACTCCTACATCTACTCAGACAACTGCTACGACGTTTGGGTGCCTGACGCTAGAGGCAACATCTACAGCAGGAACCTCACCACCTATAACCCAGACGAAGATCTCAGATTTAGGAACTTCACTTTTGACGACATGGCCGTCAGAGATCTACCGGCTTGCGTTGACTACATCTTGAATGCAACCAATAGCACACAACTGTCGTACGTGGGCCATTTGGAAGGGAGTACTATGATGATTACACTCAGCTCGAAGATTCCCAAAAACAACAAAAATATAAAAATAGGAATCGGTTCGTCTGTCATTGTCGGATGGTCGGATATATCGGAAAATGATTACTCTGACTATGGGACTATAAATAAATTAGACGTATATGAACAAAAGAGTCGTCCATTGTACGATTATAGCATGGATAATAGTAACGTTATCGTGTCATTGGTGCCAATGACAAGTAAGAATGACACCGCGCCGTTCAATACGCCTGATTCCGAAATACTAATTTCTAAACTAAGGAATGGGTCGATTTGTTTCCTCTCGAATGAGACTTTCGCAAAAGTAGACTTCATATACAGTAAAGATATACCTAAATATATAACATCGACTGTTATGTCCGCAATAGAAACGGGCATCGCGAATTGTACACTAATAAAATAGTTCAGTCGAGGCATTTTAAAGTATTTCCACCTTCTAAAACTACATTATTCCTGCATAATCTTACCCCCTTATTCATAGAGATTTTGGCCAGCTTACAATGGTTTTGAAAAGCATTTTTAGGAACAAATGTGATTTGTAATTCCACTACAGGTCGATGATAACTTTCTATGAATAAGGGGGTGAGTATATTGTCGTTTCTTATTTGAACCGTCTTCACAAAAGGAGGAGGTATCTTTACTCTTTTGTTTTATTTGCTAGATTAATTTGTCGCTATCAAGTCTTAAAATATAGCTGTAGCTGTAGCTAATTGATTTCAGCTCATATATGGGCTGGCTCAAACGGGTTAGTACCACCCTCTCACAGAAGATCGGCAGCCGCCTTTCGTATGAGTGAGAGAGCCAGAAGCCCAAATCCCCCTTCACTCCCCTCTGTCCCACTCCCCTTCAGGTTAGCAACGGCAGCTGGATCAAGGGTCAGATCCAGAAGGCAGTACTCCTCGAGACGGCTCGCGATGTGAGGAAGTTCCTCTCCCTGGAGCCTTGACCACCGGTAGCCAGGACTCTATTCCCGATGCCGGCGGGGAACAATTTTTTATATTTTTAAATGTAATTTTATATCTATATTTAAAATGTAAATTTATTAGATATTGGACGAAACATTAGCCGCTGCATTGTGCTTTATTTTATTATGTCCTTAATTCTATTATATTAAATATAAGTAACATAATGTATTTTATTTATTATATACTTACTTAATATATTTTTCGCACGTACCTATGTCTTTTTACTATTTAATTGATTTTATTAAGTAGATATATATTTTTATTTTGATTAGTCCTTTTCTCTTGGGTTTGGCTGAAAATCAGCGCTGGTGGAGTCTCGTACCCCCCCACCACATGCTGAGCCAAATACCTTTTCGGCACAGTTCGCGCTGACCCCTTTTTTTTCTGTTTCCTCTGTCTATGTGTTGCGAGTGTGTCGAATAAATGTTTATTTCTTTCTTTCTTTCTTTATATTTAATGAATAAATGAATGAAATAATAGTAATAAATCGTTTATTTCGGAAAGATCCATATTAAGGTAGCACAAAACAAACTAAATATATGAAACAAGTCTACGGACGGTTATAAGGGACGTGCGCTCTCGTCCAGTGCTTCATGAGAGCACTGTCCGCGTCCATTCTACACGAAATTGTATTCAGGACGCTGTTGGTACTATTGCATTGCTATTGCATCTATAGGCTACGTTAACTGCTTAACATCAGGCGGGACATACACTTGTTTGCCACTTTAGTATCATAAAAAAAATATTTTAATTGAAATGGTAAACGAAACTTACATTGATTTTTTATAAGCAATTATGTACCTACGTCATGAACGTAACACTTCAAGGACTGTGGACTACAAACTTTATTTTCCATTCATTCATTCAAAAATAAACCTTATCTGACGCACTTAACGCCCACGATGCACGCTTTATAAAAACCGGTCCCAGCCAGATACCTATAACTGCGCCTTCTTTCCCTTTCTAACAGTACAACCTTTCAACCCTTGTGTTGCCAGTTAATATTTATTCGATCACCTTAAATTTGGTACATTTTCATGTTAAGAATAATAAACAATAAAGTCGATTAATGAAATACCTATGGTAAAGTATAAGAATATCCTAAGATTAAAATTTCAAATATAAATAAATATCTGAAAATAAGTACTTACCTTCTTTAATAATTCGCTTGTAATTGTCAGTTCCGTGATGTCTATAGGAATCGTAGCAGAAATAAAATTAAAAACTTGAAACACAGAACGTCAATTTGCGTGACACACGACATTTTCAGCGAATTTTAAATCTAGAGGATTGTGCTGAATTTTCTTATAAAAATGGGTAGAATATGCGTAATGGAAGGGTGTAAAAGCGAATATTATCCGAATTAAGGATTATCTTAACATAGGTAAGTGGGTAACTATGTTTTCCACGTTAAGTACATTTTAGATGTTCGGGTGACATAAATTTCGGTAGTAAAAAGGACTATAATATCAATCTTATTATGTGTCTGTGTTAACTGAGGAATATCGTCCACGGGAACTGTTTGCAGCGATAAAGTCGCGCTTTTCGTTGCCGCACGACTGCATCGCTACTTTTTGAAGTCGGTCGCATTTGCAACGCGCGACATACCACACGCTGGTAAAACGCGACGCTCACGCCGCGTTGTCACGGCTCGCCGGGCTCGCACGCGGCGTTCGCGTCGTTCACACGCTCAAGGAACGCGCACGTATAGGGCCAGATTAACCCTTTCAGGGCCCCTAGGCAATGCAATTCTCGGGGCCCCTTTCCTTTACCCTTTTGTTACTTTTTAATAGTACATTACTGCCACGGTCTGTAATGAGTGTGTTGCTGGGCGCGTTGTTGATGGCCGAAAGCGCGGCGCAGCGCAGCTCCAGGGCTCCACAGCGCGGTCAGCATTGCAACCCTTGATGGACAATATAAAATAAAGGCCGAGACCGATGGTTTGTCGATTGAAATTGTTTGAAATCGGGACGACTTTTGACTTTACACTTCCCGATTACTCCTAAGCAATAAAAAACAATAAAACAATTTTGTCTTTTTCAGATTACCTAAAACTACAGATCCCAGGCGTGTAAATTGGTTTCAACGAATACCTATTGGCTACAGAAAAATTACCCAAAATTCCGTCATATGCAGCAAGCATTTTAAGCCGACAGATGATGTCCCTAATTTAATACAACGAGTTTTAAAAGAAAATGCCCTGCCCTCACTGTTCCTTTTCGTTAGCACAAAGGACAATGGGCAAAAATGGTCCAAATGTCCAACACTTCCGAAACCTACGTCACTCGATAGACCACTACATACTGAGTAACTTTTGCAAAGGCAGTTCAACAAAATAAGTTGTCAGTAAAAAATTAGTAGTTTAAAAGAATATTTAAATTTTTTTATTTCACACTTAGTGTTATGTCTTATACATTTTTTTGGAAAGGCAACAATATAAATTCACTTTCTAACATTAAATAAAAATAAAAAAAGCTGTCAGAAAGCAAAAAATGCCGTGAAACATATTTTATTATTATTATTGTTACTGATGATAAGTGAAAAAGTAAGGTAACGCATAGAAGGTACCTGCTTATTTATTTTATAGAAGCGCAACATCAGAAAATACGTAAGAATGCTGCTGTTGTTGTTGTTGTTCACTTTTCATCAGGTAACAAAAATAATAATAAAATATTTTTCACGGCATTTTTTGCTTTCTGACAGCTTATTTTATTTTTATTTAATGTTAGTAAGAGTATTTGTATTGTTGCCTTTCAAAAAAAAATGTATAAACATAATAATAAGGGTGAAATCAAAAAAATATGTTTTTTAAACTACCCATATTTTTTTACTGACAGCTTATTTTGTTGATCTGTCTTTGTAAAAGTTACTCAGTATTTAGTGGTCTATCGGGTTACGTAAGTCTCGTCAGTGGTGTATATTTGGACCAAGTCCCATACAATTTTGCCCATTGTCCTTTAATTTTGTCTTATGGTCTAATTAGTTGGATATTCTTAGGGTAGTTTCCTAATAAGGAAAAAAAACTAAACCCTAATATGATCACTTTGTTGTCCTTCTGTCTGTCTCTATGTCCGTCTGTCACAACTTGCACAGCCCAAATCAAACATAACATGTTAACAGTAGTAGGTACCTTTTATAGCATAGAAAAAGAGTAAGTATAGGAAAGATAAGTATAGGAAAAACCAGAGATATGGAGAGCCTAGACAACGTCCAAGCGTGTGAAGTGTCATGTTACTTTATATTACAAAGTGGCAAAATCTACGATCTTAAATACTATTTTGTAACTTCATTTAGGTTGCCAAGATACAGACAGGCACTCGTGTGGTTTGGCCACCGCAGACTAATTTATTGTACCTACTCATGTTCTTAAGAAAATAAACATCCCTTTCCTTATTTTATTATTTTCCTATCATAACAATCTCGGAACAAAAGCACGTTTTCACTAGATGTCCATGGGGACGTTCTCAAAATTTCAAAATATTATGGTCACTCTTGTTGGCAAAGGAAACAACGTTCAGTATGGTATCTCGCTGTCGGCTTCACTTTTGCTGCCAAGTCCGCATTCCAGGTGTTAGAGACTTAAAACTTCCTTGACCTACGTAGTCATTTGTTCCATCCTGTCATCATGTACTTCATCGGCTTGACATAAAACCGGTTAGTGATAAACTGTTTGATGAGTGCTATAAGCATTTACGGCATGTTACATTAAAATTAATTAATGTATTAATGATCTGAGATGTTTCTATCATTTATTTTAGGTGTACCAACATTTGTTTATACTTAACACATTATACAACAATACAAGCAACACAATTAGAACAAATTGTAATGGTTAAAGTGTATCACTAGTTAGATTGTTCATCTATAAATAAATAAAAATACGTATTTTCAGCATTTCTTGCTATTATTTTGACGGGGACGGAAACCGGACAGAGGGAGTCCGAAGTTTTACACTACCACTGGTCCATTTGCATTCCTTCAGTAATTCTAAAAGTCCTTATTTTAAATTCTGCGCGGACGAAGTTGCGGACAAAAGCTACACGTTATTGTCGATTATTTTTGAATAGCTATGTGTGGTGTTGGTAAAATCAGTAGAAATATTTCCTATATTTAAATTGGTTAACAGGTTGGGCTAGCAATCACAAGGTCCCAGGTTCGATCCCCGGTGGGGCATGCACCAATGGATGAATTTTCATCTATGTGCATAATTTACAGTACGCTTACGGTGAGGGAAAACATCGTGAGGAAACCTACCTATCCTTCGGGATTAGGTAATAGTCAGTTCCTGTATACACGGCGTCAAGGTTCACCACCTGTCACGTTGGGTTCTGACTATCTGGTGAAACGCGGGCTTTGAGTTGGTTAATACCTCCACAATGTGGTGGTGTATGGCCACTCAAGCCTCTGACTACCCCCGAATGGGGATAAAAGTCGTGACGTTATATTTATTTTTTTATTTTTTATTTATTTAAATTGGCGAGGTGGCGCGGTGTACCTATTGTTAACTATCTACATAGGTAGAGATGTTTCAGTATAAAAATGCACACCCCTCCACTAAACATGATTATTTAAATGTGTGAAAATATGTTTTTTTTGCAACGCCTCACTTAAAGATTATTAGCAAAAGGCAATCCAAATGTAGATAATTCACTATATACCTGTTCTTTAAGTTATAATAATCACGTTAAGTAGAGGGTCGTGCACTGAAACATATTTCGTGACCCTTTCTTTCTGCCCTACCATACCCTGTATAAAAATATTAGTGTAATCGACTCTGGGTAGGTAGGCAGTTCACGAGCATTCACCTCTGTCTTGCCGTTTCAGTCTACACGAAGTATAGGAGATAGTACGTTCCTGGGGCCCGATTCACGTAACCAAAACCGTAACGACATTTCAGCGATATAGTCGTTGATAGCCTTATCTTGTTACGAAAAGGCTATCACCGACTATATCGCTGAGATGTCGTTACGGTTTTGGTTACGTGAATCGCTACAGTTATAAATTACGGAATACAAACCAGTGTTCGTTTTAACTAGGACTTGAAACCGTTAAGCATTGAAGGAGTTTTAAGAGGTTGCTAATAAATTATATACATCTCAATTCGTATCTCGACCGCTGAACCGTCATAACATACCTATTTTGTTTTAGCAACTTCCATCAGACATGTTCACATTGATTCTACTTATTCAACTTTGGATAATCCACACTGTTTTCGGTGGCGCCGATCACTCTAAATTGTTCGGTACATCTCCACGAAGCAAACTTAATTTCATAGAGCTCGCAAACTATGACGGTTACAAAGCAGAACACCACTATGTGACCACAAGCGACGGCTATATTTTAGACATCTTCAGGATACCCCATAATGAAACCTGCACAACAACCAAAGGTGTTATACTGTTCATGCATGGTCTATACTTCAGTAGCGACGACTGCCTCATACCAGGGGGGTTACTCCGAAATACGTCGCTGACGGATCGTCCGAAGTACGGATTCGATTTACGATCAAAACAATGTCAAATCGTAGAGAAAAACTAAAGAAGAAATGTCAAATCACGACAATCCGTCAGCCGAAACGTTAGGTTCGTATTTCGGAGTAGGCCAGCAGGCCCAGGTGTAGCACACTGCTACATCTATTCAGACAACTGCTACGACGTCTGGGCGCCCAACTCCAGAGGTAGCTTCTATAGCAGGAACCACACCACCTACGATCCCGACATAGATCCCAAATTCTGGAACTTCACTTTTGATGAGATGGCCGTCAAAGATCTACCGGCTTCGATTGACTACATCCTGAAAGCTACTAACAACACTCAGCTTTCTTACGTGGGCCACGCACAAGGAGTGACCGTCGTGCTACTGCTCTGTGCGAAGATTCCCGAATACAACGACAAGATTAAAGTAGGAATCGGTATGTCTGTCACAGCGTGGTTGGACCATTCCAAGTTTATCGTCGTAAAACTTCAAGGTATCCTAGAACCGCTAATTACCGTGGCCACGACTCTTGGTGTTGACATAGAAGTATTACCCCGAGGTGGGCTCGTGCAATCTGCAGGCTCACTGAACTTTCTTACCCATTTTGCTCCGTCTTCATCTTCGCAATATTGGGATACAATCAATATCAGATCACCGACGATGTGTTACCAGTTGTCGTGGCCGTCGTGGGACATACGCCGAGCGGGACTTCCCTTAAAAACTTCAATCGATGGGGGCAGATAAGGAACAATGGTTTCTCTGAGTATGATTATGGGAACTTCAAAAATTTGCTCGTTTACGGCCACATCAGACCTCCACTATATGATTTTAGTAAAATTACAATGAAATGGGTATTTATCGGTAGTATGAATGACTACGTGGCCAATGTGACTGATGTCCGATTACTAGTTTCTGAACTGCCGAATGCAGCGCTCTGTGTCCTCTCGGATGAGACTTTCGGACATCTAGACTTCATATACGGCAAAGATATACCAAATTATATAAAACCGACTGTTTTAGCTCTGATAGAAACCGACACTTACGAATGTGCTTAAACTTAAACAGGCAAAGTTATCGAGTCATTTTAACTACCTAGGTAGGTACCTATCATAGCTATAATATATTTGTAGTAGGTAGCTAGTAATAAGTGCAATTATTTTATTAAATTGTGGAAGTCGCTTAATTGCTTTTATTGTTAGACAGATTTTACTTAAACCTGGTTGAACCCCACATGGATAGATATGTAGAGCACAAGTTTACGAATGGACCAGCACCGGACTATCCTTGGTCAGTGGTTCAATAAGCCACGTTTTGTGGTGCAAGGTCTATTTGAGTCAAGTCCAGATGAACAAAATATAACTCTTCAGAACTCTTAGATGATGATGGAATAACAGTTTTGCATTTCATAACGTGGTATTGTAAATCAGTAGGTTACCTACTGGGTTATATTTTGGAATATTTATTATATTTCCTAATGCTTATCTATACATATAATAATACATATAATAAGAATGTAAAATTGGTCGCGTCTGTACATTCGAAATATTTGGAAAAAAAATAGTGGGGGGGACTTAGATTGACCAGCAGAATTCATTTTTATCATTTTTAGAATTTTTGTCTGTGGGTATGTTTGTATGTTTGTATGTTTGCTCAGATTTTCGAAAGAGCACAACTTCGAATCCACCGGATGGATTTCAATGAAATTTAGCATGGATATGACTAATAGTCTAACTTAACATCTAGGATACTTTTTTTTTCGAAAATGTTTAGGGTTGCCACAGAAAATTCAAAAAACTACTTAAAAATTCTAAATGTTTGAAAGAGCACAACTTTGAATCCACCGGATTAATTTCAATGAAATTTGGCATGGATATGACTAATAGTCTAACTTAACATCTAGCATATTTTTTTTTTCGGTAAAGTTTAGGGTTGCCACAAAACATTCAAAAACTACCTAAATATTCGAACACGCACAACTTCGAATCCAGTGGATTGATTTCAATGAAATTTGGCATGGATATGACTAATAGTCCAACTTAACATCTAGGATATTTTTTTATAAAATATTAGATTGTAAATTTTTATGACCACACGGAAATTCTAGCCAACAATAAGTTTTAGTTATTGAAATACGTCTATTTAGAGCGGAGCCCTACGGAGCCCTACGTTGTGTGTGATCCGACACTATTTGGAATAGATAATCTTAATTTTAATAATAATAATAAATATTTTATTGCTGCTTTCTACAATCTTAAGTTTCGTTTTTCTTAACTAGATGTCGCTATACTTAAAATCAGACAATACCTGCCTTGCACCACATGTCAAAATTTAATATCTTCCTTGGTTCAAGAAATTTAGTTTTTTTATTCCTAATTACGTATAAAAAACATTAAGCGGGTCTTTGTATCACGCGGAATCTTAAACGTTAACTCTGGAATTCATCTCCACAGTACTAATGCCGGAGGGAAGCTACCTACCTAAGAAGTAAGTCTAGAGGACCTGCTGATTTTGAATTAAGTAGTAATAGAAACACAGACATTGAACTCTGAACTCCAACCCCTCAGGAATGATGCTGCTGGGTAACTGCCTGCTTAAACCATAAATCTGGAGGACCTGCTAACTTTGAATTAGCAATGTGGGTATCAAGTAGAAACTTCTCAGGCGAGGTCGCGTTTCCGATCCGGCGCTAGAATTTAAGGAAAACATGTAAAATGACTACTTGTAAGTGCCCTCCTAGGCCTAAACATAATAAACGCTTTGACTATTGACTTAGACGATAAACTCCGGACTCTAACTTTTTAAGCACGATGTTGCGCAGTGACTCTTACCTAAGCCGTGAGTCTGGAGCACTCACTCATTTTAAATAAGGGACATGGGTATCAAGTACAAACTTAAACATTGAGCTCTGGAGTCCAACCGCTCAGTCGTGATACTGTGAGTAACTAAAGATATAGATAGACGGATACAGATAGACTGGTACAGACAGAGATACTCACCTACCGATAGATTACAGACAGACCGATTCAGACAGACAGATACTTACAGCTAAACTGATACACACAGACAAATAAAGTCAAACTTTTGTTATACAACTAAGGCGCCAGGCAAGCGTACGGCCCACCTGTTGTTAAGCAGTTACCGTTCCCAATAGATGCTTGCAACCAAAGGCATCGGTAGCACGTTTCCAACCTGAAGGGGAGTGGGGTTAGTGGGAGGGGACGGGGAGGTGGCTGGGTTGCGCTTCCGGCTCTCTCCCTCATCATACGAAACGAAGGTAAATTAGCTACTTGAATGCCAATCTCCACCTTACTGGTCAGACTCTACCACCTTACTGGTATAGACTGGTACAGATAGACAGCCACGGACAGACGAACTCAGACTGATGCAGACTGACGTAATACAGATTAGACGATAGACAAAATTATATTTAAGGGCTTCACCGACTGGACGCGGACGGAGTCGCGGGCACAGCTAGTTCAATAATATAATCGAATTTAGCACCTTAAGTTTTCCATCATTATAACCTCTCTCATTCACCTACAAGACCACCTTATTTTACAATTTAGTACCTACTTAAGGTGTTTAGATTTAAAACTATTTCAATGAGAGTACATAGGTCATGTTTGTATCAGTCTAACGAACCAACTATATTGTTAATTACCCGCTTCATTTTACGAAATGTTCGGTACGGAACGCTAAAGATTGTAACCTAGCGTGGTTACAATCTTTAGCGATACCTCGTACCGATAATATAGGCACAAACAACTCTTCAAAATCAAAATTTATCGGGAAATTCTTAACAAAACACGCTCCTTGCAGACAACATAGATTTTAATATCTTTAATGTTTCTTTTGCTGACGTCGGTAGGTATCGAAAATTCCGTTATTTGCTTGGCATTAATTCTCGGCCAGTCGGACGCGTCAAACTTTTTCAATAACCGTCCCCCGGGATCTCGAGTCCCGAGCATATCGGGACCCGGGATTGCAGGTGGGGTCCCACATACCACGTGGCGAAGTCCCCCACCTTCCGTCCGGAGTGCATGTTTTTTTTAGTTGCGCTCTGCGAAATAATTGTTAAATATTAGAAGACACGGTGCGAAAATGTCCGGTGATTTACTGTAGAGTCCATTAGTGAAAACTCAGCCGTACACATGGAGGCAAGTCTGTGTTTGGAGTGGCTCCAGAGATAAGGACTTTGGAGACGCGCAGTTGGACCCAGAAACGACCCGAGGAAAGCGCACCCATCTAGCGCCGGCACATCGTCATCAGCAACCGCTGGAATAACGAAGATCGGTCGAGGTCTTCGGCCCAGAATATCACATCCAGTTCTGGGTTTTTTCCATTCCTCGGCAAACTCGCGTCAATCTCAGGAGACGTCACACGCAGGTGTTCATTTGGCCAGTAAACAGCACGCGTCATCGAGTAGGTGCACGCTTTACTGGTCAATAACACAGCGTCATCGAGACTTGTGTGACGTCACGCCAGGCTCCAGACTTGCTCCATCGGGTACCCTGAGGACTTTGAGGGGGTACCTGCATCTGAGGGGGGACTACTGCAACAGGCCACCGCCAGTTCCACCGTGTGATTGACCGCCGTCTGGTGCATATCGTGATTGGTGGCGCACACATCGGTGGCGATGTGTGCGGGAGGTGTGACGGACGGGAAGCCGCAGGCGATGGCGGGTGTGCGGGCGGTATGCGGGCGGGGTAGCTGCATTCCATCCGAGTTCATATTTGGCTTGGTGGAGTAGTTGTATTTACTATCTAAAGCATCTCCCTCCTCCACAAGTGGGACCCCAAACCCGTTAGGCCCAATAAATAGGAGCTCGTTACGCTGTCTCCGGCGCAACCTACACGGACGTAGAAACTTTAGTGAAGGAATTCTTGCAGAATTACTGATTCCTTCATTTAGTTCACCCGCACAAGTTTCCACATGTTCACAAATTGTATTGTATCCAGTCCCTTTGAATGACCCTTTGTGGGGCACACTTCGTTTTACTTTGCCGAGTATCTTTTTATGATAGACATGACGAAAATTGAATAGATTTTACACACAAAACCTGAATTCATGGTAGGTCAGTGACCTATTGTAAAAGTGCTTAGATCTTTGTATAAAATTATGTGTGTTTGACGACCTTTTGGCGCAGTGGTTCGTAGGTCGCTCGGCTAATGACTCATTACATCAAGTGGTCGTGGGCTCGATTCCCGCCGTAGGCAAATTTCGGAAACGGCCTTTTCGTAATTAACCCTGTTAGCAGTCCTCTGGCCGAGAACATGGTGACCACCAAGAATTTGTGATTTACAATGAAGAATTAGGTACTTAAGACTGGTATCGCCATGGACAATTGGCAAGAAACTCGCGGCCCTATGGTTGTCACTAGGATCGCCCCAAGTCCATTGCATGGTTGCGTTGCTTAGTTCGGGGTCATAGGTACAGTTGGTATTTCAGCGATATCATATTTATGTGAAAAACATCACTATAATAGGTAAGTACCTGACACTAACCACGTTATTTGGTCGGTCCAGATATCCTTCACTCTCCTGACTCCACGCTAGACGAATCACCGGAGCAAGTCATAAAATAAAATTAATGGGTTTTCAGCGGTCAACCCCGGAGGGCAGGTGTAATAAAAAAGCTAAAATTCCAACAAAATCACCCAAAAAACCGAACCATTAAACCCTCGAATGGAACGCCATAAAAGATAAAATAAAGCTTGTCATAAAATTCATTCTAGCTAAAATGATAACACTTTTAATGTACGAATATGTATAGGTAGGTGTTATCCTTGGTGTGAAGAAATAATTTCGACGTTTCCTACATGACGTGATGATGATATGGCCCCAGGCCAAAAGTTGGCTACATAGGCACAAATAAATAGGTGCCTATATCATACCGTAAACCTTACATTAATGTAAGTCAATAGGTAAGTGTAGAGAGCCGGTCCGCTTGTATCGAGCCGCGCAGAGCGGTAGCAATGACATTATCAAGAAAGAGGGAGACGTAGTGACTGTTCAAAATTATTTTCCTACTAAACAAAGTCCATGTCCACACTACTCACCTACGGAATATCATTTTGAAAGTATGTCGACTCTGTATTGTCAATACGGCTCATCATTAATTACTTACAGTTTTGGTTCGAAATGCCTTTCTTATAATTTGATAGGTGTTTTAAATTAGAGAAACGAAGAAATGATGCGTGAATTCCGCTATAGGTAGTACTGCGGTGTACACATGATTAGTGATTGCGATGTTAGAAGATAACATATCTGGCTAATCTGGAGTGGAGCCATAAAATAAAGCTGTCGCCGACGACATGTTACCTGGAAATGTTGTACTATGTATTGATTGATAGACTTGTACCTGGCCACCTTGCCAAGATTTTTATTTGATTCCCAAAGAAATTGTAATAGAGTCCATTAGTTTGGTACCTACAGACTTATACAAAACAGCTCAGTTTTCTTTGGAATAAGTTATTTATTTATTTCTACAATTAAAAACTGCCCTTGCAGGATACCCTAATACAGCAGAGTGGGTCCTACCTACTTATTCCATTCTCGGTCTAGTGTTTACTAACTGTGGGCTGTGCATGGGGCTGTGAGATAGTCGTTTTACAATACAATCAACATAGACAAAATCATCGGCAAGCAATAGCAGACGATTTCTAATAAAAATTGCTCATAGTAATAACGCAGGCGTATATGGTAATAATTGACTTTAATTTCCCTGAAATTAATAGTAGGAAGAACTAAAAGTATACTGCAATATTTTTAAATAAAATACTTGAATCGCGGGAAGAGTAGACAAGTACCATACCTAGGTACCTATTCTCGGTTGGGTACTTTACGTGCACCACTTGTAAAACTAATGCAAAAAGTCTTTAAAAACTCATTAGAACATGGAGGTCAACGACGTGCAAATGTTACGGTACGACTTTCGTATTCTGAATAAAAGAATAGGTACACTACCTACATAGTACCTCTATCCAGCCTAGGTAGGCTACCTCTATGTGGTAGATAGGTACTTACTGCATGATCCTCCATATGAAGTAATGAGCCAGCACCTACGCCCGCCGTACCACAACAACACCCGCCTACCAACACCCGGCCGCTGGCGCCCCGCCCGCATCCAGGCGACATAAATAAAAATAAAATAAAAAAGCCTTTATTTCCCTAAAAAAAGTGTCACATTTATAAAAGTAGTAATATAAGTTATGTTAAGGTCATCCATTTCTGGACGTAGGCCTCCTCCATCCCATCCCACTTGTCCCTGTCTTGTGCCACTCGGGTCCAAACTCTTCCTGTTACTTGCACGATATCATCTTTCCATCCTTGTTGTGGCCTTCCTCTTTTCCTCTTATCCTCCCGGGGGTACCAGTGTATAAACCTCTCACTCCAGCGGTTATCTTTTAGTCTCGCTGCATGTCCCGCCCATTTCCACTTCAGTTTGGCGGCCATTTGGAGTGCATCTATAAGCTTTGTTTTTTTTTCTGATATCGTCACTTTTAAAACGATCAGTTTTCTTTAGACCCAGCATACTTCTTTCTGGCGATATAGCTAGGTATATTTTCAGCTTGAGAAGCCTGCTTTGCTCACATTAATGTATGAATGGTTGAAAGCGATTTTCGCATTGATTTTACTATGGTAGGTACCTAATCGACCTAATCATAACCTATCTTCTATCCATGATTGTTTTATATTTTCTTCGTCCGAGAAGAGTACCTAGAGATGCGGTTAGATTTGTATTACCAAGACCTTGATTACTTAGGTTAAACGCGAGAAGATATTTCATTTGATCAGACTGGCGCGGGCGGTGTTACAGCTCCTACAGCTGCTATTTAAATATTTTGACGGGAAAGGGGAGAGCGGTGTCAGCATCGATGTAAGGAATAGGTGTCAGATATAAATTTTACAGTCAGCCATATCTCGACATTTCAAAAATATCAACATAATTACATATTTACCAATAATAATTCTTAGTTTTATGACGGGGAAGGAAATTAAAGACAGAAAGGGGTGTCTTCCTAAGGTTTACTCTACCACGGATTGAGTTGCACGCCGTGAGTATTTTTAAACGTCCTTCTATGGGAATACTTTCTGAAATATAGAAAACTCATTTTCGCATAGCATTTTCGTCGTTGATAAAACTTCAAGGAATTTATAGAAAACAAGGAATTTAAAACAAAACTTAATTGTAGTGAGTGACCTATGGTGACATTACAAATTATTTTGTCGTTTGTCGCAAAATGCCAAAATGCGAAGAATCAATGTTTAAAAAAAATAAACAGCTGGTCATCACCTGTCACCTCAGTTTTTCAGACAATGTTGCCAACTCAGTGGAATATCCACTAAACCTGGTGGTTTAGTCCTCCCGCTTAGCGGATAAATATTGTTTAGTGACTGGTTGTTTTTGTTAGTGGTTTAGTAAAACAAGTCACTCTACCACTAAACGATTCTCAAAATAATTATCTTTCTCAAGTCCACGATACGCTTTTAGTTTGTGAGAGTCTATGATTCTTCAATTGTTCGACCTTATTTTTATACATCTAACTAAAGTGTCAAAGCATTTGAGCATACTTTTATGTAGTCTATCTAGCCAATCATATAAAATATAAAATACGTAATTATCTTTACGTTATAATGAAAAAGTTAGCACGTAAAGATTAGACGTGCTATTACAAAAAAAGGGAAACACGTTTATCTGGTTAGTTATTATCAAATCACGTGTTATTTTTTTTTTATGGTATAGTTCTCACTCGTCACTTTCGCGACGAATTAAACCATGAGAGTGACGACTGTGACGAGTGAGAATCTACAAATGGTGCGTTCCATTCACTGTAAATTTTGTTAATTTCGTTATTTTCGATCACAAATCTCGTTCCACTCGCAACATTTTGTACTGAAAGTGATCATTATTATCGTTTTTAACAGTTTTTGTGGACGAAAATAACAAAAATTACGGTGAATGGAACGCAGCAAAAATAGACTATACCTTTTGAATAACACGGTATGCCCTTTGGTGTAAAAAAAATAAAAGCTGGCAGCACTGATTAACGATCTGTCAATTAAATGTCACTACAATAAAATAAAATTGTTTCATTCCAAGGTTGAATTTATGTCTTATTGTAGATAAAAGATATTATATTTACTTATAACGTTATCATGTAAACGTCATTAGCAGCTCATTTTTCCGAGGCTTATTTACATATTTAATAGTGTTTTCTGATGAAGTGCACTTTATCTGTAAAGTACTCCGACCGAAAATGTCGCTGAGAACGTTGTTGCTAAGGTAAGTGGGGACCCTCATAAAGGGTATAAACATAAATTGGTACTTATCGCTGAAAATTATCTTGATTACCTATTTATAACATCAGTAAAATGATGAAATCCGTAAACATCTGTTGATTGTATCTTACTCAGAAAAATAATGCAACAGCTGATGTAAAAAAATAACATTATGATAGCAAGATTCTAGTAGTACTGTGCTGCCTGTATCTATATTTCACGAGGAACATGGTTCAGTAGGTACAAATGCTCGCTGTCATATCAACTACTTGGTTTCTTGCCAAGCCTGCATAATGATCTAATGATTAAGAGAAGTAAATATACTTACATATAATACAGCAAGGTAGTTAATTAGTGGGTAAACAACAAGTACTTTGAGATCAGTATTCAATTCTGATAACCCAGTTATCTTTTGTATAGTAAATCAAAAGTAGTGGTGTATTTATTAATATAAGTGATTGTTTCCAGATCAATAAATCAGAAGAACAAGTTTGTTTACCTCACGGCAGCAGTGAGAGTCCAACAAGACCAATACAGACAGAAATATGAACAAACCTTTAATTATAATTATAAGGGAACAATCACCAGCATTCTGTTTGGATCGGTTATCATTGGTACAGCTATCACAGGTCAGTCAATCACTTTAATGTAGGTACCTAGTGTACCTAAAATACTTATACTGCATCACGTGGTTGCAGGTTCAATCTCTGCCAATGGCAAATTATGGAATGGGCCTTTTCGTAATTTGGATCCTGGTCTGGGTGTCACTGGGATCACCCTCAGCCTATTGTACGGTGCCCGTAGTACCAGCATTGCTTAGTTTGGAACCATACAGTACATACGTTAGACTGGCAATATTTATTTATTTATGCAACCTATTTATTCAGTAACAAAGTTCAAATATTACATACAAATTTTAAGTTGTAATCTTCAAATGTTTTGATGCTTTTATTTTCAGATCTAGATAATACAAATAAATTAAACAAGAACGAGCCAGGACAGGATGACGATAAGACCAAGAGTGAAACTATTGAAGCTGGAGAGAAGAGGCCCGATCTGCCTTCGTTCAGCGCCGAAGAAGTCAGCAAACATGATAACAAGTCAGTTTTTGCAAGTAATTACTCCACAATGATGTGTCAATTAACAAAGGTTGTATCAAAAAGGCAGTGTGGATAATTCAGCTTAAGAGAATGTGTAAATATAGGGGGTAGGAGTTTCTAAGTATTTACTTATCTTCCTCCCCCTCAAATATTCTCTTGTTTCTATGGTCTACACTTAAAAACAAAAACTCATTGGTTCACTCCATAGACAATCTAGTGACCCAGGGCTAAGTATAAATTTTTGACAAAATACAAAAAAAAACGTTGAAAATCTTGTTTCACAGGACCAGTTTTTGGGTAACATACAAGCATGGTGTTTACGATGTGACCAAGTTCCTGTCCTCCCACCCCGGGGGGGAGCAGATCATGAACGCCGCCGGTCTCAGCATCGAGCCCTTCTGGAATGTGTATGGCATGCATAAAACACAGGAGGTGTACAAGCTGCTTGAATCATTCAGGATAGGTTGGTACGACCACTTAATTATTATTATGGATTCTGTTTTTGTATGATCCCCTAATTCCTCACGCAAAATATGCACCTACTTAAGCACTATAATTCGACCTTTGCGACTATTAAGGCATACATCAAACTGGTTTGTGAGTTTCATGACCTTCAAAATATTATTTAGGTCCAGTAAAGCATGTAGGGTAAAATGTAATGTATGACTTAACAAAAAAACACTATTTCCATGTTTAGTTTTCTTATATTTTTAAAGATAACTTCAAAAGTGCCAATAATTGGGGGGGGGTGCCAATATTGGGTGCCGTTACCCTATCTACTAGAAGAGAAAGATAGGTAATCACTAATCATCAATATGTCTGTCAATACTGCTGCTACAACTAAGTATTAAGCCCCCTAGTTTAACAGTTTACAAACTATTTATAACGAATTACATTTGCAAAAACTGATAGCAACTTCTGATAGGTATTGTTGTTGGGAGCAACATTCGCTTCCTTATTTCCAAGGCGAGCGTGCGACCAAGTTGGGAACTACTTTTCATATTTACAATGCGATTAAAATAAGAAAAGGACGGGCTCTCGGCTAACTTCACTCATATAAAGTACTGTACTTATGAGTGAAGTTAGCCAAGAGCCGGAACAGTTCCAGTTGTGACGTCACAACCTATCCTCCTATGCCCTATTCCTATTTTAATTGCATAGTAATCGTTCTACTTTCCTTAACAGGGAACCTGAACGACGATGATGTAGTGGACCACTCGGATGACGAGCTGTGGGTCAAGGAGCCGTACCGGGACAAACGGCTGATAGTGAAGACCGCCAAGCCGTTCAACGCAGAGATCCCGGCCAAGCTGCAGATCCAACACTTCGACACGCCTAAGTATGTTGGTATGATGTCTGTTTGTTTGTTGTTTAGTTAGGTGGCTTCTGACGTAACTATAGAAAGGACGAAAGTACAACGGTAAATGTTTGTTATTTTGCAATATAATGTTGAATGCGACGGAATTTTATCGCGTATTATGTCATGTAAACTTGGTACAAAATACACTATTTACAATACAATCTACGTTGTTATATTTACTTTGTATTATACGGCCCTCAACTTTTACGCAGTTACGTTGGTAACCACTTTTAGGTTTTGTGTTGTGTGGCAACTTTCATTGATGATTTAATTTTAGCATGGATATTAAAATAAAATTTAGTACTAGCAAGATTCAGTATTTCAGTATTTCCTAAAAAATTACTGTAATGAGTAGATCGCGATCATAATATTTTCATCAACAATCTCATCACGCTTTGTACTCCTGTCCCTTTGTATTAGCATGTGTTTTTTTTTGTGAGCGTCCACGATGTCCTCTACAAGTGTTGCCAACCAATATAATGTTTTCTTCTTTCCAGCGAATTATTTTACGTGCGTCAACACATGCCTGTTCCAGAGATGGACGCGGCGCGGCATAGGTTGCGCGTGGAGATCCGCGACGGCGCGGCGGGCGCCACGAAGGAGTTCCGACTGGACGAGCTGGCCGCGCGCTTCCCGCGCGCCACCGTCCGCGCCGCGCTCATGTGCGCCGGCAACCGCCGCAGCGAGATGAACAAGGTACTTTACTATTACTACTCTACTTCTTCTTATCGCACTGACAAATTGTCAAGAATTCACCTGTCGATTTATGACATATTTGTCACTTTTATTAAACAGCCTAAGCGCGACAATTCTACAATTTTGACAGTTTTTGACATATATGTCGAATTGTCAGGTTTATTAAATAGGGCCCTGGTGTCAGAGTTGTTCAAGCCGCCCGAAGGCCTCTGACAAGGCTTGACTGCTGCCTAGATAACAACAACAGGGACTGACTTTTACGACCCTCTGGAGCACGGACACGCTCAGTTCAAATACCACAAAATGGTCATCGGTCTCTGACTGACCTTGCCAAGCATTGCTTAACCTCCGATCGTTTACCGAGCAGTGATTGCAGCTGGCTATGAGCGCCTTCTGTACTGTCGAATGTCGAAGGCAAAAGAGCACGCGGAAGTCACCTATGCGGTGGACTGACCAAGTTAAGGCTGCAATTGGCAGCCCTTTATATGAGTGTACCAGAAGAGCAGCAGTGCGTGAGGAGTGGCGACGAGTTGTTTAGATTGTCCTAACGCCTAAGTGATGACAATGACCACTCTGCCAAGAGTGTTACGCCCGATAGGATTATTCATACAAACTTATATCCGTACGATGGCTTATATGCGTTAGTCTGTAGGTCTAATATTATGTGCCGATTGTAGAGTATTATGTTCTTGTAGACATGTTTATTTATAAAACTTCATTGAATACTTCACTTGGCTTTTATTTATACACGCAAACAAAATTAATTTCCATGTTTCTGACTCCAGAAATTAGAAATGTATCCCCCTATTTCGTTAGTTACTTTGACATAACGTGTTCGTTTAGGGAACGCCCGACTCATGTAACTAGGTATTCCGTGAAGCAGGTGAAGCCGGTGAAGGGCATCAGCTGGGCGGGCGGCGCCATCAGCAACGCCGTGTGGAGCGGCGTGGCGCTGCGCGACGTGCTGCTGGCCTGCGGGCTCGACCCCGCCGACACCGACGGCAAGCACGTCATCGTCAGTATTGCCACGGACACTTGGAGTACTACATCACATATACACCACCATTACCTTCTAAACTCCTAGTACATCTCCACGTAGAGTTAAGAGAAATTTTCGATACACATAGTAAATACTAGATACTGCGTGACGCGAAGTGTTAGAAGCGAAACTTTCATTTCAGTAGTAAGACCTGTGTCTTTTCGAGTCTTGTCTATTTGTGTCTTGCTCACACATTACCATGATGAGAAGGAAGGCAATAAAGTTAAGTCCGGTTCATATGTATGCCAACATGATCAGCACCATCGTCTGGATTCGTGATGACACTATTACAAACCTATTAAAAACGTTTACGACATAATCTTGCGCGACGGCTGAAGCGTCGAAGTCGACAGGATTGATCACTTACGCGGTCTCAGTTAATTATTAACATTAACAGAGCTCCAATTAATTATTATCTACAGTGTAGTAATAGGTCATTAATTTATAAATATACGCCGCCGCCCATACGCACCGTATGCACACGCCGTAACTGTATACGTTATTACAACTGGTGCGTTTCCCGGTTGCGTGCAGTTCATGGGGTCGGACATCGACGCGACGGGCGTGAACTTCAGCACGTCGATCCCGCTGGACCAGGCGCTGAACCCGAACGGGCGCATCGTGCTGGCCACGCACATGAACGGCGCGCCGCTGCCACCCGACCACGGCTACCCGCTGCGCGTGGTCGTGCCCGGCGCGCCCGCCGTGCGCAGCGTCAAGTGGCTCGGTACACACCCGCACCAACACCAACACTTGTACACGCACATTACACTTAGTACAAAGCATAATAATAATATCCTGGGACATTTTTTGCACACGGCTACCTGATCCCAAACTAAGCAGAGCTTGTACTATGGAAATCAGTTAACTGATATACTACATATACTACTTTTTTATTTGTAAATACATACTTAATATACATATACACCCAGACTCCGGACATACAGACATGATCATGCACACAAATGCATGTCACGGGTAGGAATCGAACCTACGACCTGCAGCGTGAAAGTCGCCTCCGCGCCAACCACGCTAACGGGCCCGTCAATAATAATAATACTTCTATAAATGTTATGTCCACCCATTTTACGCCATTTAGAGGACCACTTCAATTTTTTTCTTAATATATAATTAGATCCAGCACTCTCCGACGCACGTCAACTGGTCAATATTACTATAAATGTATTTTAACCTTGTATTTCGTGATCGTCCCCAACAGAATCAATAACAGTATCGTACGACGAGAGTCCGTCGCACTGGCACCAGAAGGACTACCGGTCGTTCAACGCGTCCAAGACGTGGGAGACGGCCGACTTCGCGTCCGCGCCGCCCGTCTACAGCCTGCCCGTCACCTCCGCCATCTGCGACCCCGCCGACGGCGACACCGTGCTGGCTAAAGACGGCTACATTGAAGTCCGAGGTCAGTAAGGTTACCAGTAAGGGTGCGTCCATAAATTACGTGAGGCATTTAGGGGGGGGGGGGGGAGGGTCGAGCCAAATCTCACGTGGGGAGAGGGGGGGTCTCGGAAAATGTCACGTAATTTTTTTTATCGCAAGAAACAGTGTAAAATCGCGAAAAAACTGGGTTAAATTAAGTAAAATTTGGTTCTCCACTAGAATATGGCTTTTGAAAAATCTCACGTGAGATTGGAGGGGGAGGTAGGGGGGGGGTCGAAAAATCACAAAAATTACCTCACGTAATTTATGGACGCCCCCTAATTGGTCATAGATTGCTTTTCAATCAATCACTCTCTTCCTTTCATCTTCACTAGATCGTCGGTCCAACTCGCTGGTGGCCTGCCTACGCTTCTGCGTCCAGTAGCCCGATTCTCGTAATCAAAACCGTAACGATATCGTGCCGACATAGTCGTTGACAGCGTTTTCGTATTCACATCTGTCGATCGAACTTGAACGACACCGATTTTATACTCGTTCGATCGGAATGTCGTTGAACCGAATTCAGATACGGCAATTGTATCTCAACTGTTTCACAACGTTGGTTCAAAGGTATTCTCATAACAAAATTACATTTCTTTCGATCGGATGCCGACGACAAAACATCAAATTTCACGATCCAAGTGTCGTTGAACAAAAGTTCGATATTTGGAACGTTTTTAGTTTTTAAAACGAAGGATATTCGAATTCTTGTGGTGAAATTATAATAAATAGCTTTATAGTAAAGTAAAATGAGCCTCGGGCTTCGCATTTCGTTTGAAATAAAGTTCCTTAACGCGGCTTGTGTCGTAGAAATCGTCACAAAAAAACGTTACACCATAGAGTAAAGACTAAGATAGAGGTGCCCTTATTAGATTTCCCTATGAAACAACGCGTGGAAATTTTGCGCGGGGTGGCGCGGGTGGTGGGGGTTAAAAACTGGGAGGGCAATTTACAAGCTCAGCCCCCCCGATCTACCGGTAAATAGCATAATTACTGGGTTCGTTTTATTTCGATGTTATTACCCGACTACGGCGGAGGGTTATGATTTTGACCGGTATGTATGTATGTATGTATGTATGTATGTGCATCTGTTCCCACCTAACTTCCAAACGACTTGTCGTAATTTGAGGTATCGTTAGAAGCGGCTTAATGGCGCGCTGGTTATAGGCTATGTGACGTCACATAAAATTGCATATGGCGCCCTCTAGAGGACATAATGTCATGAACTAAAAAAAAATCATTTTTTAATGAAACCGTGTGGGGTATCAAATGCACATTTCAAAAATGTATATATTGTTACCTATAACTCCAAAATAATTAAATAAAAAGTAAGTTTAAAAACTAAAACCCGACTACTGAAAAATCGCGCTCTAAAAAGTATGAAACAAGAAAATATTCTCATCTAGAGGATAGCCGTGGTCCGTGTTCATATGCCATTTGGCCCTAAAGGACCTACACGGACCACGGCTATCCTCTAGATGAGAATATTTTCTTGTTTCATACTTTTTAGAGCGCGATTTTTCAGTAGTCGGGTTTTAGTTTTTAAACTTACTTTTATTCACACTAGATGTCACTACGTGTAGGTTCATATAAAAAACCATCTAGTGTCGAATATAATTATATTTGGGGTGCGAACGTTGGCAAGACGTCTGCACAGGACGAACGCCAACAGCACACTGACTTAAGCCACGCCTACTGTGATGACGTCACCGGCCGAGCTGTGCGATGTAATAGCAACGCGGCCTGGTAGCTTAGACCCAGTCCTTTATATGGTTCGTCTATGCGTTACACCCATTCTCGAGACATTTGGTTCCGACCGGCGTAGTTTGGATATTATCGGTATTGGTACATCAAATATTAAGTGATTTTATTGTAAGCTTTCTTAGGGGGGAAAAAAGTGAGGAACTCCCCCCCCCCCCCGGCCATCTGCAATACCCTCCCCCCCGCACATTTTTATGTGACTATGCTATGGTGGCAAAACAGCGTGCGTCCCTTGATTTTAAGCATTTACCGTAGCCTATAGATGCTTGCAAAACCAAGAGGGGGGAGGTTGGGCTGTTTTACACCCAAGGACGGCACACTGGCCGGCGGTCCACTTTTTTATCTTAGATTTACAACTTTCCTAATAATCGGAAAAAGTTTTTTTTTTTCTATTAAAATTTCCATTTTATAATTTAAATAATAATTTAGAATATTATAATATAATTTTAAATTTCATTCATTTGACGGTTATTATAAAAATCATAATATTTTGAATAGAAAATGTGTTTCGATCATCATGGCCGTCATGGCAACAAGTCGTTGAGTTATCGTTTTTCGTTGAGCAAACGTTTGAGTTGAATCCTATCGAAATGCGTTCAAGAAACACGTGAATACCAACTTTGGATAGGACTGCGATCGAACGACTTTCGAACTTCAGCGATATTTGGATTGTTTGTTTTTACGTGAATCGGGCTACAGTAGAACTTTCACACATTTAAATAATCACGTTTAGTGGAGGGGCGTACATTTTTAGACTGAAACATCCTTTTCCCCATCGATTGTACATTCTGCGGCATGTGTGACTAATCCCACTTCCATTTGCTGCGAGCGAGAACTTGGACTGTCAGTCATCTTCCGGATTTCGATGTTCCTAACCTTATCCGGGCGAGAGATCCCCAACCTAATCCTCAATGTAAGTCCCCTACGAAATTAACGGTGCTAGAGGGATCGCAACCGCACTTAAGGGTGCGTGCGTGACGCGGAGCTGGGTGGAGTGGGGAGGAGCGGACCGTGAATTGGCCAATCACAGTGCTCGATGTCTGATGCGTGGAGATTTCGAGCACTGTGATTGGCCAATTCACGGTCCGCTCCTCTTCTCTCCGCGCCAGTGGAAACGCACCCTAACCTGGCAACGACTTGTGGGATTGTGTCAGGTTACGCGTACTCGGGCGGCGGCGCGAAGATCCTGCGCGTGGACATCTCGCCGGACGGCGGCCGCAGCTGGGAGCAGGCCGCCGAGCTGCAGGCCGACGCCGCGCCGCCGCACCAGCACTACGCCTGGACGCTCTGGACCGCACGAATACCCGTGTCTAAGGGCCAGACTGAGGTCACCACTACAATACTATCACACCACCTCAGCCATCATATACCAATTTTCCCTAATTTTTCACACTTGCACTTCGAGGGTTCATAATATTACTACTACACCAAGCCAACTAGAAACCTGTGAAATGTGATCCGCACACAATGACGGTTGCGGTGTGCGCTCGGTGTGGCGGGCGGGACGGTGACGGGTATGCGGGCGGGGAAGCCGCATTCCATCCAAGTTCCTAGTTGGCTTGGTGAAGTAGTATAATAACTGGTCTCTAGAGAACTATCCGCAGTATTGGCATAGCGCCATTTCTCCCAGTACAGATCAATTCAAGAGGTTCTTTGCACAAATTATAAATTCTAACAGCATCATAATCTTTACACCGAGGCAGGGGCGCCGACTCCGTGGGTGTTCGGGGACTCAACCACCCATGAGAGCCAAGTAGTGGGTGCTGAGCACCCATGAGCCCAGTCATTTAAAATTGATCAGTAATCGGTTTTGAGCATTATTTCTGAAACCTCACCCGCTCGCACGTTTCTATTGATTTATTTACTTAGATTCAAATTAAAACGCTGGATTTTAAGTAAGAATATTTTCAAGGTTTTGGGATTCCAAGTTAAAGTTAGAAAAATGACATACAAAATTTTTTTTTTTTTTTCACTTATTTTCCCTACCTCTAAAGAATGCATCACCTTTTTGTCGTACTGCTTGTCAGTTCTTTTTATCATGAGCACCCACGGGATTGTTTAAAAGCCGGCGCCCCTGCACGGAGGGAACTAATAAACTCTTTCTACAGGTTGAACTATGGGCTAAAGCGACAGACAGCAATTTCAACACACAACCAGAGAAATTCGAAGACATATGGAACATAAGAGGCATACTCAGCAACGCTTATCATAAGATCAAAGTACAGATCAAACATTAGTATGTAGCGATTAACATATATGTAGAGAGCAATAATTTGTGTGTAGAACTCAAATAATGATGCGGATTTTGGGAGGCTTAAATGACTGAAGAATATTACATAACCCAAATCTATTAGTAGAAGTAATCATTATATTTAATGAGCAATAAAACAATGCAGTTTATGTAATGTACCTATAAGATTTGTAAATATTTGCTAAAGGATTAAGATTGGGCTATGTTGTTTGTTTAATAGTCACCAGTGAAACTGGATCTTATGAAATATATTTAAATTATTATTTGGTAAATTAAAATAATTTCATGGTGATAGTAGTCAATCGGCAACTTTAGTACCTAAGTACCTATAAGTTAGACATTTTAATAATTTGCTCGAAAATTTCTTATTGTACTTACATCACAACACGAGATAATTTATAAAATTAGTTGCATCAAACTATGAGTCAAGTACATATTTCTACCTAATTTAATAAAATTATTTTTGATTCTATTATTAGTAATATAAATTTAAATTACTGAACCCTAATATCCTAATATTAGGCACAAACGGTGTTGATTTCGGATAACAAATAACGATGCTTCAATCCTATCCTACACGTTCAAAACCATACAGTTTTATTATAAAAAGTTAAACTCGTAGGTAAGGTAAACCTTCTCAAGGGAAATTTGACGAGACACATTTTCAAAACGAGCTTGTAATAGCACTGATGGGCTCCAGTGGTACGAGAGTTTGGATGCTCGCGTATTCCAGCACAAAGTCTGTACCTAAGTAAATAATAACTCAACCTCGATCTTTGGACCCGAGAGAATAATGATTATGCCATATAAAGAGATAGAACTTATCTCTTTATTATTTACACAATTATACGATACGGCAAATAGGTACAATCTCGAGCAAACATTAAACGATTGTTATGTTATAAAGGTTCATTAACATAATGAATTATTCATCTCAGTTTACAACAAATCGTGTTATACGTAACACGTTATCATGTCCGCCTTGAGAGTATTTGGAGCCAGCATATTAAAAACGTTACCCAAGTTTTTAGCAATTAAACAAATACACACCCGCAATGTTCTTTTCAAAAATAGCACAGACGATTGTTTAAATGTGGTTATACGCGGAGAGTCATTGCAGTTTCCGTACGTGTGGCTGAGGGACAACTGCCAGTGTGAAAAGTGTTATCACTATTCTGCTAAAAGCAGAATACTCGATTGGACTAAATTCGACGTGGATATCAAACCGAAGGATGTCCACAAAGAGGAATACTCCTTGTGCGTCACATGGACCGACGGGCATACGTCAACATACAATTACGACTGGTTAAAATTCAGAAGTTTCACAGCTGAAAATCAGAAAAAGTATGCAGAAACTATTTACAAGCCTAGGAAGATAACATGGCAAGGTAAAGACTTCGAAGAAATATGTACTAAACATGATTATAACGAGATTTTGAATTCAAACGAGGCTCTGTACGATTGGCTACACAAGCTGTCAGTTTACGGAGTAGCCCTCATTCAAAGAACACCAAATTCTGAAACAGCAATCGATTCTATTGTTGAGAAAATTGGCTTTACCAAAAGGACACATTATGGAGTAAAGTTTATTGTACAAAACGTCGCAAATACCAGTAACGTGGCATACTTATCCAGCAATCTGCAGATGCATACAGATCTTCCCTACTATGAGTACTGTCCTGGAGCTAATTTATTGCATTGTCTCGTCCAAACATCGAGTAAAGGAGGTGAAAATCTACTCTCAGACTGTCATTACATAGCTGAATATATGAAGGAGAACCATTCAGAACAATATCAATTACTGACTGATACAGAAGTGGAATGGAGTGACATTGGCACAGAACATGGAAATGAGTTCTTCAAACTCCATCGTTCACCAGTAATATGCTTGAATAGCCATGGAGAAATTACTAGAATCAATTTCTCCATCCCACAAAGAGGCAGCCATTTCCCTGGACCGATTGTACTAGTGAAACCTTGGTATGAAGCATATAGCCTATTTCTAGAGTTAAACCATCAATTTTCAGCAAAATTCAAGACTAGAGATGGGGATATACTGGCCTTTGATAATATAAGATTATTGCATGGCAGGAATGCATATGAGGACAGTAACAGTAATGTAAGAAAACTTATTGGTGCTTATGTTGATTGGGACGAGATTTACTCAAGATTGAGATGCCTTAAGGTGAAGCTGAATAACGAAGATGGTATCTGTTAATGTTAAAAGTATAATAGGTACTTATATCTTACAAATTAAAGTAAAAATGTATTATATAACCTTGAGCATAATATACCTAATATCACATTGTCACTGACTATCTCCTGGATAATAGCAATTTAGACAAGCATACCTACTAATCATCTACATCAGCTCACTACAAAGCTATTTCAATTCCACATAAGCATCTACATTATAATTTCTAATTGTAAACCTTCTCAAGGGTAGTATTTTATCAGTTTCCTCTTGCTTAGTCTCCATCTCAACCATCGGGAACTCCTCGAAATCAGGATTAGCAGCCATAGCCACAGCTGTTGACTCATTAGTATGTAAGTATATTGAAAAACTGCAATCATCTGGTACATCCTTAAAAGTATTACTTACTGAGGATAGTTTCAGGCAAAAGGCGCGTAAATTCTGCTCAATTTGCACCAAATAAGCGTCCATCGTCTCGTCGAAATGATCATTTCTATCGAATTGAAAGATGAATTTCATTATAGAGTTATATTCGTGATCGGTAACTGAGAACTCGATGCGGTTTAACTGGCCAGCTTTCAAGCACTCTGCTATGCTTTTCAAGCATAAGTCAATGTATTGGTTTACCTCAGGATGTATGGAATGGTACACAACTATATTGTACTTCTTTCTGCATTCGAAGATGCTCGTCGGGTACACTGAAGTGTAGTAGAGGATGCCGTGGAATGCGATCGCCAGGAATTCTATTGTGATATCCACAAAACAGTTGTCCATTGTAGTTCAGTGATGTAGTAGGTAGGTTAAATCTTACTTATCTATCATGAAAGAGTATTGTATTTTAGATGCACGCACAGTCGCAAACTTCAATAGGTAGGTTGAATTTCAAAATATGTTTAACATATTTAAACAAGTTGAATTTTAGGCGGGCGGGTGGTCCAACTCTCAATTGGCGCTAGAGATGTGCCGAGTACAGCCTGACTCGAGTACTTAGTAAGTACTCGGGTACTCGAGTACTCAGATTATAGAACTCGAGTACCCGGTACTCGAATACGGGTTCCGAGTACTTGCTGTAACAGTTGTAGTTTTTTAGAAAATACGTTATAAATCGGGGCTCTCGCCAAAATTTTCGCCATTTTCTCCAATTTTCACGAGTGCAAGTTCAACGCAGTAATTAAATGTGAAGCTCGGACGTTTGAGTGGTTAAAAATACATAATACAAAAGTACTCGATTCCTATTAAGTACTCGAGTACTCATTACAAGTATTCGAGTACCTGTCCGATTCCTCTGACTCGAGTACTTACTCGATTCTTTTTTTAACGAGTTCCAGAATACTCGAGTACCAAAAATAGCGTACTCGGCACATCACTAATTGGCGCAAAGTAGAGATGTGCCGAGTACAGCCTGACTCGAGTACTTAGTAAGTATTCGAGTACTCAGATTATAGGATTCGAATACCCGGTACTCGAATACGGGTTCCGAGTACTTTAGGGATCGAATCCTAAGTCGGGTACTCAAATCGCGACCTTATGACTACGAACTTAAAAGTACGAACTTAGCGCGCTGCTCCGACTCTTCGCACCTGGCAACTACAACCGCGTCAGGAAGCATGAGTTGTTCGCAGTCCCCTCTTGCCATACTGTAGCTCGAGCTACATCGCCTGTACCGCGCACCCTCATAGCGCTAAACGGGCTCCTGGATACGAACGCAAGGATAGATTTGTTTGCGGATGAATGGGCGAGAATTTTGATAGTGTGTTTGAAGTTTTGCGAGAAAGATGCATGACTGGTTATTATATAGTTGTTAGTTAGTAGTTGATTAGTAGTCCGTGTAATTGGTCTGAGGCCGTTCGGCTTACGTAAATAAATAAATAAATAAATAAATATTTTAAGAAGAATGAAGATAGAAAAAGTGTGTTAATTTGTCAGTAACGTATACCACCACCACTTAACTGATATTTTAGGTCTTCCTGTGCTTAACGCAGCCAAAAACTTCAAATATATATTTTACTTGACACTGGCATATGCGATAACGACGCCGTAAAGGAACGTACCCATACTACGTGACCCATTTTTCAATATTTTTTTTACCCCCCTCCCCCCCTCTGTGACCACCCGTAGTATATGCCAAAACTAGAGGGGGGAGTTTTCACGTAGTAATTCATAAATAAGCTTTTAAATCATTTTTTTGCAAACAAAAAGTTGAAAAAAATACTTGATTCGACTTTTTTTGGAAAAAGCGCGAGATTTCCCTGATATTGCTACGTGACGAAAACTTAAACCCCCTCCCGAGCTCCTGTGACCATGCGTGGTATTTTGAAGACCCCCCTCTCCCCCTAAACGGGTCACGTAGTATGGGTACGTTCCCTAAATAAAAAAATAGATAATACAAAAGTACTCGAGTCCTATTAAGTATTCGAATACTCATACAAGTATTCGAGTACCTGTACGAGTCCTCCGACTCGAGTACTGACTCGAATCTTTTTTTAACGAGTACCAGAATACTCGAATACCAAAAATAGCTGACTCGGGACATTACTAGCGCAAAGAGAATTGGCGCAAAACTGACAAATATGACAATATCAAGTGTCAAATGTCAGTCTGTCAGTGAACTTTTTATGCGTTTTGTTACAAAAAAAATTGAACATGGTTTCGTTTTGTTCAAAGGTTTTGATATACCTAAAAAAATCTGTGGTTTTGTTTCCACGTGTCGTGTAAATCATGGACGTATTAATTGTTTAATTGGTTAAGATTTACCCTTGAACAAAGTAACAAAATGGACTCGCAACACGCATAATTCAACGAACAAAATGTTCTGTCAATTCTTGGGGGAGGGGAGGTAACCACTACATTAAAATTGACGCACACTTACTCAAAACATTTTGTGTCATTATAAACGCACACGTAAAGAAATGTGCAACACTAGTATATTTTACGCACACTAAAAGATCTAATACGTCAACATACAAAATTTTACTACCGTAGGACCATCGGTGTAATAGGGTGAATACCACTATCGATATTTCTAATTAGCTATATCGATAGTTTCATATACTCATTATTACATTTATAGCTGTCATTATAATCTACTGAATTATACTGAATTATCTCTACTGAAACAGCTGAACAAGAAATAATGAGTAACTCACGAGGCGTAAATATTCAACGGAAACAAGATGATTCCGGGTACATCCCAATTCAGTTCCTTGAAAATGAGATTATCTAAAAAATAAGTACCTAATGTTCCCAAATAAGCTGTTTCATCCCCCCCCACTCCCACTCGACCAGCGCCATCTGCTGCCACTGGCCTGGCTGATATCTTTTGTTAGGTAGGTACGTATAAACGTAATAGGTATTATTATACTAATGTCATCATCATCATCATTTCAGCCAAAAGACGTCCACTGTTGGACACAGGCCTCTCCCAAGGTTTATTATACACTATATATATTATATTTTTATCGATACCGGTCTGCAATCATAAATAAACACTACTACAACACTGTTCAAATCAAAAAGTATTTAATTCAAAATCATTCTTGCAACATTTACTAATACGACTGAATAATTTTGATACTTGATTTATTATTTTCCATATTATTTATTATTCATAATGCAAGCGCAAGCACTTTTAAGTTTTCTTTGATGTTGGTCAATAAGATAATATTTGTTATACATATATTTATGCCATATGTGATTCATCGCCTCAGTAGCAGACGCTGCCTGCTTCTGGGTCATATGGACCCGGAGCAGTGTCAGGTTCGATTCCGTTTATCAAGATCAAGAATTTATCGAGATCGTATTTATCTGAATTGTTTCGATAGTGGGTGTTTTTGTTTCAACATGAGTTAGTTATTTTTTTTTGTATTTTAGGAAAATAAAACAAACATATTATAGCTACTGCGTTTTTTAATTATTTTTTTATTTTAATCTTGGTCTAAATATTCCACTCCTGATAAATCCATATATTGGCGTGGGCCTGCCGCTGCCTCATCAACTCATCATCATCAGTCTCCACAGCATTGCTGTCATCTTGAAGATTTATTATTAATCGATTAATGTCATCGTAAAGAGCAATTTTCGACTATTCTTCTAACGGTACCTGAAAAATAAAATAATTCAATAAAAGATAATTTCTTTAATGCTTTAAGATTATTTGTTTATTTAGTAATTAAGTAACGATGTTAACTGACAAGCAAACATAGAAAAATAAAGCAACCTTAGTTTATGTATTGGTCGAGATGAAAGCAACACATAAAAATAATACCAAGTATCAAGTGTGTTCAATCGAATGTACCTCTAAGCGATCAATGTATATTTACTGAAAAACCTGTAAACTGAAGCTTTGAGCCTGCCTTTGTATACAATAAACACATTATTTAACTTAAAAACTGTAAAATAAACTGCTTATATACCTATAATATCAGCGGTTCTTTGGTAAACATGGTCGAGTTCTGACAAAATATTTTGCACCTCAAATTCCGCGAGACACCGCCTGTAAACTTTGTGAATCACCTCTCTTGTTGAATTACTAATGATTTATTCATTGTAAATCGTTTTTAACGTCCTGCGACTGGTTTATCACCGCGTAATTCAGTATTTATCCGTTTGTTTACAAAGTTCAAATACTTGACAATTATTTGACAAATAAAAAATACAGTTGCCAGGGTAGAAAAGATTCGTCTATGGTCACAGTAGACTATTCGATTAATTCGTACTCGATTAATTGTATCGATAATGTTTTCGATTCTTATGACATTTAATATTTTAATGAATTTAATAGAAAAATTGCATTAATTACATCAAAAATACTTACATATGAAATGTTACCCCATCTTTTTGTGTATTACTATTTTTTGTAATTTCTTTGCACATGTTTAATGGGACAATTCGGTATTTTTCACGGAGCACCTTACACCGCGAAAACGATACTTACTCTGATCAAATCGATTTCGAAAACAGTTTTTATATACGTGTCAGAGATTTTTGGTCTAGTACCTATAAAAAAAAGCTAGAGGGGAAGATCATGCGATGCGCATCCTGAGTTAATACATCCATGGATTTACCCGGCCGATGCGGAATCAGGACATTACCGGGACTTTGGTGAATTTCACCCTACAGTGGCGGCACGCTATGATGGCCGTTTTGACGTGTGGGAAGGTGGTGAAAATGAACCTTATCATAACGGAATAAGAGTGGGCGTTTTAGTTTGAATGTCAAAAAAGTTATGCGAAAATGAATCTTACTCAGTTATAATAAGGTTCATCCTCTCCACCCACCCACACGTCAAAACGGCCATCACTGCAAAGGTGCGTTCCATTCACTGTTAATTTTGTTATTTTCATTCACAAATCTCGTTCCACTCGCACCAACTTGTACTGAAACTAGTGATTGGATGTTCTCGAGAACATTCTCACCCTCGGAAACTTACTCGTGAGAATTTACGAGATGCAAGTATGGTGGTTTTAATTGTTTTTAAGATTGAAAGTTAGGATAACGTCACCCAAAATAAATAATTCTCACGAGTAAGTTTCCGAGGGTGAGAATGTTCTCGAGAACATCCCAACACTAACTGAAACTGATCATTATTATCGTTTTAAGTTTTTGTGGACGAAAATAACAAAAATTACGGTGAATGGAACGCAGCATAAGTGTAAATAAAATGCATGATGTTAGATTGAATAAAATAATTTACCAGAGTTAGGGAAAATGACCAGAGGCGACCTGGCTCTTTAAACTGAGTAAATACTTAATAACCAGGCAAGTAGCTGAATGAAAAAAAAAAGGTTTATTTAATGAAGTTTAATTTATTAACAGAAATAATATCTAATTTAACATTAGATCTATAGCTCTACTTGCTTGTACATTCATTTATCAGGAATACTGTCCAAACCCTGGAAATAAAAGAATATAAGTTAATGGATGACCGCTTGGTGCAGTGGTGGTAGAGTGTAGGCTGTTCGGCTCACTGCATCGGATGGCTGTGGGTTTGATTCCCCAGAGGCCAATTTTATATATAGCCTTTTAAAATTTTGCAATAGTCTATGTGTCACTGACCTGTTTTTGATCATGGTCAGCAAATTTATCCATGGTAGGTACTCTCCAATACTACATATAGTCTTGGCTCCTGTTCCATCTAGTTTTTAACAATTAGATTCCCCAGGTAAATAAAACTTACTAGGTAACAACAGTGTTCATACTTACGTTAACATTGTAAGGGTTTCCAGTTAGCCTGAGGTCACGCTGGTACATATGGCGCTCCCATCTGTCTGAAAGACTACGCCTGAAATGCTGAAATATTATTTTGCCTATTAATATTTTTTCTTATAAATAAAGTATGCAGGTAAATAAGTAGGAATGTTTTGATTCCCACCTATTCACAACTATGAATTAGATAGACACCTGGGTAATAAATAATACGTTTTTTTATGCTAAACCCAAACATTCCTGCATTGGAGTAGGTAGATAAAGAAAGAAGGTTGAAAAGAAGATCAATGTCACTAGGTGGGACGTAAAAAAATATTATCTGTGTAGTCTTCTGTGAGTAGTATGGATCTATGGGACTTTCAATACTAAAGAGGTGTTATCTAATAGGTAGACTTGAATAGTGCACTTACGTTTCCTAAGGTCAAATTGTGAATGTGGTAGAGTCCCCAGCCGGGCAAGCCGAGTGCGGCAGTGATAATGAATGCACTAGGAAGAATTTCGTACCACATTTTGTCGAATTATCGAACAAAATGCAGTAAAAATTACTTCCTTACGGTACGAATGACAGTAAATTGTGTATTGCCAGAGTTTGACTTTGGCACGAACTTAGGTGAAAAACAAAAATGTGACCAAAAAATGCTAATGAAGAACTCCGAAAAAGATACAGGTAATATTTAGAAAACGCAATATTGACTATTGAACAGTCTAAAAGTTAATTCTGCATTAGGTTTTTCTAATATATATGTATAAAACAATAAATAATAAACAATAAATAGATTGTGTAGACTGGGTTAATCGAAAATGACACTCACATTTCCTAAAACAAAATAATGTGCCCACCAAAGACCGAGCCCTGGCAGTCCAACCGCAGCAGTAATAATTGCCACCGGAGGAATAATTTCATACCACATGATTACTGAGAAAGTGATAATTATTTTATATTCAATTTCAAACGTCCATAAGAAGTATTGAAAATAAGAACGTCAGAAGTCAGAATCAGACCAGAGGAAAGCAAAGACTGGATGACAATAATAATAACTGTGAATCGAAATTTAAATATCGAAAATAAAACCAAGGAGATTTACCTATAAGGACTCCCCGTTTATTTTCTACTATATTTAGGGTGATTTTCAATTAAAATGTTTTTCTTTTTCATGGCTGGCAACATTAGTTATCGGGTCATCAAAAATGGCAGACACGCCGATCGACTGCGACTTCCCTGTTTGGGGATTATTGCCGAAAAAAGAGACAGGGGTGGTGTCATTTATTACTAAAAATGCAGATTACGACGGCAGAGGCACTATTATTGCTATTTTTGATTCGGGCGTCGACCCGGCGGCGGCTGGACTTCAGGTAAAAAAGTGTCATGTCACGATTTTGTTTGGTTGGCTTTTTATTGTATTTGCGGTCGATAGGCAGGTACTCAAAGTTTGAGGTTCCAGGTGACGAGCACTGGTGAGAAGAAAGTAATTGAGAGGTTCGACTGCAGCGGCTGCGGCGATGTGGACACCAGCGCCGTTCGGAAACTATCCGACGGCTGTATCACCGGTATAACGGGCCGCAAATTGAAGGTAATAATAGTATTTCCTACAGTACCTACAGTAAATTTATATTCAGGGAAAACCCTCAATATAAATAATATTTTTCAAATTTAGTTAGTAACCAATTTTTCAGTTCTATTTTATCGCAATATGGCTGAGGTCAGTGACTTAACAGATGTTGGACACAGCTGATTGTCGCTAACACAAACTTAAAATAAATGATTGTAATAGTAGCTGAAGAAATGATTTATAAAGTGCTTTGAACTACTCTGCACATTAAGATCTAGTACAATTTTCATCACATTTAAATTTTCATAAAATTTTAAGCAATCCTTTCACATTCCATAAATCATCCGGCCTCGTCGCTAAAAGACTGACATTAAGTTCCTAAACTTATCATTCCCATGTCAGATACCCGAGTCATGGAAGAACCCAACGGGAACCTGGCGGGTGGGTGTCCTCCACCCGTTCAGCCTGTACCCCACCAAGTTGAAGGAGAGGGTCCAGGAGCATCGCAAGGAGCACCTCTGGGATGTTGGCTACAAGCCAGCATTCGCAGAAGCTAACAAGCAGCTTCAGGATTTTGAGAATGATGTTGGTTAGTATGAGTTATGTACACCTTATTGGCTTAGTCATACTGTGACTTAAATCCTACTTCCTACTAATATTATAAATACGAAAGTTTGTGAGTAAGGATGTATGGATGGACATTTGTTAGGCTGCGCTCACTTTGGATGCGTTATCGTCCGAATTTTACTCATGCATACACGTACGAACAACACGAATGATTCCGACCTTCCAAGTACTACGGGAGTGCTCACACTGGGTGTGAGTTGGTCGTATGTGTACGTAACGTAACGTAACATAAAACGCATCCAAAGTGAGCGCGGCCTTATTCTTTCACGAAAAAGTACTGAACGGATTTTGATGGAATTTGGAACACAGATAGTTTATAACCTGGATTAATACATAGGATACTTTTTATCCCGATAGTATGTTCCCGTGGGACCAAATATGCGCGGACGAAGTGGCAGGTAAAAGCTAGTTATTTATACACCATTATTTTATGCAGTGTCTAAGAATCCCACACTGAGTCCTGAGGACAAGCTCCAGAAGGAGGAACTGGAGGCAAGAGTGGAGGTGTTGCAGGCAGCAGAGAAGAAGTACAATGATGTGGGACCCACATATGACTGTGTGCTGTTCCACGATGGGACTGTATGGAGGTAGGTGGCTTTGACTTGGCCTATTACTTTGCTCAGCCAGCCTATATCCCCCACTTCTGGGTATAGGCCTATCCTCATCCACACCATTTGTCCAGGTCCTGTGCTAATCAAGTCCAGAAAGTGCCACCAACGTTTCTAATATCATTGGATCATCTGGCTGGTGGTCTCTCTCCCTACATCTTCTTCTAGGCCACCACTCTGATAGCGTTTTGGTCCATTTGTCCTATTTAAGTAAACTGTTGGACATAGGCCTATGTTCGACAGTGGATGTATTTTGACTGAAATGATGATGGTTAAGTTATGAAATAACTTTCGAAAACTTACAACAATCACCTAGATTAGCAATCTATCTTGCAAATTGGTTTTTTCTACTTGATAACTCGGCCTTAATACTACTAAATAATACTAGCCACTGATGGGGATCAATGGTGGAAAAAGAATTCATCAGAGGTGGAAAAAAAAAACAATCTTGAAATAATATCAATTGTGTGTCATTCTCTCCTATGATCTAAGCGAGTGTGAAAGCCCACTAGTTAAAGAAATCATCTCACGCTTAAGGCTTGTATTAATAAATCAATCTCAAGATTGAGATCGAACTTGAGATGCTGTTTTGACAGGTGTTCCATACATTAAACGTCAAAACTGCGTCTTAAGATCGATCTCAACTTTGAGATAGATTTATTAATATGGGCCTAAAAGTTGTGATTGTTGTGTAGGGCGTGTATCGACACGTCGGAGTGCGGCGAGCTGACTACGGGCGAGTGCCCGCTGCTGGGCGAGTACAGCGCCACGCGCGATCACGCGCACCTCACGCCGCTCGACGAGATGACCGTCAGCATCAACGTGCACGACGACGGGAACACGCTCGAGGTCGTCGGCATGTGCTGTGAGACACCACACTATTTTACTACTCTACCAAGCAAACTAGGCGCCTGTCAAATGTGACGTCACCCGTACAAAAACGCGGTGGTCGTGTGCGAGCCGGAAGCCGCAGGCGGTGGTGGGTGTGCGGGCTCCATCCGAGCGCCTAGTTGGCTTGGTGGAGTCTGTAGTAAACAATGCGGCTAATAATAATAAGTTCGACACCCTATGTAGGTACCCATAAATACGCTGACTGGCGATAGAGATGTATGGAGTGAAAGTGACTGTAATTGTGGGAAGAGGGGGCTACGGAGAACTTTCCACAACCACATTAATGGTATTTTTCCAGAAAGGTCAAGTCATCTTATAAAATCTAGTGTTTAGGAAATTTTAGAACTGCCCATACAATACAACTAAGCAGCCTAAACTCGCTGCTGTTGCACTTATGAACGCTAAATGTCCACCTATAACAGGGTATTATCCATTGTTTGGTGACATTATGTTTCCCTCTTGGTAGCGAGCCACGGCACCCACGTGGCGGCCATAGCGTCGGGCTACTTCCCCGACGAGCCGGAGCGCAACGGCGTGGCTCCGGGCGCTCAGATCGTGTCGCTCACCATCGGCGACAGCCGGCTCGGCTCCATGGAGACGGGCACGGCGCTCGTGCGCGCCTGCATCAAGGTCATGGAGCTCTCCAAGACCATGAAGATAGACGTCATCAATATGAGTTACGGGGAACACGCGCATTGGTCTAATGCCGGGTAAGTCGAAGTCAATTAGTTTATTTTGTTCTGGCCTAACAACATTGAAATTTTTACATACCTACTTATCTTAAATCCTTCACTGGTTAAAAACGCGACATCTACTGAGACAATCCGGCGAGAAACTTATTAATCGCTTCTGACCATATGATATGTCCATGAGACTACACTCACGTCTAGAATTATTCTCGTCGAGACATATTTTTCAATTTTAACAAAGTAAGACAATTGGCCGATGGGGCAGAAAGGTTCTTGAGTGGCGACCACGTACCGGAAGACGCAGCGTGGGTAACCGACGACCTGGTGAAGGTCGCAGGAGGGGGTCTATGTTCAACAGGCCTATGGTCATGATGATAAAGTCGCGAAGACAATAAAGTGTGTCGGTCATGATGATAAAGTCGCGAAGACAATAAAGTGTGTCTACACTCTCGTTGATACTTGTACGCAGGGTTGTTACGAAAAAATCATCTAGTTTTAAACACCGTGTTTAAAACATGTTTAAAACATTTAAAACACAATGATTTTTTCCTTCTGTTTTAATTCATGTTTTAAACAGTTTTCATTTTATTTTCCTGTTTTTTTGCAACTCTGCTCGTACGTACTTGAGGATAAGGCTGGTATTGTATAATAGTGTTGTTGCAACAGTTAGTTTAGTATAACGTGTTGTGTTGTGTTGTGTTGCAGGCGCGTGGGCGACATCATCAGCGCGGTGGTGAACCGGTACCGCGTGTCGTGGGTGGTGTCGGCCGGCAACCACGGGCCCGCGCTCTGCACCGTGGGCGCGCCGCCCGACATCGCGCAGTCCATACTCATTGGTCAATACATTGCATTATTCACTCTACTACTTCTTGGTCACGAAAACGTTTCAATACCACTAAAATTGGCTTGTTCATTGTTCAAATACCGTGCTGATTGCGAAACCATTTCGAGGAATAGTTGCTATTCATGTTTATCTAGTTAAGATTGGAAAATACTCTGGGTTTTTTTTCTATGTTTAGTAAGCAAGGGAATTCATGTCTAAATTTTAATCTATACTAATATATAAAGAGGGAAATGCTGACTGACTGACTGACTGACTGACTGACTGACTGACTCATCAACGCCGAGCCGAAACTACTGAAGTTAGAGACATGAAATTTGGATAGTAGATATATTTTGTGACGTAGACAAGCAATAAGAAGCGATTTTGGAAAATTCAACCCCTAAGGGGGTTAAATAGGGGATGAAAGTTTGTATGCAAGTTCGTCATTTTTCAAGTTAGAATTATGAAAATTTGTGTTGAGGTATCTTTTTAAAAATTAAAAATATGGTTTTCGGCGTTTTTGAATATTCAACCCCTAAGGTGGTGAAATAGGGGATGAAAGTTAGTTGGGAAGTTTGTATAGATGTTCGTCATTTTTGAAGTTAGAATTATGAAAATTGGTGTTTAGGTTCCTTTTTAAAAATAAAAAACTTGAATTGCTGCGTTTTTGAAAATTCAACCCCTAAGGGGGTAAAATAGGGGACGAAAGTTTGTATGGAAGTTCGTCATTTCCGAGGTTAGCATAATGAAAATTTGTGTTTAGGTTTCTTTTTACGTATTAAAAATAATAATTTCATATTTTGAAAATTTAAACCCTAAGGGGTTAAAATAGGGGATGAAAGTTTGTATGGAAGTTCGTCATTTTTTGAAGTTGGAATTATAAAAATTGGTGATAAGGTGACTTTTAAAAGATAAACAATATTAATTTCAGGGTTTTTGAAAATACATCCCCTAAGGGGGTAAAATAGGGGATGAAAGTTTGTATGGGAGTTCGTCATTTTTGTAGTTAGAATTAAGAAAATTGGTGATTAATTGTCTTTTAAAAAAATAATAATAATAGAGTTTTTGAAAATTATACGGGGTATGGGATACGGGATACGGGATTTTGTATATGGGATACGTGATACGGGATACGGGATACGGGTTACGGGATATGGGATGCGGGATGCGGTATACGGGATGTGGGTTGCGTGATACGGGATACGGATACGGGATACGGGATACGGATACGGGATACGGATACGGGATACGGGATACGGAATACGGGATACGGGATACGGGATACGGTATGTGGGATGCGTGATACGGGATACGGATACGGATACGGGATACGGTATATTGGATACGGGATACGGGATACGATTAAAGGGATACGGGTTACGGGATACGGGATACGGGATGTGGGATGCGTGATACGGGATACGGATACGGGATACGGGATACGTGATACGGGATATGGGATGTGGGATGCGTGATACGGGATACGGATACGGATACGGGATACGGGATTTGGGTTCCAGCAAACGGAAACTGAATTTTTAAATTTATATTCTGCGCGGACGAAGTCGCGGGCAAAAGCTAGTCTTCGATAAAGGTGACGATGTCATCAGCTTCATAATTTTAAATAAAAAAAAACAGTGAAATGCAAATATATTCTAATCAGTCTCTTTAAGTACAATAATTATAAAATTTCGTAATTCGATGATAATTCCCGCTCATTTTCTCAAAACTCATACGCTTTAAATAGGTACCTCGACAATCACGAGTGCACGTCCAGCGTCTCTGGCCTGTGGCAGTAGCTCCTATTGCGTGGTGGAGGGACCGCGGAATCATTGACTTATTATCATTTGATACTAGCTGTCCCGGCGAACTTCGTGCCGCCTTAGAATTAATGTTGTATTTACTTATTAGCCAAAAAGAACTAAGCCCTCCCCCCCGTTCACCCGTTCGTCGTCTGATCTACTCCTTTCCCGTGTCGCAAATAAAGGGTTCCGTACCACCATAGAATAAAAACGTCAAAAATATCAAGTATCTTGTATGGGGACCCCCTTTGTTTTGAATTTTTATTTTATTTTTAGTATTATTTGTTGTTGTAGCGGCAACAGAAATACACGTTCTATGAAAATTTCAACTCACTACCTATTACGGTTCGTGAGATACAGCCCGCTGACAGACGGACGGACAGTGTAGGCTTAGTAATAGAGTCCCCCCCCCCCCTTTATTTTTAAATTTTATTTTATTTTTAGTATTTGTATTTGTTGTTGTAGCGCTAACACGCTACGGATACCGGCTGAGTAATAGAGTCCCATTGGTACCCTTTGGGTACGAAACCCTAAAAATAGCTAAATTGGTCGAAGAGCTACTGGTCCATGGGAGACATCATGAAGGGCAACCTTCCCCTGACACATTTACATGTGTATCCCGCCCGTTCTTACCTCCGGCGCCACTGTGGGTTGAAAATCGAGCTTCATAGTACTTTAATTTTTTTCTATTTTTTTTTTTTTTTTGCTTTTGATATGCTTCTAATGCCTTCAGCAGTAATGAATATATATAATGAATATAATTTCGTAGGTCTACTAAATTATATTTAAAAAAATGTAAATTTTGTATGGCCCAAAAGTAATAAATCCAAATAACTTCAAAACCGCTGTGTTAACCGTTATATCCTTACAGATGGCTGTTCTACAAATTATTTGTAATTTTTTGGCGTATTTTATATAACGGTAACAACTGCGGTTTTTTTTTAAATGAATACGTTACATAAAAAATGTATGAACTAAAATTTGTACTTATATGCTATATTAGTGTTTCTCTAAAATACAGACACTTCCCTGCAAATTTTCAAGTTTATAAACCCATTGGTCCGCATGTAAGTACAAATTTTAGTATAAAATATTAAAAAAACCGCAGTTCTTACCGTTATATAACATACACCAAAAAATTACAAATAATTTGTAGAACAGCCATCTGTAAGGATATAACGGTTAACACAGCGGGTTTGAAGATACATATTTGGATTTATTACTTTGGAGCCATACAAAATTTTCATTATTTATTTTATTTATTTAGTATACCTATGAAATTATATACTTTATATACCTATATTTATGACTGCTGAAGGCATTAGAAGCTTATGAAAAGCAAAAAAAATAATTTAAGTACTATGAAGCTCGATTTTCAGCCCACAGTGCGGCGCCCAGACATGGTCACTAACCGAGGCTCAGAAGTCCAAACTGAAGGTTTGCCAAACAGCAATGGAGCAGCATTTTGGGTGTTAAACACACTGATAGGGTGCGGAACACCCAGCTGCGTTCCATGACCCTTATCGCGGATGTAGGAGCGAAAACAGCTATACTTAAGTGGACCTGGGCGGGTCACCTGAGCCGAATGAGCTCAGAAAGGTAGGCCAAAGCAATCACCGAGTGCGGTCCCAGAGCACGACCGTCGTCGCCGACGTAGACCCAAAAACAGTGGCGCGGTGACCTCGGCGCTCATCTAGACGGGTGGTATGAGAGAGCCTAAGACCGCGATGGATGGAAGAAGATGAGGAGAGACCTTTGCCCAGCACTGTTATGTGCACAACGCAGATCTATTTCTTGTGATGAATTGCCCATGAAATAAATTTGCAAGAATTTATAGACGCCATCCGCCATCTGACACCGGCGTTCATTACGCCATCTATTGAAAGTAATTTGAATCATACGTAAAATATGGGTTTTTAGCGCTTTCCGGGCAATTTTTCCATTTTTTTTAAATGTATGAACCTTCCTTGTACTTCACGGAATAATCTAAAAAAAAATCATCTAAATTGGTCCAGCCGTTCTCGCGGCAAGTAATGACATGAAATAGGGATTCATTTTTATATATATAGATTTATACCGGAGTGTCTAGTTGGCTTGGTGGTGTAGTACAATGACATACTGATTGTATTGTGTTGTGTTGTGTTGTGCAGGCGTGGGCGCGTACGTGTCGCCGGAGATGATGTCGGCGGCGTACTCGATGCGCGCGCGCGTGCCCGGCGGCGCCTTCAGCTGGAGCTCGCGCGGGCCCGCGGCCGACGGCGCGCTCGGCGTCAGCGTGTGCGCGCCCGGCGGCGCCGTCGCGGCTGTTGCCAGGTACTGCAACCATCGCCATGCACCGCCATCCACCGCCATCCACCGCCATCCACCGCCACCCACCGCCACCCACCGCTTTTAAATTTATTCAGAACAAAGTTTGTTTGTTTTTTTTTTAACTTGTTTAATGGACCTGTTCCTGTCATTAATATTTATGATAAACGTAGTAATTACTATCATCTTTATTTATGTTTATTAAAACTATTTAAAAAAAAAAACTATTGTTATTCCCAGTGTCTGTCAATATCACCATTGGGCAATTTTTCAATATTTCAAAATGTTGACAGCACTGCTTCTTACACTGAAATCTTGGCATTACTGTTTCTTGCACTCGTGCAAGCAAAAGTCGACTCTATGGTGTTTACCTTAACATTCTCAAACTGTACTGAAAATATATTTATTCGATCACAGATTCACACTGAGAAATTGTCAGCTGATGAACGGCACATCTATGGCAGCACCGCACGTTGCTGGAGCCGTCGGTGAGTAGTTACGCAACATTTATAGCACGAAATGTTGTACAACGTGTTGCTCATCATCTTGATCGGCAACAGTCGTCAATGTTGCGCGCCCGCTGGCAACGTCGCATGTTTTTGTGCAACATTGCCGTTCTTGTTGAGTGTCACATGTTGCGCAACACATCACAATTGTAAATCACATTTTGTTTTGTTAGTTACTATTGCTTGTAGTCAACAATATAATTTATTTTTAACAGCTGCGCTGGTGTCCGGTCTCAAAGCGCAAAACCTTCCATACTCGCCATACTCGATAAAGCGTGCGTTGGAGAACTCGGCCACGTACCTGAGCCACGTGGAGCCGTGGGCGCAGGGCTGCGGACTGCTCAACATTGAAAAGGTTATATTACTTGTTACCCTATACTCAATTATAATACGGACTGTATTAATAAAACTCTTAAGCTTTTTTACAGAATTAATACCTTACTTTTATCAGAATTTTTTGTAGCCTGAACGGCCACATGCTAATTACACGATCTACGATAATTTTGAAACCCCATTACACTCTGTAAGAAGGTGCGAGACGATCTGAGTAAGAGAATTTCTACACTGAAGTTCTTGTTCTCTTTGATTCTCGCCGAGAATTCTTGCCACCAGTGTAGTGGCCTTTACTTATTTTATTTAATACCGACAATTTTTTGTAGGCATTTGATCTCCTAACAACATACCACGACCAACCAGAACGGGATGTCACGTTCAACATCCAGTGCGGCACTAGCAACGCCAAGGGAATCCTGTTGCGACCGAAACTCGACGATGTGCCTAAGGACATAGCGGTCACAATCGAACCGCAGTTCCTGCAAGATCACAACGACGTAGAGAGTGAGTGTTGCCATTTTTATCCTTATTTAGTAGGTTTTAGGTTTCAGTTTAGGTAATCTAGGATAGATTTATGGACTGGTTAGGGTTCCGTATTTTAAAGTTTTTCGGTTTATAATTATTTTCAATTCGTAGGCATGAAAAAATATCCCAGTGGAAACATGGATATTGTAAAATCGGGATATGTCTTTATTCCTGGTATGTTCATGATATTTCTTTTAGTTAGTTAGATTTCTCATGTAATATAGCTGAAGCGAATATTATATTACATATGTTTTATTCCTTCTATGTTTTCTAATATGTATTTATTTTCTTATACTCGTTTTATTACAAGATTTTAAGAAACAATTCAATTTATACACGAACTAAAATCTCATCGAGTCGAATTCGGGTTTCGTACTTAAATTGAATTCGGATTCGCAAATCTGACCAAACCAGGGTTTCCCAAAGTATTTTAGGTAAAATACCACTTTTCCAAACTGAACTGATACCTCAGACCCCCATAGCCAAATTACTTTAAAAATCCTATCTCTAGTTTTTTCCTATTGATACAAAATATTTAAGTAGGTAATTATGTTTTGAAAAAAAAATACATTATAATCGCAAAGTAAGGATAAATAAATTAAAAAACCAGTGTTATTCAGTCATTCTTATAAGTTGGTACACGTAACACAACCTTATACAGTATCTAGAAAGTTTCAAATAAGAACTTGTGTTAATTAATAGGGGTCGATTTTTAGACCTAGTCGACCCCCAAAATCAGTTTTCTTTTATGTCGACCCCTGGTAAACCGATATCGACCTCAAGGGGTCGATATTGACCACTTTGGGAATCCCTGGTTTAAATTTTCGGTGCGTCTTTAACCTTCGAGGATTGTGACTCGTGATGAACGTAATATGACATAATACGACTTGTCAGGAGTGTGTACTGTGTAGTGCGTTACAAAGCAGATACAACAACAGCTATGTAGTGTGGGTTATGTTGCAGACAAGTCGATAATTCCGAAGCAGATCTCGTTCGGCGTGCGGCTGGCGCTGTGCTGCGAGGCGGGCTGGCTCTCGGCGCCGCGACACCTCGACCTCATGAACGCGGCGCGGCCGCTCGCGCTGCGTATTGACACTACTGGACTGCCGCCCGGACCGCACTTCACCAGGTACAATCTTCACAATACACGCCTCTGAAAAAAATATGCATTTTTGTCCGTTCGTTTCCTATTATTGTGACCTTTTGCAGCCTCTTATAACTTTGTAATGTAAAGAGTGGTTTCGAAGTTCATTCTTATCGAGAACTTGAGGAAAAAGAACTAGGCAACGTATGCAACGTTGCCTAGTTCTTGACTTTTTTCTATATTTTAATTAATTTCTATAGTTTTTTTGTTGAGATTTTTTAGTTAGTTTAGGCAAGTGTAACCGCCTCAAAAAGCCGCAAGCAATTTTTTTTGTGTTTGATGAAACGACCGAGACGTGCTACTGCCTGTCTTTTCATTATTGGACTGAGAAATAAAGGCACATGGCGCGTAGTGACGCGTCACGAGTACCAGACCAACTAAATGGACATTTATAAAAAAATAATGTTGGGTATAGTTTTATTTAATAGTTTTTTTATTGACATATTTATTACTACTAAAAATAGTAGTAAAAGAATCTTCTAGCAAAACATCCAGAAGTTTAGGTGATAATATGATTTTTTAGGTGAATTATAATGAGGGTTTTGATTTATGATCAGGTAGAACCCTACTCAGGTAGAACAGACACCTGTCTATATGTTGTGTATGTGTGTTGTGTGTATAATTAAGGCGTGTGTGTATAGTATAATGGCGTACGACGTGTCGTGCGTGGGCAAGGGCCCGGTGTTCCGCGTGCCGGTGACCGTGCTGCAGCCGCAGCCGCTGCAGCTGCCGCAAGCCGCGCACGCCGCGCACGCCGCGCCCGCGCTGCACTACACGGACGTACTCTTCAAACCAGCCACCATCAAGCGACACTTTGTTATCGGTGAGTACCCATGTACCTACTATCACGTACACTACTCCACCGCACCAACTACTCGCTCGGGTGGTGATACGGTGCGGCGCTCGTATTCGATCACACCTGGGACGTCTCCCAATATGACAGACGCTGGAGGTAGGAGGTTCTACACCTGCGCTGGTACGTCTGTCCCACGCACCCTGCAATGCGTTATCTGATGCCCACTCTTCTACGGTTGATGACTTCGAAGGGACGAGGAGTTAGGTTTCTTCAAATAAAATCCAGGCTTGGAGTCCGTTCGGTCGCTAACATTTGGAATGCGGCTTCTCGTCCGCCACACCGAGCGCACACCGCCGCAAGGTGCCTGTCACGTCACATATGACAGGCGCCTAGTTGGTGCGTGGGAGTAGTAGGTTCTAGATCACAGGTAAGGTTAGGTTTCCAATGATACAATGCTGGTCGCGCGCGCGACTGGTTTCGAAAAACTTCCCGCGCCGCGTATTCCAGTGATTGTGTTTTTATTTATGGAACTCTGAGAGTTACTAATCGGTTGAGTTCATTTTGAGTAGTGCCGTGGACGAACCCCGCGCAAGCTAATTAGTAATAATAATTTCTAAACAGTTCTGTATGTTTTGAGTAGCGTCGTGTACGAACGGCCTGACAGTTATATTCCGTGTGTGATAATCCCGGCGCGTGGTACTGTGCAGTGCCGGCGGAGGCGACGTGGGGCGTGCTGAAGATATCGACGCTGGACGCGGAGCACACGGGCCGCTTCCTGGTGCACGCGCTGCAGCTGGCGCCGCGCCGCAGCTGCCGCTGCCACGAGACGCAGAAGATGATCAACGTCACCGCCGAGGCGCCCGCGCTGCTGCCCTTCCAGCTGCTCGTCAGTACACACGCCACTACTCATGCTCATGCACTGCTCCGTCACACCCTGCTAGGAATATGAAACGACTAGCTGATGCCCGCGGCTTCGACCGCGTGGATAGTATTAAAATAGATATAGTATGTTATCCTTAAGAGATAGACATATGCCATATAAGATACACAATTCCACCATACATCATTTTGTTATATCTCAAAGGGTTTGGGCAACGTTTTCGTGGAAAGCTCCCAGACGGATTATTTTTTTCCGACACCTTCAACCAAGATCTAAACATACATATAGTTCGCGACAGGTCGAGATGACATACGGGTTATGAGCTTTTTGCACAATAAAATCCGAATCAAAATTAACAGGACCCGATAAACAATTAAAATCGCCCACAAAATTATTAAATTAAATTATTCTGTTGCGTTGCGGGTCCTGTTAATTTTGATTCGGATTTTATTCTGCAAAAAGCTCATAACCCGAATGTCATCTCGACCTGTCGCGAACTATTGGTTCAGACAGGCAGACAGACGGCGGGAAGCGACTTTGTTTTATACTATGTAGTGATATGCGTGTTCGCAGGGCGGCGTGCCGCTGGAGGTGGTGATCGCGAAGTACTGGGCCAACATCGGCGAGGTGCGCGTGTCGTACAGCATCGAGTTCCACGGGCTGAAGCCGGACTGCGGGCCGCGGCTGGTGCTGGCGGCGGCCGACGGGCTGCGGCCCGTGCTGCTGGCCGCGCTGCGCCTGCAGGACGTGCAGCCGCAGGCGCAGCTCAAGTACTCCGAGCCCGTCGTCAGGTACGCGCACTACACACACACCTTCATACACCGGACTTGGACATGTTGAAACTCGAAATATTTTTATTCATGTAGCTAAATAGAGCATTAGGTTTAAACACTGGTTCGTAATCGTAATGCTGCTTCCATTGAGAAAAGCCGGCAAAAAACTCAATAGCCGCGTCTACATCAGACGCATGCCACGTCCAAACACTCAGTTTTGACGTCGGGACGTAATATCATAACATAACAATGTCATAATTAAGTGTTCGGGCGAGGCATGCGACGCATTATGAACTCAAGTACGTGCATAGTTCATAGTGGCTCAATGGTCCAACAGTGGATGTCATTTGTGATTATTGTTTTATTTATTTTTAGGCCATCAGAATCAAAAATCATGCCGTTGACGGCGCGTGACGTGATCCCGCCTGGCAGACAAATATACCAACTGATCAATACATACACTTTCCACATAGCTAAAGCAACAGAGGTAAGAATATTTAAAAAAAAATATGGTGAAATTAGGGTTTCTTTGTCGTCTGGATACAAATACTATGCGTACTCGACATAAGAAAAAGTAAAGGAATACGTTTCGGCAGAAATATCACCCCTATTGTGGTGTTCAGTACTAGTTTGTATGAAGATCCCATTTAAAAAAGGTCAATAGTAAGCAATAAAGTAAAAATAAACTAGATTCTAGGACACAAGGTATTCTCGTTATTTTGAGTAACATAAACATGCCACTAGGCATATCATGAGTCTTGTTTGCTGCTGTTATCCGACTAGTAATGTTATATCGGTGCGGTATGACGTCGCAGGTGTCGCCTATAATATCGCTGCTGTGCGACATGCTGTACGAGTCTGAGTTCGAGTCGCAGATGTGGATGCTGTACAACAGCTGCAAGCAGCTCATGGCCGTCGGCGATGCTTACCCATCCAAGGTGAGAATGATAACTTTTTACCTCCATATAACTACTAGACGACCATTTGGTGTAGTGATCTTTAGACCTACTTATTAGATTTTTATCAGTGAAAATACATTTTCAAAATAACTTTACATTTTTAAGTTTAATTTCAAGTTTCCAAATTGGTTTCCGGTAAAGTACCTTTTGGTTCATTGTGCGATACCCAAAATAATAAGGAGCATAATAAGGCCCATAATAAACATATGGGTGTGTTAGTATAGCGTTATTTATTGATTAACATTTTGCATCGCGATGCATTGAAGCGACGTGGTATCAAATGTGTTTGTTGCTCTCCCAGTACTCTGTGAAGCTGGAGAAGGGCGAGTACACGCTGCGTCTGAACGTGCGGCACGAGAACAAGGCGCTGCTGGAGCGGCTGCAGGAGCTGCCCGCCGTCATCCAGCAGCGCCTGCAGCAGCCCATCACGCTCGACGCGTACTGCACACAGCCGCAGGTACACACGCACACACACACACACACACACGCTCACACACACACGCACACACACACACGCACACGCACACACGCACACGCACGCAGGCACACACACGCACACACACACACACGCGCACACACACACACACATACGCACGCACACACTCACGCACGCCCACACACACATACGCACGCAGCCACGCACCCAAATGCACACACATACGCACACACCGACCCACACGCACGCAAACACACACACGCATGCTCGCGCGCATATTGTTGGCAAGTAGAAAGCAATAATTTCATTCATTGTTATTTTTATTTCAGGCGTTGACTGGTGGCAAGAAATGTAGTTCAGTGTCACTAGCGAGTGGAAACCAACTACCTCTATACTTCACACCGGTGCCTACGGATAAGTGAGTGCATGTTTATTTTATACAGGGTGTCTCAAAACTTTGCCACATGGAGGGGAAGTACCTTAAATATTGTAGATAGAGAATTTTACTGAATGAAGACTTCATTTTTATTTTAAAAACAATACGAAATGCATTCAAAGATTTTTGAAAACTCGCTTGCCACACTCTGGAATCGAACCGGCTAAAATCCGAATAATAACATCCTATACTTTCATAGCATCAATCGTTACTTATTTTAATTTTCACTTATTTTAATTCTTATAAGTTAAGATATCACGGTTTTCCTTTCATTTAATTTCCCATGTTTGTTAAAGTGATTTGATCCTTGTGGTTGATCCTATCGATTGATGCCATAAAAGTATAGGGTGTTATTTTTTCGGATTTTAGCCGGTTTGATTCCCGAGTGTGGCAAGCGAGTTTTCAAAAATTTTTGAATGCAGTTCGTATTGTTTTTAAAATAAAAATGAAGTCTTCATTCAGTAAAATTCTCTATCTACAATATTTAAGGTACTTCCCCTCCATGTGGCAAAGTTTTGGGACATTCTGTATAGAAGTCGTAGGACATCTCATTTATATCTGGTTATACGTCTCATAATTTTCATAGGGGAAGGGGCATGGGGTTGGGCTTCCGGCTCCCTCGCTCATCGTACGAAACGCAGCTGAAATAAGTAGCGGGCCGAGCCGGCCCGTGTATGAGTTGTTGTCTATTGGCACTAGCGTTCAAGCGCTTTTGCCATACCTATTATTGGAATCAAGTATAACTAGCTCACGAGTTTAGGTCCAAATAGTCAAATTACTGTCCGTGTTGCGTTACAACTGGTCTTCCACTAGTTGTAACAGTCTTATTTCAGTGGCTACCAGCCTATACTGTTATTATTGTCTCCCCGCTTTGTTATGAAGGGAAGTGGATAACTTTCTTCCAACTCCTCCTATCCTTTCTTCTGATTAAATTCGTGCTGGTTCCAAGACAACTTAGCTTTTCCCCGGGACTCGTCGAGGGTCACCCTTGGCGTCATCGTTGGACACCATTGTCGATCCTGGCTTACAGGAGTAACAGTGGTGGGAATGTGTGGCGGGCTTAGTCCCTTAAAAAAAAAAAAAAAAATGGCACTAATAAACTAGGTGTTGTTAAAATGAATGGATGTGTTGTGTGTATGTGTATGTTGATGTGTAAAAATGTAAATGTAACGTCACGGCTTTTATCCCCATTCGGGGGTAGTCAGAGGCTTGAGTGGCCATACACTACCACATTGTGGAGGTATTAACCAACTCAAACCACCCACGCCCACGTTTCACCTGATAGTCAGAACCCAACGTGACAGGTGGTGAACCTCGTCGCCGTGTATACAGGAACTGACTATTACCTAATCCCGAGGGATAGGTAGGTTTCCTCACGATGTTTTCCCTCACCGTCAGCGAACTGTAAATTATGCACATAGATGAAAATTCATCCATTGGTGCATGCCCCACCGGGGATCGAACCTGGGACCTTCCGATTGGTAGCCCAACCTGTTCACCCCTAGGCTACAGTGTGATGTGTGTCGTGTAGAATGGGTCGGTCGACGCTGACGGTGGGTCACACGCTGACGGGCTCGGTGACGTTCGCGCGCGACGAGCTGGGCCGCAAGGTGGACGCGTACGCGCTCGTGTACGTGCCGGCCGAGCCGCCGCGCCGTGCTAGCGCCGCGCGCGACGCCCGGGACAAGGACCGGCCCAAGGACAAGGACAAGCCGCACGACGACTACTTGGACGCCTACAAGGAGTTCACCACCAACTGGCTCGCCAAGCTAGGTACACCACACTACCACCACTTTTTTTAACAGCTTATTTTCGTGAGCAACTCCTGAGCAAAGGCCTTGACTTCTCAAAGTATGATTTTGAACGGTTATAAATCAAGTATCTCCCGCAAAGGTGACCGCAGTATAATACAATAGGGCATAATACTCATGTTTGACATATAATTATAAAAAGTATGTCATATAATTACTAACAGTGAAACAATTTTTAATATAACGTCAAAATTGGCAAAAATACAGACGTTTAAAGTTTCGTAAAATGTACTATACACACACGTATGACGTCATAAGTGGGTAGTTTTAGCAAACATTAATAGCGAATATGTTTGTAATAATAAAAAACTTACAATATAAAGAAGAATTAATAATTATGAATTCATATAGAAATATATTACATTCCATATGAGGATTATCCCCTATTCAACGACGACACACGCTTGGAACATACATAAAAGCATTTTTTCCCCTTTTTGTTTACAAAAAAGTTAACTCGTCGTCTCGTAAAATTTCCCTTGTATTTTTTTTACATAAGCCGTGATTTTTTTGTTCAACTTTGTTTGGCTGACCCCATCTCCATGTAAAACCTGCCTCCTAGTACTGCTTAGTCAGCCACTATCGGTTCCTATGCGTATGCAAGCGTTTAAACTTGCGTACCATTTGTCCCAGAGGGCGACAAGTTGGAGCAAGTGTACGAGGAGCTGGTGGAGAAGTTCCCGGGCTACCTGGGCGCCCACATCGCGTACCTGCACGCGCTCGACTCGCCCACCGACCACAAGAAGTAACTAATACATTATTATATGGCTCATCAATCGACCAAGGATGTTCAATGTTATTTGATTACACAGAAAAAATACAACACTATACCACCAAGCCAACTAGGCACTAGGGTATAAATATAAAATGATAATAAGTCAATGACTGCGGTCCGTCCACAATTTAAAGGACCTGGGCTAATGCCTGGCCACTCCTGTGGCAGTAGCTCCCACTGCGTGGTGGAGGGGCCGCGGAATCATTGACTTATTATCATTTGATATTTATACCCGAGTGCCTAGTTGGCTTGGTGGTGTAGTAGTAATGACAGTACTTTTTAATAAAACTAAGGCGACAAACAAGCGTACCGCCGAGCGGGCGGTACCTGCTGTTAAAAAGTTACCGTAGCCTATTGATGCTTGCTGTACCAAAGACATCGCTCGTACGTTGCTGACCTGAATGAGAGTGGCACAGAGGAAGGGGGTGGGGTGTTGGTCCCCTCTCACTCGTATGAAACACAGCTAAAATCACATTACATCGATCTTCTATGAGAGAGTGGAGTATCTAGAGTGATAATGGTTTCATGTTCGCAGATTACCTCACGCCAACGAGGAACCAGACGTGACCACCGCGTGGTGTGAACAAATCATTACCATATCTGAAAAGGTAAATGTAATGAATGACTAAGGTAATCAAACTATCTGACGCAAATAATGATAACTTCAGTGAATACTTTATGTGCAGGTAATAAAATCCATTAACCAAGAGAACCTGCTCGCGTACCTCGGCATGAAGAATGACACGAGAAGCGACGCCAACAAAATTAAACAGTAAGTGAAACGACAAATTTCTCAATTTGGGGGCGACTGGTATTGTAATTTGATATTATGGCATCTAACCCAATGGGAATTGGATGTTGCAAGCAGGGATTGAAAGTGGTTACGGTCAGCGGTTTAACAAAAATAAGAATGACGAAATAAAAGTCAAGGTTTACTTATCTTTAACCGCTTCACGATTTCCGTACTGAGAAATGCAGCGCAGAGGACAGCGCACTAAGTGCGAGATACGACCCGTATTCATGAAGGTTTAGGTATCCGTATTTAAAGTTGTCTCAATGGGTATCCGTAACGAATTTAGTTGAGAACGCAGATTTATAGAGCTAAGAAATCCATAACATACAGTGCAAAAATTGTTGGTCTACGACAAAAATTTACGAAGCTATGACCAAATTACTAGCGAAGTTCGCGCGCGGTTGTTGTGACGTCATTTTGTAATGAACGGCGGTGCGGGTAAAGCGCGCCTTCAATCTGACGATCCCGTGTGACGTCACACGCACATGCCGCACATTATATAAAATGTGTTATGAAATCGCAACGGATGGACCGATTTCGATGATTTCAAAACTATATTGATAAGAAAGCTTAGTTTCAATTATAGTGTTGGTTATTAGTTGATTTGTTGACCTAGTATTGATTCTCATTAGAGGTTCTTTAGTCCTTTAATGACATAGTTGGTGATGTAGACGTGTGTGTGTGTGTGCAGGGAGCAGGAGAAGCAGCGCGGGTACCTGGTGGAGGCGCTGTGCCGCCGCGGCACGGCGCTGTGCCGCCTGCACGCGCTGGCGCAGGGTCAGGCCGCCAAGGACAAGCTCGCGGAGGCCATGCGGGACAATGTCAACGACCTGCTCAAGTTCACTGACCTCACCGATACCAAGGTACACATACACTAAACAATATTTTCAACGATCGTTTTCATGTGTTCGCAGTGCCTGTAGTGTATTTTTCCTTGTAAACGAAAACTGTATACTTTATAGTCTGTGTATTGTTCCGCTTTGTATGGAGAATTGAAAGTTTTGCATACAGTCCGCTAGGGGCGCTGTTTAATTTGCCATATAGAAAGATAAATATGCAATTTATAAACAGCCTTACAATTAGCAAAATTACACTACGACTCTTCAGGACTATTGTACATACAGTACGGTACGGACTACTGTACATTACACTGGGCTGGAGCTCTCAATAGAGCTCTAGTCCAGTGTAATGTACGTTATCTTCTACATTTTTTAAGTGACTGTAGTGGCAAACGTACGGCTCGCCTGATGTTGAGCAGTTACCGTAGTCTATAGATACGTGCAACACCAAAGGCATTGTGATGTTCCTGTGCACGCGGCATCGTAACCAGAGTTGCAAAAAAATAAGAAATTTAAAATGAAAACTGTTTAAAACGTGTTAAATCATTGATTTAAAACAGGAGGAAAAAAAACATTGTTTTCAAATGTTTAAAATATGTTTTAAACATGGTGTTTAAAACAAGATCCTGTATTGCCCTGTATAACCCTGATTGTAACTAATGTGAATGGTGAATGTGTCCGTGCAGGCGATCAGCTACGGCGTGTGGCACTGCTTCACGCTCGCGCAGTGGGGGCGCGGCATCAAGCTGTTAAACAAGTTGCAGGAGGAGCGCGGGTCGCGCGAGCTGGAGGCGCGGCTGGGCCAGGCCTGCGGCGCGCTGGGCTGGCGCTTCCTGGCACAGCACACGCGCGCCGCCGCGCCCGCGCGCCACCCGCCCGCCTACCGACCCTTCTAGGGAACCACACATACACACACATAGATCTAAATAGATGACGCATGCCCCTCGTTTTGTATAGCTATGTCTTCACCAGTACGCTTTCATGTTCATCTTGCGTCTTCAACTTTCGATTCATCTCGCGTCAAGCGCTTGCATTGATTGCCTTAAGAGGCATGCAGCTTAGTGTCTACACCTGTGCGCCCTGGTTGATCGTCAAGATGAACGAGTGTAGCTATTTGTGCAGAATATTTAGTGTGAACTACAAGGAAAAAACTTAAGATAAAAGAGTATCTGGATAAACGATGTTTAGAAGACACGAAACAAAAATTACGAAAGTAATCATTCATAATTTCAATGTTTTGAGTTTATCTGCCGCCATTTTGTATGTAAAGCGCACGGAATGTTGCACGCGAACCCACCGGTGGCGGATCAGCGTGCGTGTAGAATAGCGCACGCGTTATTGCATGCGTTATGGCGCTTCATGCATGCGTCAGACGAAAGCGCAAGATGAACAAGAAAGCGCACTGGTGAAAACATAGCTTATGAAAACCACGCGTGCCATACTGTGAGGGCATTTTTTTAGATGTCGTATGACGTCCAGCACCAAAAGCGGTGGAGCGCGGACTGAAGAAACGGCATCAAAGGCAGTGCAATGCATTTTACTGCCTTTTATGCATATTTTGGCACGCTCAGTACATCACTTGCGGCATCTATCGTTCTATCGGCTGCGTTTCGTTCGATGAGTGAGAGAGCCGTAAGCCCACCCCCCCTCCCCCTCCCTCCATCCCAGTCCCCTTCAGGTCGGCAATGTGCGAGCAATGCCTTTGGTATTGTAAGCATCTATAGGCTACGCTAACTGCTTAACATCAGGCGGCCCGTACGCTTTTTTGCCACCGCAGTCCTATAAAAAAAAAAAAAAAAAAATTTAGATCTACGTCTGTGCTTGTATCACACGTGTTGAAGGAAAACCCGTTGACAATTTTGTATATGTTTAGGTACATTTTACGCAATGACAAGATACATAGTTTGATGAAATTAGTAAGAAAAAAATAACAAATGCATGTATCGATTCCGACTGTATCGTAATTTCACAATCATTTCCAAGATTTCAACACACATTTCCTCTGTGTAGTAGCGATGTCACGGACCGGGGCAGGCTTTTAAAACGATGACTTCAGAATATTGATAATAAAAATATTAGACAAATAAACCCAAAACAGATCATGAGAATAAATAATAATAATTTAGCCCTTTTAACGTCCCACTGCTGGGCACGGGCCTCCCCTCAATGCGAGGGGGATTCAGGCCATAATCCACGAGAATAAATTTTAATAATTATTAACCAATTAGTAACATGAAACTGAATTATAATTTCAGCAATTTGAATGCTTTAAATGAAATGTGTCCTCAAATTATTGTCAAAAGACTAGAATACGTAATAGCGCAGTCTTGTAGTACTATGAATATAAATTTAGGAGATTATTTAACGAGTTTAAGCTTTCGAGTGGGCTTTGCACCCACTGCTGGGCGAGGGCCCTTAGTTAATTAATGTGGGCTTCCGTTATTAGGCTCATCTAGCCAAACATTTCACTCAACCGACATGAATTATTAAGTTTTCTCATGGATTATGTCAAATTTTCGTTGAGATTATGTTCCTGGGACTAATAACGGTAGCCCTCGTTGGATCGCAAGCCTTCAGTGCTTATATAAGTCTACAAATATTATGTAAAATTCGATTTTAGTTAAAGACAGGGTGCTTTTCAGTCGTGTGCTCACTAAAATTACAACCTTTTTTACGTTTTTTAATGTTACTTTTAATGTTTTGTACATTTGAGCCACAATTTTATTGTTTCTGTGTCTCAAAAATTATAATAACGAGATGAAATTACGCACACCTGATACATAGCGTAACCATTGACTTATCCAAACAAAGTACATAATTTTTATACTAGATAGTCAAGATTCGCTGACTTTGTAGCGTTTAATATTGAACCGTATTGACTGAAATAATTGAAACTTGCCATGCTCAATATACCACAATGGTTGATCACAAACGAACATAAATAACATTTAGTGATTTTGTGATTGTGTAACTAGGTCACGTGTGCGTCCGAACCAAACATTAGTTAATGGTGCTTATTTTATTATCTACGAATTAACTAAATTAAAATATGATGCAACTAACAATATTGCTATCTCTTTCATAAATTACGATCATGAGAAGGTTAGCAATACACTTAGTTTAGTCAGGTTTAATTTGTGCACCAATGTCTATGGTTGTAACCGCACCCTACTTAAGATTTACGTCAAAATGTTTCATAATTCGCCAACAAGTTGCATGTTTGCTGCTTGTGTTAAAAATTGTAATAGTTGCAATGTGCGTTATGGAAAGCCTTTTCTTAATGAGATATAGAGTTTAGCTTCACCAATGGTGGATCACGTGTTGCAACAAACACTGCAACATGTTTGGCAACTAGATAAACAACATTGCTTGTGTTTATCTTAAAGGGGCTCGACTTAAACAGTGTTTTTACAAGTTGAACTCGTTTTGAACGCGTGTCTAATCATAGTTTCCTTGTAAATCTTGACATAACTCGTGTCTTAACTGTTTTTGTAATAACATGGAAAATGTTTATAGCTAGTTATATCGCGTACATAGATAATATTGATTGACGCAATATTTGACAGAGCAATAATTTAGCTAATTGTTATTAATTACGCCATAAGAGTGAATGTTGATATACAGAGGAATTAAAGTTTATCCCTCAAATTTATAGAAACTTATGGTGGACTTACAAATAACTTTATTAATTTGTAAAACTCTCTATAAATTTGTCGGTTAGACTGTAGTTATTCAATACTTCTGCCCTCTGCACACTGTCCCTTAATTGTTTTGCAAAGTACCTATACTTGTCCGCCAGTGCATGGCAGTGAATGTTGAAATAAGTCAACATAACCGTTTTAAAATGAATCTTCAATATAATAATGTTATCTCTATATCAATATTTAAATCTATCGATACTTTTTCTGTCGATTTTCAAAAATAAATAAAAGTCTAGTTCAATCTTAACTTTATTATATAAAAAAAAACGCGAATGCTAAAACCACAAATCCAATTGCACTCTTCATAACTCGAGAAATAAATTTTCTTATTTATATTATTAAGAACTTATTCTTACTAGTAACTTTTAATTAGATTCATGACATTAATTTGTTCACCAAATTATGCTTTTGCTAACACAGGTTGACAAAAATTTGATGGCTAGCTACGCATCTTCAACTGTGGCTAAATTGCCTCTTAATGTTGTCCCTAGTGGCGCTTATTACATGGGCGCTCATGAACATACGGCCTTATCTCTCAATAGCACTAACTTTTACATATTTCAAAGTGCTATCAGGTGCTTATATGTTATGGCGTTTGTACACGGTGCAAGTAACTGAGGCAAGTGTGACGGGGGGGCGATGTATCACGGACTTATTTACAAGTTTACACGATGCATATTATAATGCACAAGTACCCTTGTTACATCGTGTAGAATCGTCATTATTCAGTTTATTCACCAAAATGTTCGTGTCTACTAGGCAGTTGGTGGTAGGAGCTAGTACATTGTATGCGTGCTTAGTTTACGCGTATGTTAAATGATATGTGCTTCGTTTTGTATAGGCAATGTTTTTAAATGAATTTGTTGATAAGGATGGAGAAATAAAATATTATTTGATGAATTTTATTGTTTTTATTTGAATTCAAACGCGCACATCCCTCAATGAAACATTTACACCGAATTATGTTTCTTATGTTATGAATATCTCTGTATTGTGTTGTGTTGTCAAAAAATAAGAAAAACATCGGTGTAACTGTTTTGCAACGTGCCAAATAGGCACTGAGAGGGGTTCCCGGTAGAGCTATGTCGGTATTGGGGGGGCATTGTGGGTTGATGAGGCATGAAATCGTCTCTGGGATAGCAACAGATTCCTGCATTGTCATTGACGGATGCCCCGTTATAGACCACCTACAACTAGGGTTGCCAACCATACTTTATAATAAAGTGTCCTACTTTATTTTTGATAAAAATACTTTTACATAAAAATAAAGTATGTGAAAATACTTTATTTCCAATCATTACTGTGGTGCGTAAAATGAAACACTTGTATGGATAATTACTGGACTATTAACCGTTACTATCGGCGAAATTGTATGAAAATACCTAGTTCTTGTTTGATTGTTTTCATTTAAAGAATTTAAATGACTAATAACTCTGATAGTGATACACCAATCACTCCCACAAAAAAGCTAAAATACTCAAATCAAAAATCTTACAAAAATATAAATCCGAATGCGAAAAACAATACGACTGGTTAACAAGTAATTCTCAAAACAAAAAATATGTCTTCAAGATAAGAAATAAATACAATTTTGAAAAAATACTATTTTTTCTTCCAAATACTTTTTTTTGGCCCCACGTAAAGATGTGATACTTAATTTTTACCCGACTACGGCGGAGGGTTATGATTTTGACCGGTATGTATGTATGTATGTATGTATTTATGTATGTATGTGCGTCTGTTCCCACCTAACTTCCAAACGACTTGTCGTAATTTGACAAATGAGGTATCGTTAGAAGCGGCTTAATGGCGCGCTGGTTATAGGCTATGTGACGTCACATAAAATTGCATATGGCGCCCTCTAGAGGACATAATGTCATGATCTAAAAAAAAAACATTTTTTAATAAAACCGTGTGGGGTATCAAATGAAAGAGCTTGATGAGCACATTTCAAAAATATATATATTGTTACCTATAACTCCAAAATAATTAAATAAAAAGTAAGTTTAAAAACTAAAACCCGACTACTGAAAAATCGCGCTCTAAAAAGTATGAAACAAGAAAATATTCTCATCTAGAGGATAGTCGTGGTCCGTGTTCATATGCCATTTGGCCCTAAAGGACCTACACGGACCACGGCTATCCTCTAGATGAGAATATTTTCTTGTTTCATACTTTTTAGAGCGCGATTTTTCAGTAGTCGGGTTTTAGTTTTTTTCAAAAATAGTTGGCAACCCTACCTACAACACTGAACATGTGATAGAAAGATGATTAATTTTCCCGCATAATCACTAATATATTATAAAAATTAAATTAATAATTTAAAAAACCCCCGACAAAAAAAAACCTTTAAAAAGATAAAAATAATACCTGAATATTTTCACCCAAGCGTCGTCGTTGCATCGGGGGATCGCTAAGTACATTACATTTAGAGTAACCTGTAGATTATAACCATGACCGGCGTACTTAGCGGTCCCCCGACGCAACGACGACGCTTGGGTGAAAATATTCAGGTATTATTTTTATCTTTTTAAAGGTTTTTTTTTGTCGGGGGTTTTTTAAATTTTTAATCTAATTTTTATTTCATGCTTTTTTAAACTTATATTACCGGTGTACTAACTGCCCAGCTTGTATTAGCATGTACTCGTCAAAACGCATCGTATGAGCCCAAACACAAGGTAGATGCCGTACACCGTTGAGGAGTTCTTCTGATGATGCCTGCGCATCAGGTCAAGGTTGTCATACTTTGTAATAACATTGACAAGTGACAGGATTTCAAATTTCGTATCGATCAGACCTGTGGAAGTTGTTTATATCTTTTCATCAACTAGAAAAGAGCTGATGGTCTTCAAACGGCTGAGCAGATTTTCTTGAAACATAGCTAAGAACACTCTCGATTAACTCACCTTTCAAACAAAAAAACTAAATCCAAATCGGTCCATCCGTTCAGACGCTATGATGCCACAGACAGACACACAGATACACAGATCCACAGATACACAGATACACACGTCAAACTTATAACACCCCTCGTTTTTCGTCGGGGGTTAAAAACAAAGACCTCCGCCGCGTCTGTCTGTCTGTCTGTTCGCGATAAACTCGAAAACTACTGCACCGATTTTCATGGTGTTTGCACCAATAGATAGAGTGGTTCTCGAGGAAGGTTTTAGTTTATAATTTGTAAAGCTTTTGTATACATTGGCTAAAATATAATGATATAATGGAGGTGTCGGAATAAAATAAGCCGTCTTGGAGCTTTCAACGAAAACGCTGCCTAAAGCCTTTGAGATATAACAAAATGATGTATGGTGGAATTGTGTATCTTATATAGATCTACAGAAAAGTCCGCGATGGCATATGTCTATCTCTTAAGGATAACATACTATATCCATTTTTATACTTTAAAAAATAGGCAATTATAAAGCGGTAATTGGAAAGCTATTTACACAAATACGGAATTAATCCTTGTCATTTTAAATAAGTTAGAGGCTTTAAGCATTCCATGCACATTATTTTACTCATTTACACCATATAATTTAAACGAATATCTTAGGAGTAATCGCAAAAATATTACGGACGCGTGGGTTGCGGGAACGGGATCAAAATTTCATGATTACTTTTGGTCGCGATAACCGACATCCACGCGGGTGAAGCCGCGGGCAACAGCTAGTTTTATATAATTTGTTGATGGTCGATTTATTGTTTGGCATGAAGAATTCAGGTGGAGGAAAGTCTTCTAGAAAGGGGCCATTCAAGTGGACAGCGGGGTCCTTCAAACTAGAGAAAGTAAGAAATAACTTGCCTTCATCAAATACAGGAAATGAAACTTAAATAAAAGATACAAAACTGGGTAAGCACTCAGCATATTGTTGTAAAAGGTATAGGTAAGGGGACGTCCATAAATTACGTGAGGCATTTAAGGGGGGGAGGGGGTCGAGCAAAATCACACGTAATTTTTTTTACTGCAAGAAAAGTGTAAAATTGCGAGTAAAATGGGCTAAATAAAGTAAAACATGTTTCTCCACTAGAATATGGCTTTTGAAAAATCTCACGTGAGATTAAAAGGGGGAGGGAGGGGGTCGAGCCAAATCTCACGTAATCTCACCATCTCATTCTCAAAAATCACGTCACGTAATTTATGGACGCCCCCTAAAGTCGACGTTATAGGTACCTACTCATGTCTCGTACTCTCTGATCTGCTGTAGGTATACCAAGTTTGATTATTCTGACCGAGTGCTCCGTCTGGTATTACAGTGTGGTCAGTTAGAACTTATCCCGCCAAATTGTCCATCTACCAAGAATGTCCGAGTGAATTTTCCGAGTGTAAATGAAATATTTAGCACCGTGCACGAGCATTCTCTGCTTCGGGCGAAATGCGGTTGCTGATGTACGTGACCATATGTTAGGAATACCTACCGTATACCATATATACGTTTATTGTGTGTCATTGCTCACTAATCACTCGTTTTTTTTTTGTTCAGACGAAATCAACCCCAATTTCACCCCCCTTAGGGGCTTATACTCGGTATCTGAAGCGTGTTTAGCATCAATCCGGAATTAATATCCCATCCTTCCAGCAACTATCGAAGCCTCCTTTTTGAAGTCGGTAAAAAGATCCTTAGTAGTAACTCTGCTATGTTTTTCACCGAATCGTCCGACGTTCATATCGCACCTTGACTGCAACAACCGTTAATTTGACCAAATTACCCACTTCTCTCAGACAGAACGGACCAAGCCTTCTATATGAATAACTGTAAAAACGCCTTAATCTCCACCCACATTAATTAGCGTAGTTCGCATTGCAGATAAAAAGCCCGACGCGATCAGCGCCAGCACGTGACGTCACGTAAAAACTGAGATAACGAAACGTGCGCACCGAGCGTGCCGAAAGAAATTGTCTTCATTGATTTCTCTATAATGGAACGACATCTACATATAATAGGTAGGTATAGGTATACCTTAGGAGACTAAAATACTTGTGTGGCATACCCACAGAGTAAAGACTAAAGAAAGAGGTGCCCTTATTAGATATATGTATGAAAAAAAACGTGGTCATTGTTTTTTCATTTTCATTGTTCTATCTACCGGTAAATAGTTGAACTACTCGCTTCGTTTTATGTCGATGTTAGTACTAGGCCGACCACTCGGCCGAGTTGCTTAGGGCCAGTCCCCTTAGTAATTGGTCCATGGGCATACCTATCTATTTTTGTTATACCTGGGTACTTACTACTTAGTTTTTTGTAGGAGAGGTGATCAATGTCGGATGATTTTAACTGTCGTAAATTATCATAAAATGATCTATAGGTTCAAGTATCAGCTCAAATATAATTTGGAATAACTAACAATAGCTGAGGACAAACAAACAAAGACATAACATTTGAACAACACCCACCCCCAATTCAGTAAAGTCTTAACTTGAGACAGCTCTTTTCACTTGAAGAATAAGAGGTACCTTTATGGAAAACATTCTTTTCTCCAAGCGGACCCTAGCCTATAGGGTTCTTCAGGAGCCGTGTGCAAGCAACCCTTATATGCTAAGCGAGATTACCTCAATTATTAACACAGCACATTCGTCTCGGGAACGCTGTGTCGAAATTGAGTTTCGCACCACATTTTTGCGGTAAAACTGATGCGAAAGCAAATTTAGATGTGGAACCGTAGACGTCCGTAGATCTGGAATGGTACCTATTAGGTTTCTATTTTATTATCAACATAACTCGAGGCTCTATCAACCTGGACCATACTTTTGAGGTATACACAATTTTTTATAACAATACTCACAAATTGAGGATAAATTTTATTACCTGTGAAAGGATTAGAGAATTTCAGTTGAATACAAAAAATAAACATAGATTCACTATTGGTTTCCACGGTGCACACCAATCTTACCAATCAATGATGGCAATAAACGATATGATCGCAATTTAAACTACTTTTGCGGATGTAAATCTAGGTAAGTAGGTACCTACTTAGTGCTTATTAACCAATGTACCTGATGGCACAGAATCGCACTTATCTGATTTACAGCGGGTTAGAACACCGGCGGGATGAGTTGAGGAGATGAGTTTGAGTTTCTTGAAGGTTACATACATAAATAGATATGAATACATAGGTACCTACATGAAAACAGAGCTGAAAGCAAAGGGCTAACAAAGCATTGCGTCAGAGCAGACTCTGGTAGTTACTTTAGGTCTGCTTCGGAAAATTATATCTTATGACGCGACCTTAAGTTTCCTTTACCTTCCGATTATTTAAATTCTGGTTTTCTTATTATTTTACTCCGGCAGTAAAATAGCAAGTTTATCCATCACAATAATGTTCCGCCATTTGATGGAATAGCCTCAGGAGATGAGACCGGGCAGGTCGCAAAGTATCCAGATAGCAGGTATTACGTGCTTAATGAACATCGAGAGAAGCATTTAAGACTGAAATTTCAGCGATGGCGTCGGCTGCGGAAGGGAATGCCCGTTCGTTTGCGCTCGCGATGGATTTATGTCGCTTTCATGTCTATGGCCTCTGATAGTCAGGTATTATTAAGCTTTATTCGTTTTTATTTAGGTCTCCATATTTTAAGATGCGGATGATTGACCCTTCTACTAGGTAAGATTCTATTTCTTTCTATTATTTTTGATGTAAGTACAATCGAGCACAGGCTCTATCTGGTTGAAGCGCCCGGAAACCAATAATTAATCTATGGAAAAACCCTATTTTTTATTTTATTATTATACCTAGTAGGTAGGTTCTTTTTAAATAGTTTTTACCAGTTCTCAATCGGAATCTAAAACTAAGTGGATTTGAATTCTGACCGTTTGTCTTATTTCCTCCTGAATATATTATATCCCACTCTATTCTACTGCAACGCCCAAACTTCTATTCAATTTAGTAACTAACCGACAAGTTCCGTTGTCGCTAATCACCCCAATGTTCGGGGAGTCTGTTCTTATCGTGCGCTAGAACATGCAGATTGGCAATTATGCAATTGGCGCAAATTCACGAATATCGTGCAGGCCGGTCGCATTGCACTCCGGCGCGGGGCTGCAGACCGGCGAGCGGGGTGCAAAGTTTCATATTCGAAGATTGATGTAAAACGCCCTATATTTCGCGTTTGGTTCGGTCCCACCTGGGATCCATTACTGAATTATAACATCTTCTGACCATCTTCCATGCTTAATGGCACGGTAAGTTGGCGGTCCCGGTTTTCATTCTAGCATCTTTAATGACGTTAGGAAGGTAAACCTGAAAAATGTCCATAAAAAAATTTGGATCCCGAAAGGCAATAAGTAGGGTTTCAGAGGGCCTATTTTACGCTATTAATACATAATATAGTTTTTTTTTTAATTTTCCTAATTACTGGGATGAGCCCGTAGGTTACACTTCAATTTTTAAAGATCAGGTAAACTAAATTCGTTGATTTGGAATCTTTTCTAGCCATCGGCATTAATAATCGCCCGTCTGTTAAGCCAGAAATGCAAAATAGGTTAGGTTCGGGGATTCCTTTAATGAATTCCGTCTGATCCGCCACTGCGGCTACGGTGCGGCGGCGCGGCGCTTGCCTCACCCGCACCGCACGCGCCGCACGCGACTAATTACGTTGTCGCCATTTATGCGATTATAACGGGCTGACCGCACTATTATCTAGTTTTTACAGTTTCGAGAAGATGGAGATTTGAATGGGTACGTTCATGCCAAACGCGTAGCCGCGCAAGGCTGCTGCGAGCACTGACACACGACACGACAATCTGACAATAAACAGGTGGGCTGACAACATGGACCAGTTACTAAGGGGACTGGCCCTAAGCAACTCGGCCGAGTGGTCGGCCTAGTACTAACATCGACATAAAACGAAGCGAGTAGTTCAACTATTTACCGGTAAATAGTAAAATGAATATGAAAAAACAATGACCACGTTTTCATACAAATATCTAATAAGGGCTCTTTCTTTAGCCTTTACTCTGTGGCTGACAACGAGAAAAATCACACATAGATGGGGAGCCGTAGAAGGGGATTCATTACTAGCTAAGAAGTGTCAAAAGTGTCAATTTTGCTAATTTGATCGTCAGTTTAAGAAATGGGAGCATCTGTAAGTTTCGCTGAACACCCCCTCTGAAAATCTGACGCGCTCGAGTAATTTTATTTTTTTCAATTTTTTATGTTGGAGCATGAAAAATATCAATATCTGACACGCTTGAGTATTTCCATGTCATTGCTTTTTTCACAACTTTGAAATTATCATGTAGGCGCTTCCCCCACCACTGAAAGTGGAAACATCTAAAACCATTTATTCTTCCTATCGTCTAATCTACCGAATCTAATAGGTTTGGGCGACGCTGGAGTAAATCCACAGTTTGCATCATGGGCTCCCGGTCCAACAATGTTAGGGTGAATCAGGTTTCAGTTGGGCGATCTATATCATACTACATATTCGGTGTGGACGCGTCTAATAACGGTGAGCACCATTATAGGAACTTCATGACTATAGCGACGCGACGGTTCACTGTTTAAGGTCAACGCTCATCTAACGCCTCCGCACCCGACCAGCACCGCCTCGCCGCTCAGCGTCCACTAACTGAACCGGAAATAAGTGGACCTCGCGCTGACCGTGCGGCGTTCACTCGTTGACCCCGCGCGGTCCACTGGGCGATCACGTGACGTTTATGGTGTAAAAGCAGCGTCCGCCCGCGGACCACCCGGCGACAACGAGTGGACGCCGAGCGGCGAGGCGGTGCTGGGCGGGTGAGGAGGCGTTAGGTGAGCGTTGACCTTTATGCGTTGGGCAGGAACAGCCGGGCTTGTTATATAGACTTTTTTAAATCATGAGACCCCTGAAAATTAGTAAGGTATGCTTATCTCTTATGGCTTACACTTGACAAACCTTTTCAAACAGTGACGTTAATGTTGTAATAAAAAGCTAATGTGCGTCCGTCTGTCGCGAACAAAGGATACGAAATTACGGAGCGCTTTCAGCGGCTCTCGATGGCTGGCCCTAATGTGATGTGATCTTGTTGAATGGATTGTTTTGTTCTAAATTAAATCATGTTTTTGGACATTACGGCGGTGAAATGGTTCGGGAGAATGGAATGTTATTTATTTAAATCATTCTGGGACTATTATACCCTAATGGGGTATTAAACTTCATAATCAGCCTTCTAATAGTCGTCATGTATCTATAGCAAAGGAGAAATATATTTTTAGATTTTTACTTTACTTTACCTACCACGATAGTATCTTATTTAGTATACTATCGGTATCGTTGTTAAAATACTTTGGGCATTTTATCATAGACAGGTAGGTACTTAGGGAAAGCGAATGCGACGAGATGGCAATTTGCTGTTAAATTTGCTTTTGTGATTCGGCCATACCGCCTTTTTATATCGGTTTGATCGCTGTCGCATTGCAATCGCCCACGACCTTAGGTATATAAGGAGAGATTAAACTAACAGTTGTTACTTGTAAGTACATTATGTTTATTGTGCGTCGGTGCCTACGATATTATGACAATACTTCGAAATTATACAGATATTATTGTATCGGTAGTGTTCTGAGTGCTTAGCACGTCTGAGCAACGTGTCGGCATATTTCCACGTTTCCTGGCATGTAGGGTTACTATTTTGTCGAGTAAACTAACGGACAGATGTTATTAATATTAGCTACTCCGTACAATTAAACGTGAGTAGAGTGTGAACGGATTGAGTGACAGCGGAACTGAATGAACTAAATAATTTGATGACGGTTCTAAAATGTATTTTACATAAGCACCTACATTCCAAAACTATTACTGGGTCGTCCGTATACCTATGTATACTAAGGTGGTAGCAAAATTGGACTTTGTTATAAACATAGGCCAAACCACCATTATTGTATTTCTTGTCAGTCTAATTTACAGTTCGCTGACGGTGAGGGAAAACATCGCGAGGAAACCTACCTATCCCTCGGGATTAGGTAATAGTCAGTTCCTGTATACACGGCGACAAGGTTCACCACCTGTCACGTTGGGTTCTGACTATCAGGTGAAACGTGGGCTTTGAGTTGGTTAATACCTCCGAAATGTGGTGGTGTATGGCCACTCAAGTCTCTGACTACCCCCTAATGGGGATAAAAGTCGTGACGTTACATTTATTTTTGTCAGTCTGAACGCATATCATGTGGAAACTACTTGATAGAATTTAAATAATGTACTTATGGGCACGGTGACAGCTTTACCTGGGTCAATATTCTTGAAAAGAACTTGCCTAGGTACGCACTTTTAGGCCCGTGAAACTATAAATATCCATAGAATAAAACCAGTAGTCCAATTCCAACATTCCCAATTCTTTTTCCGTTGTTTGTTGGTACGGAAGAGTATTCACGCACAGAGGCAGCCGTCCGTCTAACACGAGGCTTGCAGTTCGATGTCCGACGCGACTGGCCACGGGCCGAACAATTTCCACCTCTAGCCGAATGGGTGGCTCTCCAATCAAATTCTAATTGAATTGGTCAAGAGCTGAAACTGGCACGCAGAGATGCAGAGACAGATATAGTAGTTACTTGACTGAAATCCTCAAGAGGTAGCCCGTTGCAGAGCATGGCTGCATCTACAAGAGACCAGTGGCGTGCCCGTGCCCCAGTTTTGACGTAAGATGGCTCAGGCGCGGTAGCTAAGGGCATGTACCCTATCACTACTAATCAGTGATACCTCCGTTGCCCTTTGGCGCTAGTCGCGCAGTAGCTACTTCCCATAAATAACAGCGTCATTAGCTGCGTACTGATCTAACGCAAAGCCTCGAGGCTACAAGGCGCGCGCTGCAGCCACCTGGCTTTGACGTGACCAATCAGGCTGTCAGTGAGAAAAATAACAAATGACAACGCGAAGCGAGGCATGTCAATTTGCTCAACATGCTTATTAGCCACGTCCAGATGTCACACATGCCGCGCGCGGCTGCTCACCCACATGCCTCGCAAAGCACGACGTTTGCCTCAGTCGCATGGCGCGCGAAGCAAATGCCGAGGCAACTGACACTAGACAGAGAAGGGTATAAATACCCGAGCAATCATTTTGACATTATCATTCTGTCTCATGACTATGCCGAACTAAGCGAGGCAAATGTGAGTGCTGAGGTGAGGCAGGGCGCGCTTTTGCTTCGCGCGAGGCAAGTCAAACTTCGTGAGGCAATTTGCCTCGTGCGGCATGTGCGACATCTGGACGTGGTTATTGGTTTAGCGTTCGCACGAAGGTTCCCTTTGATCTTCTGATACTGGATTTAATTCCATGGCTTGGCAAACGCTATTTGGGTACATATGATACATATGGGATACTCAGGAAATACAAAGTGTTTATTATTATACTGCCCATAACGTCATCCCCGCTATCATTGGCGCCACACAATTAGTTCAGTTAAGCATAACTTACTATTCATGAGACGCCGACCTGGGATTTAATTAATTATTAGATTAATGTCAGTGCTCCAAGTCTAAGATGGCGGAATGCCCAGCTGGGTAATCCGCATGCCGCGCGCCGTTAAGATATTTTTACTTTGATAATTTTTCGTGAATATTAAAAATTTCCTTTTTTATATAAGGTAAACGCAGGTATTAACGACCCCCTTAAGAGATTTTTGAATTCGATGTCAAATATTAAGAGTAGTGGTTGCCTTTAGACTCAATATTAAATTTTTATTTGTAAATATAGAATATATAGTTTATATTAATTACCTTAAATCATTTAATATGGAAGAATATCTTATAAAAAATAATTAATAAAGTGAACAAGTCGAATGTTTCTATTACCGACCCCATAGCAATGGCGATGAAGCTATTAACGATTTTTATGAAGCTATTACCGTCTATAGTAAAATCAAATAATTTATTAGAGTCGGTGATAGGTTCGATGTGTTGCCATTACCGACTCATAAGGAAAATAAAATAATTTGTATGGAAGTAATATAGGTCGGTAATAGGTTATGTGTACAACATATGAAAATGTTTTACCGACTCTTAAAAAGTACGTAATATTGATTAAATTGGCTTTCCTAACCCTAACACAGACTATAACTGATTGATATATCAATTAGTAATTATAAATGAATGCATATTTACACTAATAAAGGTAATTTAAAAATGTTTACTTCAACAACAAACTTTGAATAATCTCATATTACAGGGTAAACACATAACGTTAAATAGGGTGAAGTAGACAAAAAAGAGTAGGTCGCTAATAGATTTCTAAAAAGGTTGATTGTTGGTGATTATAATGATTTACTAAAATATCTATTTAATTGAACAGTTCAAGGAAAAATTTTAGAAATACAAAACATAACCATCCAGCTATTACCGACCCACGGATCGTTAATAGCTGCAACTAATAAAATCAGTGAAGCTATTACCGTTTTATTTATATTTAAAGTTTTATCCTATAAATAAGCATTTTTTAAATGAAATGCGACACGAAATAAATAATTTACACTTCAATGAATACATTTAATAATACAGAATACATATAAGTATTGTTAAAACTTATAAAATGTCTTAAGAAAAAAATTGACGTACTTACGTAAAAGAACAAGGGCCAGTACTAGATAGCGCTGCTGTCACAGAAATTGCGTATTTTATGTCTTTCCCGGACTGCCACGTATACTAATGTAAATTTATACGATACCCAATGAATAAACACGCGTATTATCATTAATATCTTTAGCAGAAATAGCTTCAGAAGCGTAAGAAATGCGATTTAATAAATGGGTCGGTAAAACCTGCAGTTTTTCGATGGGTCGTTAATACCTGCGTTTACCTTATTTTTGTCTACTGAAAAATGTCATAGTGAATACTATGTTAGTGTATATAGGTATAAAGGTGGGTACTGATCTAAGGCTTCACATGCACAAAAGCTATGAGACTTTTCGAACTACCTAAAAATCATCATCACGTGGGCTTTGAGTTGGTTAATACCTCCACAATGTGGTGGTGTATGACCACTCAAGCCTCTGACTACCCCCGAATGGGGATAAAAGTCGTGACGTTACACACACTAAAAATCATAATCGTTTTATACAAATCGATCTCGCATTTGGACTACGTCTAACATAGCGTCTATACGTTGATTATGATCTGCTATGGCAGAAGTTGCAACGTGATACTTCCTTACCTCATGAAGTAATATCGATGTTTAGGTTCTGGTATGGCAGTCAGCGTAATAGTGTAAGGTGGGACAGCACATTATCAGACGTATACCGGTTGGAGTGCGGTGTAAGACAAGGGGGGATAAGCTCGTTTATTCAACCTTTATGTGAATCAACTGATCATTGGGCTCAGCAGCTCACATGTCGGGTGTTATGTTGACGGGGTGTGTGTTAATAATATTAGTTATGCAGACGATATGGTGTTGCTGAGCCCATCGGTTGGTGCATTGAGGCGGTTGTTGTCAATGTGCGAATCTTATGCGGTGACTCATGGGCTCAAATACAACGTAAAGAAGAGTGAGCTTATGCTCTTTAAAGCAGGTACCATAACCTACCCTAGTTTCCCACAAGTGCTACTCTGTGGAGCTCCTCTGTGTAGGGTGAGTAGCTTTAAGTATTTGGGCCACTGGGTCACCGAAGATTTGAAAGATAACCAAGACATTGACAGGGAACGCAGGTCGCTGGCTGTCCGCTGCAACATGCTGGCCCGCAGGTTTACACGTTGTACGAATCCAGTGAAAATAACGCTTTTCAAAGCTTATTGTCAATCTTTGTACACGTGTAGCTTGTGGGTCAATTATACTCAGCGGGCATACAGTGACCTGCGTGTCCAGTACAATAACGCATTTAGGGTGGTGTTGGGGCTGCCGTGGCGCTGCAGTGCGTCGGGTATGTTTGCGGGGGCGCGTGTTGATGGCTTTGCCGCTATCATCAGAAAAAGGTGCGCCTCCCTACTCACCCGCACCCGCGGCAGCACCAACACTATCCTGAGTGTTTTCGCAGACCGGTGGGAGTCTCCCATGCTGCAGAGATGGATGAGACTCCACACTGAGCTTTAATTATTAATTAATTTTTATTATAATTATCTACTAACAATAACTTAAGATAAAAATTGTTACTAACACGATATGGAATTCTTCCGAAATAAATAAATTATTATTATTATTATAGCCACGTGTTCTAAAATAATTAGTTCAACATTTAATGTCCCCTAATTCGTTTATCACGAACTTTCCCGGCGATACATTACAGAGATAATACTTCAGCAGACGCGACCGTTGAATTATCAAAGTGTAATTAAACCGAGCGGAATTAACATCCCGCAGGACGGGCCTGTCTTACGCAAATTAAAACTGTAACAGCCACGAACCAGCCCTAATTATGTGGTAAACCATTGATGTATTGTTTTAGTAGATATGGTACCTTCTAACATTCGCAATCACTGCTGTTACTGTTACTGTTAACGCACTCGCAATTGGACAATCTTAACTTATTAAATACATAAGAAGGCATTATTCAACAAAAAATGAGCTGTATTCGCATTATGGACATGTTTTTAACACTATTTTCTGCGAGCGACTGAGTCGTGCTGCGTCCATGGACTCAGTTTAGTAGGACACACTATTCTATCAGTCAGTGCCAGACAGTCACGTGTCTCCCTCTTTCTTGGTAATGTCTTTGTGGTAAACGAAGTAGGTAATATATTTTTGTTAGGCAATTCATTATTTTTAAAAGAGGGTAGACCGTATTTTTATGTGACTAAGGTGGCAAGCAAGCTTACGGCCCGCCTGATGTTAAGCAGTTGCCGTGGCCTATAGATGCTTGCAATACCTTATACCCCTATTGTAAATTGACGTACCCCAAGGAATTAAGTATGTTTTATAGTTCATATCAAATTTAAGTTTCATAGAGATTATAATTATGTATAGTACAACCATACCTCGATGGGTTTAATAACCAAAATAGTTCGATCTCTCTGTGTATAGAAATAGATCGGCTCTACTTTCATTCTACGATCTACGAATGTGCCATTTCACTATTATTAAATCAAATAGTTGGATAAAAAAAGCGTTATTTAATAGGAAGGAATATTTTTTTCAAGATAGAACAGCGACGTTCGATAGCAGACGGTGCGTAATCGCGGACCCGTTCGTAACAAATAACGAGTGATCGCGTCCTCAAAATATACCAGTCGAACCGCCATTTCACGTATAAGGAGTACGGTAACTCCATGTCTAAGTATACTAAGCAGTCTACGCGGTACACCTACCTACTGATCAATTCTACCATTGATATCTACGTATAGTTCGCGACAGGTCGAGATGACATTCGGGTTATGAGCTTTTTGCAGAATAAAATCCGAATCAAAATTAGCAGGACCCGATAAACAATTAAAATCGCCCACAAATTAAATTATTTTGTTAAATTAAATTATTAAATTAAATTATTAAATTAAATTATTAAATTAAATTATTAAATTAAATTATTAAATTAAATTATTAAATTAAATTATTAAATTAAATTATTAAATTAAATTATTAAATTAAATTATTAAATTAATTATTATTATTAAATTTAAATTAAATTAGCCCATTATTAAATTAAATTATTTTGTTGCGTTGCGGGTCCTGGTAATTTTGATTCGGATTTTATTCTGCAAAAAGCTCGTAACCCGAATGTCATCTCGACCTGTCGCGAACTATACCTATATCTCATTCATCGTTTTAGGCATTGCACGCGGTGTGTAGCGATATGTAGCATCTCTACTATACACCGCTTGATTTAGCACCCAATAAAGGTTGGCACTCATCTATCAACTCGGCACCCGACCAACACCGTCTCGTCTTTCGGCGTCCACTCGTTGTCGACAGGTGGTCAGCGGGCAGACGCTGCTTTTACACCATAAAAGTCACGCGAGCAACCAGTGGACCGCGCGTGGTCAACGAGTGAACGCCGCGTGGCCAGCGCGTGATTCACTTATTTCCGGTTCAGTTAGTGGATGCCGACCGACGAGGCGGTGCTGGTCGGGTGCCGAGTTGATAGATGAGTGCCAACCTTAAGGAGACACGGAGCTTGAAAAACATACATTCAGTTGACACTATAGTCTGATTTTTAATTAGACGAAGTGGGTTGACAGGTGCTTATGTCACTTTTCAATATAAATAGAACAAATAAGGTTCAAATTCATAGAGCAGTGACATTTTCATCTGTCAGTTGGCTTCGTCTAATAAAAAATCAGACTATAGTTATTTTTAACTAAATTGCTTCCACTACTGGGCAAAGGTCTATCCCACTACTTTTTATCTTAAGCTACTCCTTCCAATCCCGAAGGCGTCTAGGTCGACGCGGCGCCTCTTTCTCCAGCCCCCATTAGGTTATAATCTCCGTTCATATGTCCCATCCATCTCCATTTGCAATTAGCTGCCATAAATCCACGACCATAGTTCCAGTTTTGAAACGTAGTATGGTGTTTCTGACACTGTCACTCCTTTTATTCCCTAAAACATTGCGTTTCGTTCCAGAGGTATTCAAGAGTTAAATTTTAATATCTTTTGTTATTATCGCCATGTCTAGTAGCTTGTGGCATATCGCCAAGTGTTGCCGCAGTCGGGTGGCCACTCTAAAATTTAATTAAACTATTTAATTAAACGGCACACGCTGACCCCTGGCTTTTATATCGCCGTCCTCTTCGCCTGGTTAATGACACGGAAACAGAAACACTTTTATCTGCTCCTCTGCGGAACGTTACAATTATGGTGGGTTATGGGAAACTACTTTTGTTTAACTAAGATATGGGAGTAACTAATTTGTTTCCGATAATCTTCGTAACTCCCAAAAGAAATGAATATGTCCTACAAAATTTAGATACTTTTACGAGAACCACATAGGTATAGTAGGCGACAGTTTCGGAAGTCCTTCGGGGTATGAGCTGAGGCACGGGCGAGGTAACACCTCCCACACCCGCGCACGGCCCGCGCGACCCTAGCCTTAGCGCTGCAGGAGTATGCATTATCGCTATCGATAGTTATCTTATAAATGCTCTAATGAGCTTACATGAATAAAAACCTTTTGACTTGACTTTGACTTTGATTTAGATCTCGCTCATATTGTTCTTTGTTGCGGTGTATTAAAATGGCTTTGGTCGCTTCCTCGCCACGTATTAAAACAGAAAAATCAATAATTTATTCTCAAACACGACAACTAGCCAGAAAAGTATTAAAAAATTGTGACATTGAACGCAAAAAACAATTATTATAATTACCCTGTGAATTAAATATTATTATAAAATGTTTAATTAATTAAATTAATTTTAATCTTATTTTGTTACATTGCAAAAAAAAAAACGATAAAACTACTGGTACGTTATGCCACATCACTAGAAAAAGGACTTCCGAACCTGTCGCTATTACGTGGCAAAGTAGTGACTAACTCGTTCAGTGAGGCCGCGGCTCACCCGAGACACACTTTCGCGGTGCCGAGGCGCGGTGGCTCGGGGCATGTACACGCACCCTTCCTCGGGTGCCCGTGTTAACCTCGCGCGCTGTAGAGCAGCACGCACCTAGACGCATGCAAAGAAAACCATTGTCCCAGCATAGCACCCTAAGAAAAAATGTATTTACTTATCCAACTTTTTTACAGGTCCGAAGAAGCTGACGATATAATCCTACTAAATATATTCTCCGCAGTCCGTCGTAAAGCGACTTGATGTACTAAATAAACTCGGGATGTTTCTTCATAAAATTGATATTACTGCGCCGGGCCACGCCACGCCTGCTTTTACTGCCGACCGTCAAATTATTGAATGTTTACACATGTACCTACAGCATAATAATATTTTTATTTTATTCACCTAAATTAAAATTTATATTTTTATGATGTACCTACTCATAGGTAAAGAGTCTATGGATGTCCTCAAACGGATCGCGATGCTTTCAATATTGCTGGATCATGATACTTGTCATGTTAATTATCTCTTATTGACTTCACTACACAAATTAGTAAAAAAAGTGTTCTGTGGAATTAGTGCTTGGCTCGCCTGGCGTAGAGTCGGTATAAATCTCTCGAAAGTCATACAAAATATATACTCCCAAATTCATAGAGATTTTAGCCAGTTTACAATGGTTATGAAAAGCATTTTTAGGAACAAATGTAAAATAAATAATAAAAAATAATATCCGGGGACATTCTGTTTACACCCGGCTACCTGATCCCAAACTAAGCAGAGCTTGTACTATGGAAACCAGATAACTGATTTACATACATATACTACTTTTTGTTTGTAAATACATACTTAATATACAACCCAGACACGGGACATACAGACATGTTCATGCACACAAATGCATGTCCCGGGTAGGAATCGAACCTACGACCTACAGCATGAAAGGCGGAATCTGCACCAACCACGCCAACGGGCCCGTCCAATGTGATTTGTAATTCCACTGCAAGTCGAATGCACTGTAACTTTCTATGAATTTGGGGGATAGAGTTTTTTAGCCAGTTTACAGGTGATTTGTAATGCACACCAGTAAGTAAGTCTATCATAACGTTCTATTTTGGGGATCATTTTAGGTACAAACTTACTACTTAGTTAGTACCTAATTACATTGCAAGAGCGTTCTATAGTCCGCTCTAGAGATATGTCCGTCCGTTCTATAGAGATCGCGGATAAGCTTAGAGAAGGTATTCCTTGCATACAATATTTTTACAATTTACATATAAGAGTTCTTCAACAAATATTTTAGATGCAGACTATTTCGATATCCGGAGAGCCCGCGAGGCTGCCTCTTCCTCATGCAGATGGAGAAACACAATTTCCTTTAAGAGTATTGTATGTTTGGGCTGCACGTGATTGCTTTGACCACATCGATGGCTCTACTGGAGTGTGTAGGGTTCGAAAATAAACAGAAACCACAAAACAATAATTTCAAGATAAGGAGAACGTATCGGCAGTATATTTTATGAAAATTGATAGTTTTCTGGGATTTGTAGGTTGTTTTAATAATGTCCTGGTAAGAATAAGAACTAATTTAAAATGTTCATTCTATTCTATCAACTTACGGGGAAATATTGAAATGGTTTCTTATTACGCAAATTATAATTTACGCGTCAAATTAAATTACACAGCTTTCGAGTTCAAGTATTCGGCGTGTTCTCAATATTTTCATTTTCTCCAGATATCGGAGATTAAAACTCAACATTGTTAAATCTGACATTCAATTCCATGTTTTGCTTTCAAACATGAATGTGGAGTGCTGCTTCGGCGCTCGAAAACGAACTCCAACCGACTCGACTCGGCTCGAGACACTAGTGGAATCTACCGGAAATTGTGATCTTCTGAACGTAATATTCTACTCTCGTGAAGCAATGTTACTTTAAAAGAAGGTTTTAAATCTAAGGGGGAGACCCCACCGCGGCGCACGGAGAGGCCACGCACACGCTACGCACGTGGGTCAAGCTTCGCCTTGCACGAAAATGTATGTCACCGTGTCCACCGCGGCGCACGCACGTAATGACGTCATCCATACATTTTTTGCAAAACGTAGCCGTGGCCGTGTGCGTGGCCTCTCCGTGCACCGCGGTGTGTTTCCGCCATAATATCAGGGGAATATGCAGTTTAGCTTGTATTTTCTATAGGAGCGTTGCCTAAGGGTCTAGCAGGTTTATGATAAATATACCTTGTCTATGACTAGTGACTGACGGAATGGATTATAATCTTATAAGTTTTACTTGTAGGGACTACAAACATCGCAAAATACACGCGTTTTTCTGTCTGATACAGGTATTTTTGGTAACGGTTTGTGGTGGGTATAAGGCATGCAATAAAAAGGAATGATATATTAGTCAACATTCGTGAAATGAAAATAAATGTTAAATGTTGCATTTCAGTAAAGTTCATCCAGCATTTCAGTAAAGTTCATCTTGCATTTCAGTAAAGTTTTTTTTTTTTTTTTTTTTTTATAGGACTGCGGTGGCAATAAAGCGTACGGCCCGCCTGATGTTAAGCAGTTACCGTAGCCTATAGATGCTTACAATACCAAAGGTATTGCTCGCACATTGCCGACCTGAAGGGGAGTGGGATGGAGGGAGGGGGAGGGGGGGTGGGCTTACGGCTCTCTCACTCATCGTACGAAACGCAGCTGAAATAGCTGCTTTACGCCGATCTTCTGTGAGAGGGTGGTACTACCCCGGTCGAGCCAGCCCGTTTATGAGCTGCAGTCAATTGGCTACAGCTTGGCTCTACCACCTTCAAAAGTTCTAAATGCATGGCGGCAATGGTTCGTGCATAGGTAGCTAGTGAGTTATTGGCGCAGTCTCGCATCGCCCGCTCCGCCGTCGCTGGCTTTCGATACTCTACATTTGTCAAGGCACGAGAGAATAGCAGCATCACATACTTACTCTATGTAGAGACAGACTTTTTGTTGTATTAGCATACAAATATTAATATTGTTAAGATTTATGAAATGCAAAAGAATATTAAAGTTTTTCTTTAGTATACAGAATATCATCTATTATATAATTATTAGTACTATACTATAGTATAGTTATACTATTAATTCATAAAAGTTCATGTTGAAAAACTATAAACTTTAACATTGTAGTGTGACTAATCTACTTTGTTCGTGACGAAGTTCTCAGATAGCTGTAAACTTTGTAGTTAGTCTTGATCTATGCGTCTGTGTATAGATTAGCTTTGTATTAGTTTTACAGCGTATTCTTAAAGCTTGGGCTATTGTATTTAACTATATTTTAAATGATGGTAGCCCTACCCGGCGAGGGCGGCAAGTTTTCCGCACCGGAATTATCCATTACCGATGAAGAATTCAAGTTCGTCGTCTCCTCGGAGCTGTTGCCGCTATTGAGCGATTTCGTACTGTGCACTATATTATTGCCTGCCAGTTCAATTCGAAGAGAAGGTTTTTTTAATTTACTTCCACGAAAAGATGTTTTAAAAACTGATAAATCAGAATAACCAGTGACCATAAAGTCGAACTCATTGTATCCAACTCCACTATCGAGACTTGTCTGCTTAATGAATCCCAAGTATAATTTTTGAGCAAATAGTGTGGCACCTCCTTGAAGTGCAGGATGCTTTCAATAAACTTAAATTCATGATTAGGCTCCGAGAAAAGCTTGCGTGCGAATCTTTCATTAATCTATGAATATACACTATTAAAAAACAAAATTGCCAAAAAAATACTCATCGAAATATCATTCTCTTGCCATTTCTTGAGTCGAGAGTAGTACCTATATTCCTTGCTAGAGTCAATATAGCACTGAGCCTGAGCTTAAGGTTATTATTTTTAATCAAAGCACGCCCAAATCCATAATAGCAGAGTACGCTCTCCGAGACCGAAATAACTGAGCTTAGCGAAATAATCTCAAGTTTCATTTAAAGGCACACACAGACGTAAACAGGCGCTGAGCCGTCGCAGTCTTTATCCAGGACCTATTTTATGCTTCATTTACTAAGTCTATTTTCATTTTGGGCCCAATATCACTGGTCCGGTTTTTGCAAGTCGCTCATTACCGAGTAATCCCTCCCGACGGTAACGACGGGTGCCGCGCCGGGGATTAGAAATGGTCATAAAACCGATACACCAATTAATTGGTTTGTACAGCGGCTCTCAACAATTGTGAGTTTGTAGTGGGCTTAGGATTCCTTGGATAGGGTCGCCCATTATTTGCTGTAGGAAAACCTAAGCTTCTTCAATTATAAGGCTTAAGACATATTATTATTAGTATGTACGAGAATATTTAAAGGAATAAACCTATACTTTGTCACAATAATTAGGATTCATATTTTAAAAATAGGAAAATAACTAACTAAAACCAAAGCCTGTAGAATAATTTAATCTATTAGACCAACTAAAAGCGAATTTCCAAGATGTCCTAATATGTATATTTGTATAGTTGGCGTAGTGAAGAGTTATGTGCATATTAATATAATGTGCATTGAGTCATGCAGAATGGTCTTCCATTATTAAAGAGCGTTGTGTGCAAATGAAAATGGACGCATAGAGGGCTTTAGAGATAAAGTGGGCGTGAGATAAACTTTGACATTCACAGCACCACGTTATCGAAAGCACCGGCGACGTAATGTTATACTTTATTGAGCACGGATTACAAAGAGGCAATTCCAGGATGATAATGGCAGTCGATTTGTTTGATACAGTAATCCGGGGTAATGAAGTGGGGGTGGTGTTATGACGTATGGGGTAATTTGGGGGAAAGCTGAGGGGAATCTGACGGTATGTTGTTAAAGATCGATCGATCGGTGGATAAAGCCACGTTTGCCTTGGTCGAACCTTGGATGGGTGACCGAATTATAACATCCGATGTCCTCCAGGCTTCGGAGGGCACGTTAAGCTGGCGGTCCCGGGTGTCATACTAACATGTTGACAGTCGTTACGTGTACTTATAACAATATTAGCCCTTTTACGTCCCACTCGTGGCCATGGACCTCCCCTCAATGCGAGTGGGATTCAAGACATGATCCACCACGCTGGCCCAGTACCTACGGATTGGTGGATTTCTTTCGAAAATTGGTCAGATTTTCTAAGGTTTTTTCACGATGTTTTCCTTTACCGTAAGCAACTGATAGATTTCAAAAAACCGTAGAGGACCATTATATTGTTAAAAATATTTCGCGACAGTAGCCGCGAATAAGGTTTTGATAACATACAATACTTCTTCGACATAGTAATGTAATAAATCAATACCTATCTTGTCCGTCTGGTCCCAATATCACCTATTACCGAACAATATTTGTAGCAAACAAACTATTGTCATTTCTCAGTTCAACATGTGTTCTAGTTCTAGGTATTCTATTTTTATCGGCTCCCTCGGGGCCATACGATATATCGATATCGTTATACTGACATGTTATATTGTACTGTCTATCGTGGGTGAATTGATACGCTGACCGAGTTAATCTATTGGGTGGGTTTCACTCGGATGGAGAATATAATAGCAATAGCTAGATAGTCACGGGTTCGATTCCCGGCAGGATACATTCCGAAAGTGGTGTTTTTGTTATTGGTCTGGGTGTGACCAGGATCACCCATTATCCAACATGTACGTACCTATACAGACATAGTACTTGGTGTCTTAGTCTGGCAATATTTATTTATTCTATCACTGCTGCCTACCTCTAGGAATACAAGCGTCATGATGTATCAGTATTTTTTTTATAGTCACGAAACGTTATTCTTTTTATTCCGCGTCACGTGTTCACAAAACCTGTTTCATCATCGTATCTATTCTAAGGCAGAGAAAACCGTAAAAAGTAGCACGTCATCAATCATACATCACTTTACGTAACTCACGCATAACATGCGGGGAAAATCAATTTTCACCATTGCCAAGTTCACTGTAACTTCATCAGAAACCGATTAGCGGTCCCATAGAAAGTTACGGCTAAGTAAACACGCAACTTTCCTTCCAATTAGCACTTTTAGACGCTAAACATTTCTGTGTGTATGATATTGGCAATATACCATTGCATACCATACCAGCATTGTTTCATGGCCGGGACAGACAAAATAAAAGTTATTTAAAAAAATAATTTTGGCCGCGAGTTCGAAATTTGAAATCTTTTAAACGAAAATGCGTTTAGTTTCGGGTACTGTTTTGCTAGTGACTTATGTTGCGTTTTGTAGTGCGATACAAGATGTTGAGCCCAGAGGAAAAAAAAAGAAAATTGCATTGTTCAGTAAGTATTTTTAAATATCTTCAAGAATTACTCAAACCGGACATGTGCGAGTAGGACTCGCACCCGCCCTGAGGATTCCGTACAAACTTATTAGTAGTTGAATTATTTAAAAAACGCTGAAATTATATTTTATATTCGTGATGTGTAGCCTAATTTTCATATCTCTAGCTTCAGACAAATTGGGATCCCCATACATATTTTCCTATTGAGGTACGCAACTCTATAAACGCATTAAAATTTATAAAATCGAATAGGTAACTATGTAAGTAAGTATAGGTAATATCCCTAAAATTCCAATAAAATTGATATTTCCTTACATTATATTTCCGAGCAGTTTATTATTATTAGTACCTATACCGCTGCTTATAAGATGCGGTTGCAGCAACAGGATTATATTATATAATAATAGATGGTACATATCAATAGTAATAAATAATTTAAACATATTCTCCATCCAACATTGAGGGCATCAACTTGACCGGAAAAGTGGTATTCGATAATCGCTTTCCAATTGCTCTGCTCATTGGAATTTATTGAAATCCATCCGCTATTTATGATTTAATAAATACCCCAAAACTATTTTAGTTGTTGTGAATTACAGTGTGTAAAACAAAAGCCAGTTATAGAGATTTTTATCCGTGTAAAAATCACTGAGAAGAATGGGCAAAAAATCTCCCTAAATAGATACATTTTATTACCATTTATGTATTATTTTGGTAGCATTTTCATGTGTATGCGTATTATTCACCAAAAGATGAGCCGTATCGGCAATACCGATATGTTTCCAACATATTTTCCGTGGACTCTTTTCGAACAGTGACATTTCTCCCTCTTTCTTGGTAATGTCTTTGATTTCCGATAAGCTACCTACTCTTATTTAGAAAGTGTTTGTGTAATATTTAGTTACAACTTTTTTTCGCGTGACTTTCATAGTACTATTATTAGTATGCGACTGTTCTTACATCAGAGTCATTTTCACATACTCTATCATTCCCTTCCAGTCTACATCGCGGACCTGATAGTGAAGAAGATATTCATTCTCAAGATAATATACGCGATCGCGTTCGGGGTGCTCCTCCACAAGGCGGGGTACTTCATCACCTGGCTGGTGAGCTACATGAAGGACCAGAAGCACGACCACCAGGAGCATGGACACCCACACTATGAATACGGACCCCCGGGACCTTACAGACGGAAGAACCCAGCTAACCCTTATTCTGGGCAGTATAGGGATGTAGCTCATTAGTTTTTTTAAGTTCATCTCAGGCGAAAGACGTCCGCTGTTGGAGATAGGCCTCCCCCAAGGTTCGCCACAATGACCGGTCTTGCGCTGTCCGCATCCAGCGGATTCCCGCGACCTTTACCAGGGCGTCGGTCCACCTTGCGGGAAGCCTACCCACGGTACGCTTTCCGGTGCGCGGCCGTCAAAACAAGAATAAAAGTAGTTATTTAATGTTCATGGAAAAAAAACTACCATAGATGTACATTGACCTCAAAAATAAATATAACTCTGGTTTTAGGTAAACATTGCGATAAGTTGCGTAAGCACAATGAAGTAAAGAATTATTGATATTGCGCGCGAAACCAATCCTATATCAATGTAATCTTTGGTATTAGGAAGTTATTAGTCCTTCTCATTATTCGAGAGATACAACGTAAATTATAGATGCAGCGATAGCTGTTAGCGCGGCCATACACGCGACTGCACACGACAGCTCTAGAGCTGTTGGTTGCTGTCGACAGCTCGCGACTGCAAGGCGTCAAGCAGTCGGCGGACTGTCGCGAGCTGTCGGTTGCAGTCGCGAGCTGTCGATTGCAGTCGAACTGCAACCGACAGCTCGCGACAGCCCGCCGACTGCTTGACGCCTTGCAGTCGCGAGCTGTCAACTGCAACCAACAGCTCTAGAGCTGTCGTGTGCAGTCGCGTGTATAGCGGCGCTTAGAGGTTCGGCAGCGCCTCCGCCAAGCTGAATTGAATCTATATCTGAATAAAACTCAACCAAGGTTGTGAAAATTGGGAGATTTTTATATTTAAGTAGGTAAAATTATTTATTATTAATTTTAACGACACTGTAAATAATTACATATAAAATTACATATAAATGTCCATTTATTTATATTTTAATACGCACCTACCTGTAAATACCCAGAATGGCCGCCAGTGGTTACGACAGTGTGCCAAATGCCAAGTTCTCTGCGTGCTTTTTATCGTGTAACTATTATATTAAAATTATCGTTCGAAATTTAAATGTGATTGCATATTTTTTTTTGCATTCTTGTAAATTCTGGACGGTACTTTTAAAATTAATTACAAGAAGTTGCTTTGTTAAATTTAAATAGTTCGAAGTTAAATTAAAAATAAATTATTTTAAAGTTTGAGAAGTCTTGCTGTTGCAATTTCTTTGCTTTTATTCTTTTGAACTTTGAGTTGTTTAGTTTTAGATTTTATTAAAGTATTTATACTTAAGCATTTCTATTCCATTCCAACCATTTCTTTAATAAGTAATAGGTAGTGGTAACGAAGCCATGATATAAAGTGGTTGAAACCGATATACCTACTCAGTTTCATTTATTTTACTAAGAATTTGGAATGAATTAATTATGGGGCCCCCTTGAAATCAGTTATAACAGCGCTATATTTAAACCCTCGGTAAACTTTACCAACTGCAATAAAAATTGAATTTATTGAACATCTCTACCGCCAACCGTGTCGACTATCCCGTTACCATTGCATTGGTAAATTACCGTTACCGTTCAGCATTGGTAAATACTTGGTTAATATGCGAAAACACATAACCATAGCATATGGACCACAGAGTAAAGACTAAAGAAAGAGGTGCCCTTATTAGATATATGTATGAAAAAAAACCGTGGTCATTGTTTTTTCATTTTCATTGTTCTATCTACCGGTAAATAGTTGAACTACTCGCTTCGTTTTATGTCGATGTTAGTACTAGGCCGACCACTCGGCCGAGTTGCTTAGGGCCAGTCCCCTTAGTAATTGGTCCATGATATGGACACACTGGGAATCACTACTCTACACCACTATAATAAAATCCAGAATAATTCGAACATAAGGTAAAAGTTGTAACATTATTCCGTAATATCGCGAAGATAAAATCTAGAACGCATTTTCCAATAATATCCCAACTGATATACAATTTTACAGCAAATTTATACCCTGATTCTATCTAAATGGTTGCGTCTATATCAGACGCATGCCGCGCGAGGCCGCGTGCTCACGTGCCAAGCGTTACACGCGCGGCAGCCTCGGTCACATGCTAGGGTGAGCCAAAGGGCGAGCCAACCTACACTCTAGACAGAGAAGGGTATAGCCGAGTAATCAGTTACATAGTCTCATTATCGTTCTGTCTCATGACTAGACCAATCTAAGCGAGGCAAATGACAGCGCTCGGGTGAGGTAGGGTGAGCATTTGGGTCGGGCGCGCCCTGGCACACTAATGGCCAAATACTCGTACGCAACTTAAATTGAGAGCTGCTTAACTTTGACGCGCCATACAAAAAATGACAGTTAACGACGTCTCAAACTGCTAAGTGGGACTTAAATATTTAAGTAGCATTTGAGTATTCGGCCGTTAGTGAAGCAAAGCTGCCTCGCGCGGCATGTGAGACATTAGGACGTGGCTACTAGAGTATATAACAACTGTCCATAACAATTTAACGAATTGTTATATAAATTGTCGGCAATATGAAGGCCAGCTCGCCGCCGCGGAATTGATTTGTCGCCGGCCATAAATCAGAGACAATGGTAGGTAATATTAATTTACGGGCGGGGCCGCACCGCACCGTACCGGCCGGTCTGATAATATGTAATTTAGGGGACAACATTCGTTACCAGATGAATTTTTGTACGTCGAAGTGAACTGACAAAGTGTCGCACCTACAACAGTTTTATTTTATTTTGTATATCCTATTCTACTTCCTACGAATATTATAAATGCGAAAGTGACTGTGTGTGTGTGTGTGAATGTTTGTTACTACGTATCTCCATAACTACTAAACCGATTTTAGTGAAATTTGAAACGTAGATAGTATATGCTCTGGAATAAGACATAGGCTACCACTCCCACATCAATTTCCACGCGATGCCGCGGGCACAGCTAGTGTATAAATAAGGTGGAAAAAGGCGTGGAGCCCGCCTGATGTTACGGTAGCCTATAGATGCTTGCAACACGGAAAGGAACAGAGGGAGGGAAAGAGAGAGAGAGATTGGGCTTGAGGCTCTGTCACTCATCTTACGAAACGCAACTAAAATAGCTACTTTACGTTGATCTGCGGTCAGAGGGTGGTACTGCCCTAGTCGAGCTAGTCTGAGCTGCAGTCAATTGGCTAACCACCGTGGTATTATATTTAACTTAATACTTTTTGTCTATGGACTGCCTATGACCAATGGTCGATCATTAAAAGGTCTATAAACGTGCTTCGCTACAATGATTCTAATCCATGTTTTAACGTCCTTTTTAAATATAAAATGTCAGTTCTCAATATCTAATTTATTTACAAAACTTCACCACGATATTTTGAGATGGAAAAGAGGTTTTTACCATCCATGGTTCTAAAGGGTTGTTCTTAAATAAAGACCTATGTTCTAGGCTACAAAAAGGTTTTACTGATAGCATTAAAGGTAGTTATACCAACTCTTAAGCGTTGTGTTAGGGGCTTAAATGCCTGTAAATAGGTAAATTTTCCTATGCAATCCAAAAGCAAAAGTCGTACATAAATTTTCAAATTTTCGGGGGTGGAAAAATGATGTGCAAACTTTGTTAATTTCAGTTCGCGAATTGTTTGTTTTAATGGTTGTTTCTCTGTTAAGAGTTATCGCTAATAGAACGTTTAAAATACTTGAAATTTTAATGCTAGCCTGGCTAATCCTCAGTTACTGGGACGCCCTTTTTACATTGGCAGAGACACTGCTGTGCCGTGCCCTTTATTTTTAATTTTATAAAAGCAACTTTCATAAAAATCAAAGTAGATCTTGTAACACTTAACTATGGTACCTATACAGGCTGACTGGTTAAACACTTTAGATATTGAATGACATGATCATTTATGGTAACATGAAACGTTTAAAAAAATATAATTAAAAAAAGTACCAATGAACTACAGACAAAACCAAACCTTCATTAAATTAATGTGCTAAAACTTGGAAATTGTGGACACCGCAGTGCCTCGCGTAGAACGCTTGTGCTAATGACACTAATGACCCTTGATAGGTACGTCAAATCAAGCAGGTACGATCCTGACCACGCTTATTGTTTCGAGTGGATAATTAAAGATAAATTAGGCAAATATTAGGCACCTATTTTTTTACATAACTAGAACGAGAATCGAGTACTGAGCACTCTATATTAATATGTAAAGTGTTCAACCAGTCAGCCTGTATAATTATTACAACGTGATTATACTGAAATAGGCAATCAGAATGATAGTCTCTTCAATGGCTGCGTCTACATCAGGCGCATGCCGCGCCCGAGCACTCTGTTTTGACTCAGTTTTGATGTAGAAGCACATTGACATAATGTCATAACATGAGTGAGTGAGGCATGCGAGGCATCAAGATGCACCAAATAATTAGACACAAATGTTATTCTTAAATTCGACAATCAAGAAAATTATGATAAATTATTGCAACTGAAATTTATATTTAAATATTCGTTATCTGGCCTGTGGTGCAATCCGCTGAAAGCGTTCGTATTTACGACGTAGCCGCAAGCCACTGATAACTTTTTATTAACATGAGTGGAAATAAATAAATATTATTTTCAAGTTTTTACAGACAACAAAGAAAAATGGAACTACTATATCAATCCCAGGTCCCCCAGGTTCGATCCCCGCTGGAGCATGCACCAATGGATGAATTTTCATTTATGTGCATAATTTACAGTTCGCTGACGGTGAGTGAAAACATCGTGAGGAAACCTACCTATCCCTCGGGATTAGGTAATAGTCAGTTCCTGTATACACGGCGACAAGGTTCACCACCTGTCACGTTTCACCTGATAGTTAGAACTATCAGGTGAAACGTGGGCTTTGAGTTGTTTAATACCTCCACAATGTGGTGGTGTATGGCCACTCAAGCCTCTGACTACCCCCGAATGGGAATAAAAGTCGTGACGTTACATATATCGATATATTTGGTATTCCTTAATATAACAACATTTCCAAACGTATTCCAAATGTATAAGAGACTGCCGTTTAAGTGTCTCTTTTCTGGCCTTACATTTCCTTGTTTCTTGCTTTCCTTGCCTGATAGACAAGTTTCGAGCCTAAACGTACGTAACGTTCTAATGTAGGTATATATAATAGGTAGGTATATATATATATATAATATATATAAAAGGTAAGGGATAAAAGCAATAGTATTTAGGCCCACCCGGAAGCTTCGTCCTCCATCAATTATTGCAAAGCTGCTGAGTCATTGTCTCCACGTAGGGGGAGGGCCTAAAAAGTCCCTATTTTACACCCTTTTACCCTTTCCTTGCGGCACTTTCCACAGATAGTGAAAAGGCTTTAACAAACGAAGGGTTGGATAGATTAATGATATTGAATTGCTTTACAAAACTCACGGTAGCTAGTGTGCATGATCCCACTCTCTACACGCACTTCTTTTTACCATGCTTTTTTGGCTTTGCCTCATAATCTATCAAGCAATCAATGTACTTATTCCTAACCAGATAATTTTACAAATATTTTACGTAGACGATAGCTAATAGCGACGTAAAGAACATACAGTCAGCGACATAAGTTCCTAAACATTCTAAATTTTATAAATCGGTAAAACTCTTCATTTTACAAACACTGATGAACATTTTCAAAACCAAATAAGTATAAACAAAATAATGACTTGTTTTGATCAAGAAAACTAATTGAACTGCACCAAAAATTTTCATCAACTATGTTGCTGACTGTACCTACGAACTCCAAGTAGATCGACAGATTAATTCAGAACGTGTATCAATCATGCAACAATAAAAGTAGTCGTTACTTAACCCATATAAAAAGGGGTTAACGAATTCGATATAAAATAGACGCACGTGATTATAAACAGTTTACGTTCGTCGTAAAGCAACGCGCGCGCGATGTGTGGCGATGCGGCAGAGATGGGAACTAGCTGACGGGGCTAACCCCTATCTCGTTAATACGCCATGAATTTTTACTGCTTTTGTTACTTGGAAATTATGTTTTCACTGGTTCACATCTTATAATAGCATGACATGACAATGGGTACGTCTAAAAGAGGCAAGCGGCACGCCAGAGCACAATTTTTTTTTTATTATGTCTTCGTGGTCTGACATCATAACTGATGCTGCTGATGGCCACATCTAGACGCATCCAATAACATGTTCTAAAAGCTATATTAATGATTAGGGAGGCATACCAGAGAGGCTATCTATATTGTTTCAGTAACTTCAGTAAGCTAATTACATTGCTATTAGACTATTGACTTTTGCTCTAGAAGGTTGGTTCTACTGAAAATAATGATCTTAATGGCTGTTCCATAAACTATAGAAAAGGACATTACTGCAATTCGTTGGAGAATATGAAGGACACTACTGTCAAATTGGCAACTACTAAATCAATTTCAGCAAGTGCTGCCCACAACGTGTTAACAATAACGATGCTATAGGTCAACAATATCGTTATTACTGCCCCACACGTCGTGCCGACCGTAACTCACCCTAACATATCAGAACCCATCTGACATTTAAGAACGACACGTAATCGACACGAGAACGAGTTTGTTTTTTAACCTGTTGATTTCCAGCGAGACTAGGTATTGGTTTAGTCAGAGAGGTTTTTCGTGTAAAATTACGAAATTAGTGCCAATATGAACATAGTAATGTCTTCATTGATGCATTATTTAAGCAGATGTGGTACCTTCGAACATAAACATCACTAAACATGTACTCAGCGCACCATTACATGCAGCGAAATTCTGTCATGGACAAAGAATTTGTAAAAAAAAAACACACTCGTAATTCGACATTTAACTAATTAATTAAATAAAAATGCATTATTTAACAGAAGATGAGATGTATTGGAAGTAACGACAGCTTTTCAAGATTATTTTTCGCGAGCGTCTTTAGTGAGTGCGATGTTACAAAGTACCATATCTACTAAAATAATACACCAGTGATATCTAAGTGATTTACCAATATCTTAAGATCTTAAGAACTTCGTAACCTAAACCTTCCTAAGTAGCTAATATAAAAATATTAAGTTAAAGTTTGTAATAACGCTGAAATTTGAGTACGGTGCTTTATCAATGCTGATGCTGGTCGTAATGAAATTGCTTTTTGGCCCTCAATGCGTAGTGAAAACTGACCTACACTTGAGGTACGATATTGGAGATCCGACCTTATTACATAGTTCGGTCTAAGTAGAGAATTATGATACTTGAAATAAACCAATATTTTAACGACCTATGTATTTCATTTAAAAAATCACGGGGTGTAATAATCCTATTGATATCAGCAGTGGTAGCCGATTGGTTAAGCACGCGTCTTGCGGGCTTAAGGTCTTGGGTTCAAACCCTGGCTCACACCTCTGGATTTTTCGAAATCTATGTGTGAATCATAACTTTAATATGATTATCACTTGCTTGCGGTGAAGGAAAACATCGTGAGGAAACCTGCATGTCTTTAGACATGTGAAATCCACCAACCCGCACTGGGCCAGCGTGGTGGATTATGGCCTAAATCCCCCTCGCATTGAGAGGAGGCCCGTGCCCATCAGTGGGACGTTAAAAGGGCTAAATTATTAATTATTATTATTACCTATAAAAAGTTGTAAAGTGTATACTCACTTTACAACTTTACGATATTTAGGAACAGTTAAGATAAGAGTTTGGGGCTTTTCTTTAGAGTTAATACTAGTGTAATACCCACTTAACCAGACCACGATGTATAAAGCTTACCCGAGTCAGTTATTTTGGTGCAAATCTTTTCAACTCTATGTGTAATATTATTTTACAGTATATTTTTTATCAAATAAAGTTTATGACCAAACTCACTTTGATCTTAAAGTAACGATTTTAAAATAGATGTTAGTAAAAAATTCCTTTTACTGCCAAAAAATAGAAAAGTCTTCAAATAAGCTAAGAGAAACTTCACAGACGCGTTACAAGTATGTAAAGAGTTTACGAAGGACCTATCAAAAGGATTTTGGAAAGTCTGAAATGTTTGAAGTGTAGTCCCCGGGGTCGGTGGAACTCAGCCGGGGCCGAGGTACCTACTCCCGTAACTAATGTGTACTTTGAAAATGCCCAACTTTTACATGAAATATATAAAAATGCTGATTTAATGAAGATACTTCTCAGTCAATTGAAAATAATTTGTCGAAAATGGGACGAAAATGGTAGATGGTACTTATTTTTAAAACATTGCGTGATGCAGATCGCCCCAGAGGGCCTACTCTTTTACAAACGGAAACGAAATTTCGGACGAAATACGCGTATTTCCTACTACGTTTCTCATTGATTCCTACATTTCATACGAACGAAAATTGTTTGACGTTTAGATTCGACGACGACGAAGACGTCAAATAACTTTCATACGTAAGAAATGTCGGAATCAATGAGAGCCGTAGTAGTAAATACGCAAATTTTGTCCGAAATTTCGTTTTCGTTTGAAACAGAGTAGGCCCTCTGTTCTGCGTACCACCGTGGTATCTGAATACGCAGTTTCGTCACATAGTCGTATCGCTATTACTTCTGTAAGCCAATATCAGTAGTATTCAACCGGTGCCGAAGTTCGATCCTCGACGAGTCCCAAGTATTGATACTTAAGCAAAAGAATAGGAGGAATTACTAGAAAATTATCCGCAGTGCGTGGGGTATATGGATCACAAAATTGATATGTATATGGACACAGGATAGCACGTGAAAACTAGTAGGAAGTAGGTGTTTACAACCTTCCTAGAATAATTTATTAATAGGAAACCTGCAGTTAAGTTGTGGCGCATAGTAAATAAGATATACAATATTCACAAGTTTTGAGGGCAGCAACTAAAACTTTATTTGAAAGCGGATTTTCAGTTTTAAAGTTGGGTAATATTAAACTATGAAGAAGTAGAGTTTGAGAATGCATAAACAAGATCCTTGAAGCTGCTTTAGAGATAAATTTGTTTACCAACTCGATCACAATCTCTTTGGAGAAAATTATAATCCTGAACTTAAACTAGGTTGTTTGTAACTAGAGGCCCACAGAGGCTGTACGTAAAAGATGTGTCCATATGGCGCGCATGCCTCACCCGAGCACTCATATTATGACATTACGTCTATGTGTTCCGACGTCAAAAGTGAGTGCTCGCGCGAGGCATGCGCTTGATGAAGACGCCGCCAATGCTTACTCTCCCTAAAAAGTAGAGGGTCGGTGACATTACTAATTAGTAGTTCTAACACGAGTTTAGCACTCGCTAGTATCTAGGTAAAACCTCTTTATGGGAAATACAGCAACATCCAGAAACAACTTGCTATTCAATATTTAACGCAAACGCCAGTGACTAGCGACTCTACTCGCATGTATGGACTTATCGTAGAGCTAAAACTTGTTTTAATATTTCTAGAGCATTTTTAAATTAATATATTTTCAAAATTCGAAAACAGATCTAAATATGGTAAAATTACTTTCCTCGAAGTTCAAACAGGGTCGGGGGCAAGCGCTATTTGCTTAAAGTTTGTATAAACATCACGGTAATCCAAACCGTATTAAATCCTTCAAGACTGAAACTGGGTTGCATAAATCTGGTGACAATGGACGCCGTCGTTAGTTTCCGCGAACTTCGGCATCGCGCCACCATCCAGGAAATAACGGGATAGAGATTCCAACTCTACCGGTTTATTTATTTGCATTAATATTCCCGTGGTAATATTTATTTCAGTGATGAACTATTCTGATAGAAATAATAACTAGGTATCTGAAATGTTATAAATATAATCCTCCACACCCCTCCCCCTTCCCTATATACACCCTGGTGAAACGTGGGCTTTGAGTTGACTTAATACATCCACAATGTGGTGGTGTATGGCCACTCCAGCCCCTGACTACCCCCGAATGGGGATAAAAGTCGTGACGTTATATTATTATTATTTTTTATATAATCCGCCGCCCGAAGACCTCTGACATGGCTTAACGACTGCCGCCTAGATGATAACAACCGGGACCGACTTTTTACGTACCCTCCGAATCACGAAGACGCTCAGTTCAAATGCCACTAAATGGTCACTCATCTCTAAATGACCTTGCCAAGTATACTTAAAATTCTACACATATCTATTGCATCCGTTGCATATAAAATCTCAATCCAGCATTAGAATAAATGACTACAGACATAAATAAATGCGTTCAAAATAAGCAATTGAAAATGAACGCCGCTGTTAGCGCTTAGTAAAAAATAAAAATTACGGCGTCGACGATGAGCGAATGAGCGAAACGGAGCTAGAACGAAATAAGCTGGAATTGAATGAGGAAGAAGCACGGGGCACTAGTGACGGGACGACGCTGTAGTGAGCCCGGGATTATGAATCTCGGGGTATGAAGTTGCGACAACATTTATTTATAATTACGAAGTGGTGCGATACAATAACGATATAAAACTAATTGGTGTAAACAAGAAAATTTTACTTCGGAAATATTGATCAACAGCTAGTATTTATTCATTGTAATCTAGTTAACTATTTAGAATAAAATACTCCCATCCTTAGTTAAACATTAGCTGAACATGCTCAGCAGCAAGAACAAAAGGAAAGCTCACCGATATCCCGGAACTATGAGCTATTTCCCGGGATTCTAACTTGCACAGCACTACCACAGACGGCAGTGTAATTTACGCTTACTATTACCTGCTTCGCGAGTAATATTGCATCGCTTAGCGTTCGAGTTTTCTCTTAATAAATGCAATAGATTCCGCTCCGACTGCAATGTATTTACATACTTTAGGATGTGAAATACCTCCTGAAACGAAGCGAAATCAATTTCATTTATATTTTTGTGTGCAGTAGACCATGTATGGTCATCAATAAATCCCACTCCCCTTCAAGTTAGTAACGTGTAAGCGATACCTTTGGTATTGCAAGCATCTATAGGCCACGGCAACGGCTTAACATCAAGCGGATCATACGCTTTTTTAGTCATGTAAAAACGTTCAATTTATTGAAATGTTTGGGTAAATATGTATACACAAATATTTTTTTGCAATCGCGTATTCCAAAATGACTACCAAAATAGAAAAATATAAATGTAGAACCACTTTTCTCACGAAACTTCGTAGGCGGGCACAAATTATGGATAAAACATATTAAAAATGTATATGAAAACAGCCCACACGGGTGCTCTATGTTTCATCCTACGCACAGCGAATACAATGGTCTGTTTGCTGAGTACAAACAGTTCCCTTTTACATTCTGCTTATCCTAAAGTCGTTTAGATAGAGACGACTCTCCTTCGGGATTTGTCTGGATGTTTTTATAATTGACGGCTTTGAGGTATTGACGTTATTTTATTCGCTTAAGTTTTTGAATCAGAAACTCTAGCAAGGGTTTATATGTTTAATAAAGTCGTTAATCGCTAATATATACGGAATATTTAAAGTCTGGTCAGTTGTTAGTTTCTTGAGTGGCCGAAAGAATTGTTCTACAATTTATTAATTCACTCTAGGGACCTCAAAACAGTCTTAAAACTCATGGTAGAGCTGCAGTTCTCAATTCTCTTAAAGTTCTGTCAAGTTTGGCAGCTTAAAAGGAGTCTGAATCTTCTTCTTCTTATGTCAAGCACCTAATTATGATTTTGGCCTCAATTTTTTACATCCATTTTCTGTAAGCTTAAGTTGCAAATCATCATGACGTATAACCAACAATTACTTATCATTTCTCTCCGTCTCAGATGAATGAACTCAAACAATAACACGCATATATTACACAAACAAGCGTCATTTTAAATATCCATCTTTCATATGCTAATCGCGGTGAAATTTTTACGTAGAAACAAGCGTAAAGATAACATACAAATGTATGGCGAAAGTTACACAAAGAAAAATAATTATTATTTCCTTACAAGTAAATTAGTCACACCGATGGAAAACTCGTCACGGTTTCCTTCATTTACGAAAACAAAGACGGAACTTTCTTTGGGAAAGAATTTACGAATGCGACCGAGCTAACACATACTTATTTATTAACAGGAGCCCGCTTGGGACAGTTCGCTTCGAGAAAATACTAAGTAAACAACCTCTGGCAACTCTATGCTTGTGTAGAAAAAAAATAATTGTCAGTGAGATCTGTCAAAAAGAGGCGGGCATTTATGTTCCAATTTCAAAAATAGAATTATTTAAAACGCTATAAACTTTTGAAGGTACCGTGAAGATGTTTAGAAGCGTTGTTGTTATTTTGATGTTAATTGTGTGCTGTTATTGTTTGGAAAAGAATGAAACACAACCAGAAGAGGCAAGGGCCAAGAAAAGAAAGGGATCGCTGAGGCTACTGGGTGAGTGCATTACATTTATATACTTATTTTAGGTTACTTCTCAGGGGAGAAAATTATTTGTAAAATATTAAAATGAGACAACTCAACAAAATCACATAATTTAAACTATCGAGGTATTAATTTCTTATACCAACATAATTATTATAAGGCCTTATTATAAATATAAAAAAAATATAAATATAACGTCACGACTTTTATCCCCATTCGGGGGTAGTCAGAGGCTTGAGTGGCCATACACCACCACATTTTGGAGGTATTAACCAACTCAAAGCCCACGTTTCACCAGATAGTCAGAACCCAACGTGACAGGTGGTGAACCTTGTCGGCCTGAAGGCCTTATTATGAAGTAAAAAACGGTAACATACTGTAAGTACCTGAAAGACTGGCAACATTTTCATTGACTACCATAGCTTTCAGCCCAAGATTAAAACACAACATATCCCAACCTATCTAAAATTAATTTGCGAACCCCAAATGGAATCATAACCCAATTAATATCTTTGTTCCAGCCATCATCGCCCTCGTGATACTTTCGAAAGTCGTTATTGCGAAGGTGGTGACTTTCGTTGCTTTCGTTGCGTTCTTTCAAAAGCTGTTCTACATCGGCGGGCTACTCCTCAGCTATTTTATGAAGAACCAGCAGCCCTTGGGTCCTCCACAAGTGATGTACGGTCCACCGCAGGAGTATAATACAGTGGGGTACAGCTATGACCCCCCAGATAGTGAGCCCTTCCGGGATCCAGAGGGGTTGCCGAGTTTAGCCGATTTTAGTGGTGGTGTCAATTGGTTGTTCAATAAGAACCAACAGTAGGTTGTAGAATATTAATATGCTCTTCGTATTTATTGTAATTTGGAAGTAAGTAGAAGGAATGCAGAGGCTAAAGGATAGTAGTACTTTACGGTAACTTCTTCCCAAATAATTATTTTACATTTAACGCAAATGCAACAAAAAATGAAGATCTCGATTTGATAGCGCATTTTAAAAATAATGACAGATAACGACGTCCCAAACAGCAAAATTGGGCGCGTCTTCATGTGCCGTAAATTTTTGACGTTTGATCACGTAGGATATAATGTCATAATCAGTTATAACATAACTGATGGGCGCGGAGCGGTCGGTGGCTCGGTGCTTGTATACCTACTTTAAGTAGAGTTTCAGTAAGTTTTAGCTCTGAAATTGACCCGAAGTTACGTCGATTATGTTTTCAATTTGTACATAATTAAATTGAAATTTTGCAGTGCCATGACCTTTTACCTTTTAATAGAATCCAATGTTCAAAAGATAAGGTACCAACCACAGTTCCTACGTACCTATTAAATTGTAATCACTATTGCGCAAGTATCTGTAGATACCAATGGTGCCTAATACTAGGGACAAACCTTTGGTATTTCGACTAGAATTGTGTACAGAAATAATAACTATTGGACGTGTGATATAAATTAAATGTGCACAACAAATATTGAGCAAATTAATAAAAATATTTGAGGCATGAATATCCGGCCAAAAATTTTAATTAATTTTAGTTAAGTACGTACATTATGCTAATAATATGGCTAAGTTTATTTATTAAAATAATTTATTTTGCATTGGTTTTTTTTTTTTATGTGACTAAATCGGCAAACAAGCATGGTGTTAAGAAGTTACCGTAGCCTATAGATGATTCCAATAACAAAGGCATCACTCGTTGAAGGGAAGTGGGACAGAGAGAAGGAAAGGGGATTTGTCTTCCGGCTCTCTCACTCATCGTATGAAAAGCAGGTGTAATAGCTACATTGCGGCGATCTCCTGTGAGGGGGTGGTACTACCCCGGTCCAGCCAACCCTTATAGGAGCTGCAGTTAATTGGCTACAGCTTGGCTCTACCGCCTGTATACAAATTATATTTAACACACCTATGAAATGAAATATTATAACTACTGGGAGAAATCGAAATCGTCGGCAATATTTTAAACGGTGATTCTACACATGATTCGGGATATTTAGGGAATATTAATCAACAAATCAATGGGTAAAAATTTATTACCCAGGTAAGGTATAACAGTTAAATGTTTTGCTTATTTGCTTACCCGAGCAATATTTTTTTATATATAGATTTATTTATTTGTTTTCCCTAAATATTCTGAATCATGTGTTGAGTCATACTTTAAAATATTGCCCACTATTTCGATTTCACCCTGTATAAATAATCATCGCGTCGTATAAGGTACCTAAGTACCATGTACATTTGGATCGTACATAGTTAACACTAGGTTAGGTACACGCTCAAAATATCGCCACTATACCAAAATAGAATCTTTACACAAACGAAAATCAGCCGTCAAAGCTAAAAAGGGACCTTCACAGAAAGCGAAAGCATAAATCTCTATAACCTCATATTCATATTACGTAAGGACTTCATCTAAAATCTAGGCACATTTGCCGAATATGTGGGTGTAGGTATTTCAAGGCAAACATTTTCTCCTTCATCCTAGGAATCATGAGATCAACGTAGAAAATACTTTTTCTGATCCTCTGAAGCAAAACACACATACCCAAGCAACTCTGTAAACAGATTCACTCTCATTTGTGATTCTGTCTCGCTGAAGAAAGCTCGGGTAGTGGAACCAATAAGCTATAAGCAATTGGGACAACACGAATAAATTTACCGGTAAGTTGCGGTTCGAGGTTTAGAAATATGCAACTTCTATATTTGAAAAGGCGTTCTTGAGGGATTTTTTGAAGATTATCATTATTTATGCAATCAAAATGATATATTTTATTATTCCAATTAAACTTCAAATTTACTGAAATTTCCCGAGAATTACTTTGGCTCAAATCAATCATGTGACGTTTTGTCAAAAGAAGTATAAATGCATCTTTGGCACACAAGTTCAATTTTATCTTATCTTGAAAACAGGACTGTCTTAACAACTCTAAACAACGTGGTCACACTAGCAGCGACGTCGCCTTTATTTCTATGCTATCGATTGTACGCTCCGTTCGCACTTTCAGCGCAGAATACGTACCTCAACGTATTCTCATTTAAATGACTTTGCTAGAGGTCGCGCGTGGCTCGTTGCACGTACATTTGCAAGAAAAATACAGACAGCGTTGTTTTTCATTACTAATTTTATATTAGGACCTGTTTAGGCAACTTAGGTAAGTAGTCAGGATTGATATAATCCTACCGCCTTTATAGAGATTTTTCAGCCAGTTTATTATGTATTTTACAAAGCATTTCTAGGAATAGAAGTGATTTGTAATGCTAGTGTATAGATTTGGAGGTTATTCTTTTCTTAAATTCAAAATCGAAGGTTTGGTAGCAGATCGTAGCAGTTGTTCCGACCTTTCGGCCAACCGATCATTTAAATTTAGATTTACCTACTATTTCCATTACAAACATAAATCTCAAACTATTTAAGATACATTTTAAAAAGACCTGAAGCAATTTTCTAAAAACGTTCTCAGTAGAATAGTTTATTACAATCTCTAAAGGCAGTCTTATAAGTGTCTGGAAAATTAATTGAATGAAATCGGAGCCGAGCGATGAGCTCGCAACCTGTTGCTTATACTCTAATGTTCCACGGATTTTGTTACGCGTAGCTCCAAAATATAGCACCGAGATTATCATTCAAGCAATGTACACTATATTTCAACAGGATTGTGATAAAATCCTAGTCCATTCATGTTTAAAATTCAGACAAACTTCCGGTGTCATGTCATTGTTTCTGTTACAAAGTCCTGGGTTCAATTCCCAGGTCGGGTACTGTCCAATAGAATATTTAAATATGTTCCTGATTTTCAGATGTGTAAAATCGTTTTGATCGTGGTTAAGTAAATTAGTAGCCGAGAGTCTGTAAAGTGCCTCATTTGCCTCCAAACAAGGACATAATATGGGTTCACAGAATTACACCTCCGTAGAACAATAAGCTGAAACTAGGACATATCGGTCGCTTCCGATGCCTCTAAGCGGCTCTTTAGAGGCAAAACAATGTGCGTTTACTGTTATGTCCGCGTAATGCTCGTTCGTGGGTCCCTACAGGCTAGTTCTGAACGAGTTTGGGACATGTTACGACGTAGTTTCGGCGTCGTTTTGGATGGAATAGCTTCCGTGGTGTATTGTGATATTTATTAACTCTCTAGGATTCAATGCGAATTAAAAATACCCCTAATAAATATCGCCAGAATTACAAACCAAATATGTGTATAAGTTAATTTATGTAAGTACACCCCCGTATTATTTTTCTTTAGATCCTCTCCATCCAAAGGTTGCCTGGTAGAGATCACTTTTAGTGATAAGGCCGCCCATTTTCCACTTTCTGTGTAAATTATGTAATAATTTATAAATGTTTGTTTTCTAGTGGTGGATTAATAAAGAGTTATCTATCTATTAAGGTCCCGAAGAATGTCAAAAAATTAATGCGAAAATGAATTTTATTCGATTATAATACGGTTCATCCTTTCCCCCTCCCACATGTCAAACCGGCCATCATAACGTGCCGCAGGTATAAGCCACCTACTAAGTTTTTTTGCCAGTAAAACAAGTTTATAGATTCAATTTCTTTCTAAGGGAAGAAATAGTATCCTTATCATTCATAGCACGCGTAACAAACGACCAAACAGTCAAACAAATCGTACGTAAGCTCATTAAATATGCATACGTATTCAAATGGACTATTGTTTATTGTAAGAAGCTAGTACAAACATTTTAGCAGGTTCCTAAAGCCAGAAACCCACCGCGGCGCACGGAGAGGCCATGCATACGCTACGCACGTGGGTTAAGCTTCGCTTTGCAACAAAATGTATGCAATCGTGTCCACTGCGGCGCATGGAGAGGCTGCGCACGAAATGACGTCATGCATACATTTTCTTGCAAAACGTGGCCGTGGCCTCTCCGTGCACCGCGATAGGTTTCCGCCTTAACATTGCAATTACTAAACTTGAGCACAGTGCACCACTACATGCAGTGAAAAACACCTATCTGTTATCGCACTCGCAATTCGATTCGCTTCCGGCGCTCCCACTCATCAATCAATCAATCAATCAATCAAATCATTTATTTGTGTACATAGGTTGTATACAAGGTGTTACGGATTTATAATTTGCGCATGCTATATACTGCCATACGGCATACAAAAATTAAATTGAATTATTAATTAACATTTCATTACAAATTTAATATACAATTAATATTGAGAAAAAATAAAATAAATACAGTCCATATTATAATAACTTATCATTTAAAAAATCGTCAACATTATAATAACATTTCTCAATTAATATTGCTGATAGTTTATGTTTGAAATTGTTTACGTCTAATTTTCTTATTCTGTCAGGTATTTTATTGTAGATTAGAGGTGCCATGCCTAGGAAGCTTTTTTTTGCTAGAGCAGTTTTACATTTATATGCACTGAGTGTATTAGTATACTGCGTGCGACTTTGGGCGCCTCGCATTGATGAGTATGGCTTAAAGCATTTAGCATTGGTCTTAACAAAATTTGCAACCTCTAAAATGTATAAAGCTGGCAATGTCAATATTTTAAATGTTTTGAACATGGGAGTGCAGCTGTCTCGTGTCCTTAGACCACACATCGACCTAATACATCTCTTCTGGGCTTTGAAAATGATCTCTCTATCCGTTGAATGTCCCCAAAAAATAAGACCGTATCTAAGTATGGACGCCACAAGGCCATGATATGCTGTTAATAGACTTGCTTTGTTAATTATTTTAGACAGTCGATACAGCGCATAGGCAGATTTATGTAATTTTTTACACATTTCGTCTATATTGGGTTTCCAAGTGAGCTTGTTATCGATCCAGAGCCCAAGGAATTTAGCAGTGTTTTCTTCTTGTATGGGTTGGTCGTTATATTTAATGTTGAGATTAGGGAGTATTGTTCTTTGATGGAAATGCATAATTTTTGTTTTATTTAAATTTATTTTTAGATTATTATTATTTAACCAATTAATTATGTCAACAATTGTATTATTAATGTCAATTTGATAGTCGTTTATGTTATTGCATTTTACTATTGCTGTGCTATCATCAGCAAATAATATCATAGGATGCCTTACGGCTCTTGGGAGATCATTGATATAAATCAAGAATAAGAGTGGACCTAGTACGCTCCCTTGAGGTACTCCGTATCTAATATATCTCGGCTTTGATATGTGTTTTATTTCCATTTTTGTTTTTGGGCATATTCTGGTTATTTCTGTGTACTGTATCCTATTTTTTAGATAGGTTTCTAACAGACTTAATATGTTTCCTCTAACACCGTATCTATATAGTTTATGGAGTAGTAATTTATGATCCACATAATCAAAAGCTTTCGTCATATCAGTGTAGATGGCGCATATTGGTGTTTTATTGTCTATAGCAGCCATAACAGTATTAATTAATTCATATATTGCCATATTAATTGTGGTATTTTTCCTGAATCCTTTTTGCTCATTACAGAGAAGATTATGTTTATGGAAGTAAGAGTAGAGTGATTTATACATGATTTTTTCTATAATTTTAGAAAATATTGGTATTTTCGCAATTGGTCTATAATTTTTCAGATTCTCCTTGTCACTTTTTTTATGAAGTGGCTTTATTATTGCTGTTTTAAGCCCATCTGGAAATATACCCTCGACAATGCATAAGTTTATTATATGTGCAAGGATTGGAGCTATTACTTCACATACGAACTTAACAACTTTCGTAGAGATGTCATCGTATCCTATTGTATTGGTATTGTTAAGTGATTTGATAGCTACTACTACATCATTCTGTGTTACAGGTAACATAAACATTGATTGAGACGTATTATTGCATATTGTATTATGTTCTCGTATGTCAAAGTTTGCATTATTTTCAATGTCATCTATGAAATAATCATTAAAAGCATCTGCTATGTCATTCGGTTTTGTTAGAGTCAATGTGTCTTTTTTTATCGTCAAAATTTGATTAGTTAATGTTTTAAGTCTGGATTGGTTGATGATTTGCCAAGTTGCTTTAGATTTATTTTGAGATGTATTAATGAAATAGTTATTTTGAGCTTTTTGAGTCAGTTTAATAATTCTTTTATAAATTCTGGTGTAATTTTTGAAAGCTATCTTATTTTTTTCGGTTCGTTTATGTCTATATGCCCATAGTAGATCTCTCTGTTTCTTACTACAGTTTTTTATACCTCTGGATACCCACTTAGTAGGTTTATCTGTTTTTACAGTTACTGTCTTAAAGGGAAAGCATAGGTTTGAGAAGAGAGAGAATGTTTCCAAGAATATATCGTAAGCTTTGTTCGGGTTCGTTTGTTCATATACATCTGTGAACGATAGGTTTAGCAAATAGTGTTTGAATTTAATCAAATTGTCTTTGGAATAGTCTTTCTTCTTTTGTTTCCAGGATTTAAGTTTACATGTCTTATTTGTTGGCACTTCAAGTATTTGAGATGTGTGATCTGAAAGACCAAGATCTAAGACTTTGGCATTGCCTACCTTACGTAAATTATGAGCAAAATTATCAATGCATGTCTGACTTGACAATCTAGTTGGTTGGTATATAGTCAGTTTTAAATTATAACCAAGAAGAAATTGTTCTAGTTCTCTTGCAGCGGAATTTCCACTGAGTACATTAATGTTAAAATCACCGCATATGACAATGCTAACACTTGATTTTGAGGCAAATTGCCTCAGTATGTTATCGAGCTTATCATAGAAAAGAGTTAAGTATTGATGCTTAGGTATTCTGTAGATACATATAACAATAATACGATGACTTATTAGTTCTATTGCACAACACTCAAAAATTCCCTGCACTGATTGTGTGGCAACATTTGGTAACTCTTTAAAATTATATCCTGTTTTAACTAGGATGCAGGCTCCTCCTCGTTTAGAAATTCTTGAGTAAAAGGCTGCTTTGTCGAAGTTTGGAACTGATAGAAGATTTTCCTGTCCTCGCTGGATAAAATGTTCTGTGATACAAATTACGTCTATGTTTATTCCTTTTTCTTTTAAGTTTTCCAGTTGAACTGACAATTGGTCAGTTTTGTTCAGAAGTCCCGCTATATTCTGGTGTAAAATATATAGTTTATTAGAGAAAAAACTGCTCATCATCAGTAAAACCCTCTGGACTGAATTTTTTGGTGCAGTTATCATTGTTGCTATAATGGATATCCATCATTAATTGATGAAGGTCTTTTAATATGACGTTTAGTCCGCGTTTGTTTAGTATTCCAAGTCGTCTTGTGAACATGGCGTGATCGTAGGACAGGTTCAAGTTTGAGTCTAAAAGGTAGGCGTATTTACTTGTTTCGATATCTAAATATATAAGATTATTAAATGTTTCAATTCTTGAATTGTACATCATACTAAAGTCATTGCACTTGAATGTTGGCAAGCATATGATTATGTTAGTATAGGTTATGTTGAGTAGTTTTTCTCTTATGTACACGACTAGTTCGAAGTAATTGCACGTGCTCCGGAAGTCTTGTTCACCAATGAAAATTATACAGTAATCGGACATTGTAAAGTTTCGGGTTTTTTCTTCTATTCCTTCTAAAACGAGTTTCAGTCCACATGTAGGTTTTCGATATTGGCATATTTCATATTCATTTAGTTTAGTTTCTCCGACTATAAGATGTATGTTATCCCTTCTTTCACTACTTAAAATACATATTTTATTTTTCTTAGCAGTCTTTGTTAGCATTTTTGCGCTGGTGGAGGTGTTATGTGGTGTTTCTAGTTTTTGGGTTGGAATGCAATTATTTGCTTCATGTTGTTCGTCCTTTTGAATTAGACGTTCATTTGTTCTAAGATTGCTGATTTCGATAGTAAGTAACTTAATTTTTTCATGTGCCATATTTAGTTCAACCTCGAGTTTATGGATCTGTTCTTTATGTTTCTTCATCATATTGTTATTTTCTGACATCATACTAATATTTTCGAAGGTTTGCTTTTGTTTGACTTTGTATTTATTTATAAGTTCTGTGCATCTTCCTATTTCTGATTTTAAGTTATAATTCTCAGTGTATAAGCTTTCAATTTCTTGTTTTGCCATGTCTAATTCTTCTTGTAGTGTTATGGTGTCATTCTGCAGATTCTGGTTAGTTATTATTTCATTTGTTGATGTATCCGGTAAACTTAACATTGTAGTGTCAAAGAGCGAAGTGTTTGAATTGTGTATAGTGGAAATATCATCACAGGACACTGATTTCTGTATTTTTCGTAATGTTATATTCTCGTAAGTGTTCTCGTTGTGTTCCATAATGTTAAATGTTTTTAAAGATTTTCAAAAAGGTCTACGATTGAGTGAGGATTCGAACGCTCGACACCAGTTTCTGTATGTATGTACTTCGGCGCACGGTCCTTATCCACTGCGTTAACAGGCTCAGTGATGTTTTAGTCGAAATATGGAATTATATTTTTGCATAGGTAACGATGCAACGTGTGACTCGGGTGCCTTCGGATATTCTCGGATGAGTCCAAAGGTCAGTTTTGACTGTCTCCGAACATTTGTATCATAGAAACAGCTGACCGTTTATTTTCACTTCATTATTTAAAAAGTCACTCACTTTAAACTTGTTTGAGTCCATTTAATATGGTGATAATTTTAGGCACAAATTAGAAGAGCACTGTGATGTATTTGTTTATGCACTTTTTATCGATTTTATTGTTTATTTAGAGGTTTTTTTTCACTGCTGATAGTAATTGTGATATCTTCGTATTTTCTTAACTATAGTTTCTGCGAACACTATCACTTATTATTTATAGCTCGATGTTGCGTTTTTTGCTGTACTTGGTCGAAATACTCAATAGAAATATTTATAAAATTTAAATTATTACGGAGTCGATATGCACGTGAGAGCGCCCTCTGGCGAGCGTAACGTACGAAACGTAGCTGTGGCTACTTTACGCTGATCTTCTGTGAGAGGGTGTCACTCCGGTCAAGCTAACCTATATATGAGCTACAGTATGGCTACAGCATGGCTTTACCACCAATTTGGGAACTTCTCTAACCCATATACAGGGTGAAATCGAAATCGTGGGCAATATTTTAAAATATGACTAAACACATGATTCAGAATATTTTGGGAAAACAAGTAAAAAAATCTATTGATAAAAAATATTGCTCCGGTAAGCAAAGCAAACCATTTAACTGTTATACCTTACCTGGGTAATAAATTTTTATCAATTGATTTGTTGATTAATATTCCCTAAATATTCTGAATCGTGTAGAATCACCGTTTAAAATATTGCCCACGATTTCGATTTCACCCAGTAGAGGGATTAAAACAATGTTGAAACATAACTCTTACCACGTATAAATTACGTCGTACTTTGTACAGGATAAATCTGTGAAGTTTATTATTATTAACCCGCCATTGCAGGATACGCGCGGTGCAAGAAACTACAAGAACTACTAAGTGCCATCATTTGCATTACTGAGTGTCTTGCGTTTGTACTGACACCAGGCGCACAGAATAGAGCTGGATATGAGGAATCGGTGTGTCTCCACCAAGCCAACTAGGAACCTGTCAAATGTGACAAAAATGCGATGAAGGTGTTGCGGGCGGGAAGCCGCAGGCGGCGGCGGGTGAGCGGGCGGTATGCGGGCGGGGAAGCGGCGTTCCATCCGAGTTCCTAGTATGCTTGTTGGAGTGCTAAAGGGCATGTTTATAGGTGTCGGCACCGCTTTTGCTCCCCTTAAGTTGCATATGTCCTGGGCGACGGACACTTATTGTAATGTGGACCGTCTGTCCGTATGCGTATGCTTACCTAGGCAATTTAAAAGTAATTATATCGTATGCCTCAGACGGTTTATCGATAGCTGCTTCATTTCTTGCTTATAATAGATTCATATTTTATAGATAGGTAAACCTAGGATTGCTGCCTGCTGGATGTATTGGATATCTATTCTGTCTTGCATGAATTGCTGCTGTCCACTTCGGTTTAAAAAATATTTGCAGCATTCGAGTTCTGGTAGAAATCAGTGTTTAAGAATCTAATATTTTATTCACACCATTCTACAGATTACTTATTCAAAAATGCCATTCTCGTATTAGTTACCTAATTTATACCTAAGTCCTTCTTACATTAGCCAAGAGAGGAATAAAACTCGGAAATAAATAAGCGATAAAACTTTTCACTTAGCTTTTCTAAGTTGAGCTTTCTTAATTCGCTAATGAAGCGTGGTTACCCGGGCCGCTTGTACTAATGGGCAATAAATTGCCGCCCGCCCAGTGTTACACAGGGCAGCGTAAGCAAAACAAAGCTGCTACTTAAGATGAAAATATAGGGAACTCTAATGTGGGCGAGACCGCGGCGCATTTAACAATAACAACCTTTTGTAGATAATAATGAACTAATTTCATGAATTTGTGGGAATTCGAAAATCATCATTTACCTGATACCTAAAAAAAATGTACAGAGTGGATTATATCCTTATTGAACATTACTTCGAATCAAAGCCTGTATATATGTGTCTTTCATTGCCATAATTATATAATGGGTATTTTATAAGTACCTATACTTTGCTCTCTGTACACATCCGAGTCAGTGTATCCTATTTTTGAAAGGTTTGCACCTCTACCGTATGTTTCCATATAAAGCCAAGTAAACAAAACTATAGGTAACAAACTAGTTAAAGTATGCGTCTCGGTAGTTAAGTTTCTAACTTTGGATTTACTTAGTAATGAGTTTTGTATAATTTTATAATTTATATGAACATTGATTTTAAATGGTAAGTAGTATTCTTTTCGAGAATCGAGGAAAAACTGGAGGAATCATTAATTTTTCACTGATTTGTCCAATTAAAATTTAGCTGTTTGTAAGCATTAGGTAAGTCCCAGGTTCATAGAAATTTAATTTATTTACAATGGCTGTATAGTTTACAAAGTTTCAGTGCCTCAAAAATACTTTGTGTTGCCAATGTAACTCGATTATAACTCTCCATACTACTCCATACTCTCATCCTTGAGTTCTTTAAGTAATATTTTTGAATAAATTTCTTTTCTCATTAAGTACCTTAATAACTTTAAAAACTTTGTTATTTTTTTTTATTCTTAAATTTAATATGTACTTTGTTGTTGCTAACTAGTGATCGCTAAAAACTATATTAACCGGTCCATTACTATCCGTGGAAACCTCTAATTGGCTTCATGTTACCTATACCATTGTATAATTATTTTAAAAAGCTGTTGGTTTTCCTTAAATTAAATAAATAAATAAATAAATTTGAAGGTATGTAACAATTGGCCAATAATTTGTCTCTACAATTTGCATAAAGTGCCTACCTACATTCCATTAACCCGCTGCGCTGTGCTATTTTAAACACTGAATTCTTTCAGCTGCAATCTGATTTGTTCGCGGTGTGTTTTTCACGAAATAAACCCAATTACCCGCACATATTCCTCATACGACGTGAGCGGAGGAATTTTAATATTACAGTTACACGAATTGCCCTGCAGGTGGATAGTAGAACTGTGTTTCTACCATGGATTAATATGTCTGTTACTACTCTACCAAGCCAACTAGGCACTTGGGTATAAATATCAAATGATAATACCTACCTAAGTCAATGATTCCGCGGTCCTTCCACCACGTAGTGGGAGCTACTACCACAGGAGTGCCCAGGCATTGGCCTAGGCTACCTACGTTGTTGAATAAATAAATAAATATCTTTTGATATTTATACCCGAGTGACTAGTTGGCTTGGTGGAGTAATAGCATAGTAGAAAGATGGGTAGTAAGTTATCTTCATAGAAACGCACCGCGCGCGGCTTGTATGTGTGCGCCATGCGTATCTATGCGTCGCGCACGCACACTCAAAACAAAACTAAACCCGGTTATCAGTGCGAAACAATGCATGTGATGTTTGAGTGTGCGTGCGCGACGCATAGATACGCATGGCGCACACATACAAGCCGCACGTGGTGCGTTTCTATGAAGATAACCTACTATCCATCTTTCTACTATGGTAATAGGGGTCGATTACTTTGTTACCCAAGTTTGGCAACCTTAATAACAAAAAAGTAGATTAGAATAATTATCTGAAAGTGAGTACGCGGTACCTAGCTCTATTCCCAGGATGTGTTTACCACGTGAGTCGCACTATTACGAAAGTAACATAAAGTTATCAGGGCGTGTTACTCGATTACACTTATGTAACGGGAGCCGTCCGACGGATGTAAGGCTGTGCTCTCACTGGAATATAAGAAGCATTTTTTAAATTTTTAATTCGATAGTTTTTTTTTGTATTCACTGTAGTACACACGAGTTGACCGACGTCCTGGTGAAGGTCGCGGGAATCCGCTGGATTCGGGCAGCGTAAGACCGGTCATTGTGGCGAACCTTGGGGGAGGCCTATGTCCATCAACGGACATCTTTCAGCTGAGATGATGATGATGTACACACGTGTAAACGGAACTAACAATGACAATTCGAGACTACAATGGTTTTACAAAGTTTTCTAGGAATAAAAATTTGTAGTGCTAACAAGTCCATTACCTATAAATTTCGGTCAATAGGGTCCTCGGAGCAGTGGTTGGTTATAGAGCTGGGCAGCTAATGTAGCGCCCAGACCATCTCAACTTCAGTGGAGAGCTAACTTAATTCGCCAAACTTGGCCGATCGCCAGCTTGGCTAATTCAATTAGGCGATGAAACTGTCGGGATAACTCGATAATAATAACAATTACAGCTTTAATCAAAACAAACACGGGTTTTCGATAAAAGTTAATGGACGCTATTGATGTATTATTTTAGCAGATATGGTAGGTACCATATACACTTATTTTACGTTATTTCTAATGTAGATTTTCAGCGGACTATTTGGACGATATCATGATCTAAAATAAAAGGAAACCTTGTTCCACAAAAGAGGCATATTCGTTATCTATTCGAATAGATATTTCAACACATAAGCGGACCGACACGTGCCAGTCTGTCGGGCTGTCGGGCCCCTGAGCCTCAAACAATTTGTCCTTATCATGATAGAATGTAAAATATTATTCTATAACCGTCACTCAAGTTTCATTGGTCCTTTGTTTTTATGAAGGGACGGTGAAATATGGCGAGTGCACGTCACCGCCAATCAATAGAGCGATATTCTGTGATTGAAGAGGACGATGTTGCGGGTAGCCCTGAGTATGACATGTGATCATTACTTTAGTAGGTTAAAGTTTTTGATTAAAATTTATATGCTACTATATCTGCCTCTTTGTCACAAGGATAAGGCAAGGTTTATTTTCTGATGGAAATTCCTTAGTATCAGCCGTGAACTTGAAGTTGTGTAAGTAACAATAAAGATAGGTACTCCCAAGAGGAATTTTTATAGGACTGAGGCGGCAAAGAAGCGTACGTAAGCTGATGTAAAGCAGTTACCGTAGCCTATAGATGCTTGCAATACCAAAGGCATTGCTCGCACTTTGCCGACCTGTAGGGGAAGGAGATGAGATGTTGGTATCTAGTATAATGGTGGCCACGAACCGTAGAAGTAGTATAGGATGCCCACAAAGTACATTTACCGATGATATCACGAAAAACGTCGCAGGAAGACGCTGAATGCGACTGGAGGACCGTGATCTGTTTCTTTAGGACCCTTGACGATATCCGGCTGATAGATGGATTTACTCAAGTGCGAATAGGTACATTATACACGCCCCGTTGGGAACTACTCATTACTCAAAAATGAATCGGTATTCTTCGGTCTGTAATATGCTTGAGCTAAGCATAGACCCAAAGACCACTGATCCATTTTCCACATCATGGTCCCGAAGAGTCGCTATCTTTCTGGTTCAAGCTACCGGTGTTCAGTTCCAACCGGGTTAGATGGTGATAGATAACAATTTTTATCGTTTAAATTTTTGGAAGCACGCCAAGCACATTACTGGGGATTTGTGCAGGGTCGTTATTAAAGCTGAATTTCCGAACGTTTGGAAAGAGGATGGAGTTTCAAACTAATTTTAGAGAGCAAGATGAACAGAATAATTATGCAGTACTTTTTGGATAGTTTTGGAAACTATTGATATTATGAAAGAAAATGAAAAGACATCTTGCTTACGGCCGAATACTCGTACGCAACTTAAATTTGAGAGCTGCTTAACTTTGATGCGCCATACAAAAAATGACAGTTAACAACGTCTCAAACTGCTAAGTTGGACTTAAATATTTAAGTAGCCTTTCAGTATTCGGCCGTTAGGAAACTAGTATAAACTAAACCCGTGCAAAGCGCATTCCAAAACAGTAGAACAGGATTCTACAATCAGTCAGTGCTTTGTAGAATTTTGAATTAATCCCTGCTTAATACATGTGAGGCTGTCTTTGTTAGTTTTAATAACATAGTATGGAGCAGAAACAGTTGAACGGATTTGATTAAAGATGTAATACTTTACCAAGGCTAAATTTTTATCATCGAAACCTATGCGGCAAATGCTATTTTATCATTGAAAATCTTAGTTAAAAACCAAATAATTATAGACACGCGAATGCTACACAACCGCAGGAGGCCACCGTGATGGATTATATTTCAAATCTTTACACCGTAATCCTGTAAAACTAAATACCCATTAATCATTACAAATGCCATAGCTAAATGTATGTGGTTTAAATAACTCGCAGCTCGCTTGTACGAACAGTTGAGTGAATTCGTAACAAAGTTTAGAAACGGGTACCAAATTGGACCGCTTGTAAAATACGCTTGTATAGTACGCGGCAGCTAATATGTAGTTTAGAACTTAGTGCTGCGATACACGCGACTGCTTGTAGCTGCCCATCTCGACCGCTTGAAGCAGACGCTGCACGGCGAACAGCAGTTTCAGTACAAAATTGCCATTTACCATACACGGACTGCTCAAGCAGTCGGCGAGCGGTCGATGCGTATTTCCAAAATATAACTTATGGCTTTTGCCCGCGACTTCGTCCGCGTAGAATTTCAATTTAAAAGAATGGATCCCGGATCCCGGACCCCATTTCCCGGATCCCGTCTTCCTGATCCCGTATTCCGGAAATCCCGTATCATGGTTCCCGGATACCGTAACTCGTTTTCAGGCTCCTGGATCCCGTATCCCGACTCCCGTATCCCGGACCCCGTATCTCTGATCTCAGATCTCGTATACCTTATCCCGGATCCCGGAACCCGTATCTCTGATCTCAGATCTCGTATACCTTATCCCGGATCCCGGAACCCGTATCTCGGATTCCGTTTCCCGCATCCCGTATGGCTAATCCCGAATCCATTTCCCGCATCCCGTATCCTGACTGCCGTATACCTGATCCTAGATCCCGTTAGGTTAGGGTTAGGTTCGAAGGTTACGACCTGGGTTACGTGTTAGGTTACTGGTGACCCTAAATGCACGGGGCTCCGTCGACCTTGTGATGGAGTAATATGGCTGACAAGTGAATGTACCTACTTATTCTGTGTTGACTTGTTGGCTTACTCCAACCTGTAACCGATCATAACTTTATGGAGCGCTGACATTATAATTTGTAAATACGCCGCTCTCTGACAGGTCGTTTCCACGAACGTAAATGAATACTGGACAGCTTACTGCAGCACAAAAAACGAGCCAAGTGAGAGGGTCCCATAGTGGTACAGTGTCCCTCTACTAGGGTGTCCACGCAATAATAAAATTTTAACGTACTTATTGTATTATATAGGTACATGAGTAACGCACATGATTGATATTTTATAACTCTAACGGAGGTTTCTCTATGCCTGTCGAAGATATAAAAGAAAGTACCTTATTACTTCGCGTTGGTAGCCACTCTACAAGTAAAATAAACATTTCAAACAATGGATAAATAAATAAATATCTCCAGACAATACATCAACTATTAGGTCCCAAACTAAGCAACGCTTGTACCTACTATAAATACCGTCCAATGGACTGGAAGCTATCCCAGACCAGAGCAAATAACGAAAAGGCTATTTCCAAAATTTTCCCCGACGGGAATCGAACCCTCAACCAATCGGTGCAATGAGCTCAGCGGCCTACGGTCAAACCACTGCGGCAAACGGATGACAAAGTCATGTGGTTTTATGGCCACCCTAGCTGAGCATTATTACCAATGTTACCATCTAAAGATAAAAAAAAATCCGATCTTTTACAAAATATAAATAATATTCAATATTACTTGCTATAAAAAATATATGACTACAAATTAAAAATGATCATTATGAATCCAACATGTTTCGACGAAACAATAGTCACGACACGATAAATAATAAATTAATTTATTTGGTTGATTTAAAAACTACCAATCACTACCCAACGATAATATTATTTTGGCATGGCAACTAGGAGTGAGAGGGACACGGTCCCAACTGGGGCCTCTCGCTCGGTTCGTTTATCTGTCTAAGAATTGTCATAATAGACCTTAAGGCAGGAGAATAAAGTTGAATTTCTTAATTTCTTCTTAACCAAAAACTCAAGTCATCAATCCTTCATTATACATCCGTGGTCGCTTCAGATCAAATCCCCAATGTTGCCAGATGACCATGTGAATTGTTCCCAACTTTTTTCGAAATCCCTCCAAAGATACGTTTTTTTGAAAAAAAAAAAAAATTGGTTTTGGTTATTTAGGAGAAATACAAAATTTTTGATTTATACTCTCTTAATTTTTATATAAGTTCAACTACATATTTATCAGTGGGTCGCAACATAAAGAAAAATAAAAATGTACGGCTTGGATAAGATATTTTAACAACCTATAGCCAAAAACCAAAACAATCATGATTTATCTATGGTAACACTCAGCAAAACAAAATGTCTGCTGTCTGCCTACTTGACGTCCGTTGTATTTTACTAAAATCCTTGTTATTTTCGTATTAATTCGGCCGTATTTTAATAAATACAAAGAGTGATCAACGTGTTATTAAAATTATAAAGTGTAAAGTGTGTGTGTAAGTAAAAAGTATGAAAAATAAACTGTAAAGTATCAGTGATAGTTCTAAAAGGATATCGTGTAATTTGCACATTATTGAATTGTTTTCACATCACAAACAGGTATGTACTATTGATTTGCCCATTTATTTACATATTTTCACAGTCTAAATACAATATAAACAGGTACTTGCACACGTAGTGTTGAACATAACCTATACCTGTAAACATCAACAATACATAACCCTGTGTTAGCTTTTTCACGCAACTTACCCGATCTATTAACTGTCTAGATAAAGAATGAATAGGTATATCAGAATGATTACCCCGCAGAGCTTAAGCTCGCCAGGATGAGACCAAACTCCAATGATTATTATTTGTTAGATACCAATAAAAAGCCTAATAAAAGTAGGAATGGCAGAATTGCATACTTACCTAGTTGTTAGATGCCTTAGATGCCCTAGACAAGCTATAATATTGTAAGGAATAATATAATACTTATTAAAGAAATCAATTATTTTTCCTCAGATCCCGCATTCACTGGTACCAGAAATTCTCAATGTTGAGTGCAGAGCTTCCCGATGGAATTAACATTATTACCTATTCAGGTATATTACACAAGTTATTTCAGAAAACCTGTAGATTTGTATAGAAAGTTACAATTGCACTGGCATTACCAATCACGTTTATTCCTAGAAATTATTTTGAATACCATTGTAAACCAGCTAAAATATCTATAAATTTGGCGGTTAGATTTTATGAAATTTGGCACACCTAATGAATCTACACTAGTGGACTTGCGGGCACAGCTAGTAATAATATTGTGAAGAATATTATAATATTAATTAATGCAATTTATGAATTTTCCACAGATGGCGATTCTGTATTCGCTGGCTGTATTGGCTGAGTAGAAGATCTTCGCTTTGCCATCAAATAAAGCCGTATCAAAATTTATGAAATATTCTATAGGAAATATTTACCCTGTAGGTTGTGAAACTATGTATAACAACAATGTTACTATTAATTTATAATGTTATTAAAATTTTCCCACAAACGGCGTATTATTGTATTATTTAAAAGTTTATAAATTATATATTTGAGTGGAGATCCTGGTTCGGTTTTTATCGTGCAAATTGTCGACTTGTCACATCACTATTGTTTAAAAAGATATCGATATAGTATTTGCACGTCCCTAACGTTGACAGATCTTTTTCATTCTCTTGGGTTTGGTAATGGTTTGGGACCCAAGCCGATATGAAGCAAACCAAAAACAATATTCGAACTCCGGTCTCTTACTCTTACATTCTCTTTGATATTTATAAACAAATATTTTTATATTCCATTTTATTTTACCTGTTTCATTTAGCATATAATTTGTATGGTTGTAGTTGTAGTCATAAAATATAATCGTCCTATGTTTATGGTTAACACTATGGTGAATTGCTTTTATTCAAGTCCGCATTCTTAGTAACGAGGAACCGTACTAGATGTCGCTAAGCCGCTAGGGCAGAGATTCCCAAACTATTTTGGCAAGACGCCCCTTTTCCTAAATGAACTCAACAAAAAAACTGTGTGATTCAGTCATTCTTATAACAAGTTGGTATACGTAATAGTTACAACTTATACGGTATCTTGAAAGTTTCAAATAAGAACTTGTGTTAATTAATAGGGGTCGATTTTTAGACGTCGTCGACCCCCAAAATCAGTTTTCGTTTATGTCGATATGTAACCAATATCGACCACTTTGGGAATCCCTACGCTAGGGCAACTAAATATGATTGTTTAGATTGGGTTACCCCTAAAAATATAACACCCCTAAAAAAATCCCATCCCACTTATTTACCCCCTAAATTTGACTCCTTTAAAATTAGTAAAAACTATTTAGGAGGTTTTTTTTCTAAAAGTGAATTTTCGGGGGAGTTCGAATAAAATTGGTGGGAAATTCACATGGTCATCAGCTGGCCACACCGGTATTATATAGAATGCAACGCGCAGGCGCGCGGACCGCTACAAGCAGTTCGTGTATGGTAAATGGAAATTTTGTATTGAAACTGCTACTCGCCGTGCAGCGACCGCTTCTAGCGGTCGAGATGAACTGCTACAAGCAGTCCGTGTATTGCCGCGCTTACAACTAGTAAATTGTTTATTTTGTTTGTAGAGTCATAATTTAAAACAATTACTACTGAACTAGTACATAGGTTCTTGAATAATGTTATGGGACTTATGGTTATGTGGGAGCACAAAAAATAATGTGAATGCACGAAGTAATACGTGTCACAAATACAGTCCTAATTTTGTTGCTCATCATCATCATCGTCATCTGTCCACTGCTGTAAGGCCTCCCTCAATGCATGCCACTGAGCTCGGTCTTCAGCTGTTTGTATCCAGTTTTTGCGAGCCACATTCCGTAGGTCGTCACTCCACCTGGCCGCAGGGCGCCCTACACAAGCCTTCTCGTGGTCTCCACATTATTATAAGGTACTGCATTATCTATTCTAGTATAACCAGTCAAAAGAATTAAAATATTTTTCAATGTCCGACAGCGAACGAATTTATTGTCAGGAGAAACCGACTTCAGTACCTAACTGTGGACTTACTTCGATTAAAGTTTTAAAGTTACGAGGTCACAGCAACTTGTGTAAAAGTTAGCGAGATTGCGAAATTGCTAAGACCACAGCAGTGTGACCTGTTTTGGATTTGATACTGAATATTCTGGAAACTGCATGAAATACTGAGTGAGTTACGTCCGCAGTGTGGTTTTTTCCTGCTGGTCTAATCAAAATTTGAATGATGCAGATAATTAGTGCTCCATCTCGTGTAAATGTGCCGAAAATTTTAAATTTGTGCCTATAGCCGTTTTGGAGTTATTCACGAATATATGATCTTGCTGGCGTAACGTTACCGCAGCAGTGTGGTTTTTTCCTGCTGGTCTAATCAAAATTTGAATGATACAGATAATTAGTGCTCCATGTCGTGTAAATGTGCCGAAAATTTTAAATTTGTGCCCCCTAAGGTTTCAGAGTTATTTCAAATCTTGCTGGCGTAACGTTTTGCGAATTCCTGTATCTCAAAAACTGTTTGGCACACAATCATGATTTTTCGAACACAAATTAGTGTTAATTTGTGCCCATTTGTGACAGTTTCATATTTCAATAAATCAGAAAGGTTCGGGTGTTATCATATTTTTCCTAAAAAAACTAAAATAGCTCCTAGCTCTTAAACTGGGAAACCTAGAAACCAAATGTTAGTGCTAGCTTGTATTTCTTATGGATCCTAAGCATTTCTATAATGATCGTAAGCCTACTCCAAGGAATTTACGATTTATTACGATTTTATTGCTATCTCGCGGTGAAATAATTTAAACCCTAAATACACGAGTTTCGTATGTTCCGATTACTTTTATTAATATACAAAAATTAGTGCCCTACTTCAAATATACGTGTACAAAATATCAGCTCTGTAAACCTTATAATTAAAATATTATTAATAAATAACCATCACGAAGCGCTTTCGGTGGTTAACTGACGGAATTGGAATGTATAGAAACAAGCGAACGCTCCGTACTTCAAGCCATCCTATTTCAATTGACAGCGTTGTAATGAGTACAGACGCGTACATAATACTTTGGAGTGTATTTATAAACTATTAAATAAGGTAAATAAATGTATAATCACAGGGTATGCTGAATTTAAATATGTAGGTACCTTCCTTAATATTCCTTTTATGTTTCGTGTAGCTAAATGAGCTTTAACTAATAACACACAACAACAGTAAAAGTATCTTCTTTTATATATTTCTAGAGATAAAAAATCGACGCTTATAAACAGCAATACGACTTTGAATAATAATATCCATTCTTTAAATCGAAATCATTCACCATCATCGAGATATAAAACGAATGAACACTTATAAATATTAGTATTTTCAACAATTATAAACAAACAAAAAATTACTTCATTGACACAACATCAAAATATAAAAATAATGTAGGTACTTACATTAAACAAAAAAAATATATCTTGATATTAGAAATAATAAAAATAACGTATGGTAGTAGCACAGTACAAACAGTGAGCGGACGAAGGGGTCTAGACAGGGGGCAAGGGTAGGAAGTCGAGTTTAACCATTACAAAGAAAATATAAAAATAAATATTACTCATTCACTTTTCTACAGAACTGTTAGCACACAGCCAATTTATTGTATACATTTAAGATGGTAGGCGGTATGTATCGGGCGGCCGCATTTTTCAACTCATTTTATTTGGTCGGTTAACCATTGAAAGTTTGTCATGGTGTTTTTTATTAATTATTTTATAATTATAAGGTTTACAGAGCTGATATTTCGTACACTTATATTTGAAGTAGGGCACTAATTTTTGTATATTAATAAAAGTAATCGGAACATAAGAAACTCGTGTATTTAGGTTTTAAATAATTTCACCGCGAGATAGCAATAAAATCATAATAAATCGTAAATTCCTTGGAGTAGGCTTACGATCATTATAAAAATGCTTAGGATCCATAAGAAATACAAGCTAGCACTAACATTTGGTTTCTAGGTTTCCCAGTTTAAGAGCTAGGAGCTATTTTAGTTTTTTTAGGAAAAATATTATAACACCCGAACCTTTCTGATTTATTGAAATATGAAACTGTCACAAATGGGCACAAATTAACACTAATGTGTGTACGAAAAATCATGATTGTGTGCCAAACAGTTTTTGAGATACAGGAATTCGCAAAACGTTACGCCAGCAAGATTTGAAATAACTCTGAAACCTTAGGGGGCACAAATTTAAAATTTTCGGCACATTTACACGACATGGAGCACTAATTATCTGTATCATTCAAATTTTGATTAGACCAGCAGGAAAAAACCACACTGCTGCGGTAACGTTACGCCAGCAAGATCATATATTCGTGAATAACTCCAAAACGGCTATAGGCACAAATTTAAAATTTTCGGCACATTTACACGAGATGGAGCACTAATTATCTGCATCATTCAAATTTTGATTAGACCAGCAGGAAAAAACCACACTGCGGACGTAACTCACTCTTTTTTCGCTATTAAAAGACTTTTAAAATCTTTTTTGCGACTGCGACAAAAGCGACTGTAGCCTAGGGGTGAACAGGTTGGGCTAATAATCAGAAGGTCCCAGGTTCGATCCCCGGTGGGGCATGCATCAATGGATGAATTCTCATCTATGTGCATAATTTACAGTTCGCTGACGGTGAGGGAAAACATCGTGAGGAAACCTACCTATCCCTCGGGATTAGGTAATAGTCAGTTCCTGTATACACGGCGACAAGGTTCACCACCTGTCACGTTGGGTTCTGACAATCTGGTGAAACGTGGGCTTTGAGTTGGTTAATACCTCCACAATGTGGTGGTGTATGGCCACTCAAGCCTCTGACTACCCCCGAAAGGGGATAAAAGTCGTGACGTTACATTTACATTTACATTAAAATCTTTTTTCCCAAAGACACGTACTGTAATCTCAACTACGGCAGGCGAAGCGGTTAAATAATAAACTCTATTAGTTGATACTCTATCAAAGTTTATCTAACTTTTGTATTATTCAAAGGTTAATTAGCTAAGCAGACTGCCAACTTTCCTGATAATTTTATAATTGTTCTCTGACTATCGATCTGCGATCACACTCATCAATTTGTCTCGGATGAAAATTATTTAGTAGAAATTTTCCACTTGATATTTTTAACCTGGCTAAAGACGCATACTCTGATTAGAAATTTGGGATCTACAGTACATCCTATTACAGAAGTAACAACAATAAAGTTAACCCTACACAAGGATTTTGTCTAAAACAATGTACATGAAAGTCGGTTGTGTGTACCAAGCCGTATTGTGAACTGCTGGCCTACTCCGAAATACGAACCTAACGTTTCGGCTGACGGATTGTCGTGATTTGACATTTCTTCTTTCGTTTTTCTCTACGATTTGACATTGTTTTGATCGTAAATCGAATCCGTACTTCGGAAGATCCGTCAGCGACGTATTTCGGAGTAACCCCCCTGATTCTACACCTCAGTTAATTATTTTGACGAACTTCAGCCATTATGTTAGAAGTGTTTGCGGTCTACATCCGATTGTCGATACTGAACTACAAGCTACTGCAAGTTACGCTGTTTATAATTGGATGTATCGTTAGAAGCTGTCTCTTTGTATTGTGGTAGAAGTTTTTTTTTATTGCCAAGGATGGCACACTGACAGACGGTCCACCTGATGGTAAGTGGAAGCCCAGGACATGCGCCGCCGACCTTTTAGATACCTGTAAACATGCCCTTTGAAGAACCCCATGTTGTAGTGCAATTGAGAATTCGGGCGGGAGATCATTCCACAACTTGTTTATGTTTTTGTTACTTAGGTACATTTAAAAATACTTGTAATAATATATCTCTTCTTCGGTTTACACCGATATGATTGCGTTTGTAGGTAATCTGACACGACGACTTTATTATCATTGAGAAGGAGTCCCCTACGCCATTACAAAAGCCTATAGATTGTTGAAATACATTTGATCAACGTCGATTTATCGAGAGCGTTTAGTGAAACAATTGGACGATCGCTCTTAGAAGAATTTGAGGACAATTAATAAGAAGATTGAAGATCTAAGAGCATTTAATTTCATTATTATACTTTGAAAGAGAAAGGTACCTATTTTTTATTAATGTTATCTGTCCCTCGTCACCTATTTCACGCAAGTATTGTTCTGTATTATGTAAGTGTGTGGGTACATTTTGTTGATTAAATAAGTTACATAACTCGAGGTCCCGCGTTGCTGCAGAACACCTGCTTTGATTAAACTTCATATTAACGAGCTCACGAGTCTCGTCTTTGAGTCTTTGATGTAAGAACTTTGTAGGTAAAGGACATTCTGGAATGTAGACAGGTGTAACGTCTAGTAATATGAGAAATAGTCCCGATTGACTTATTTAAGTAATCTTTCTTTTTAACCGGTTCTATTTTCGGCTTAATGTAAGTTTTTTTTTTTTTTTTTTTATTGTATGTTCACCGATTTCTCCGGCATTTATGAACCGATTTGAAAAAATCTTTTGTTGTTCGGTAGATCGTAGGTCCAAGTTGGTCCCATAAAAAAATAATTCCTATAATCAACCCCTAAGGGGGTAATTTTGGGGGGTGAGGGTCGACTGAAAAAAATATTTTTGTCCGATTGACTTGAAACTTAATATGTATATTTTGCATAAGAAATAATGAAACTCATGTTTCAGGATTTTGGAAAAATCACCCCCCCAAAGGGGTAAAACGAGGTGTTGAAGTTTGTATCGAGAGTTACCGTTTATCTCTAACGTTTATGAACCAATTTTTCTTTTTAAACTGTTATTTGGTAGGTGACTAAGTCGTTTTGGTCCCGTAAAAAAATCATTTCGGAAATCTACCCCCAAAGGGGGAAACTAGGGGTAGAAGTACGGTAGAAAAATATATTTGTGTCCGATTGACTTGAAACTTAGTATGTATACTCCATATAATAAATTAAGAAACTCTTGTTTTGGAATCTTGGAAAAGACACCCCCCAAAGGGGTAATTTGGGGTGATAAAGTTTGTATGGCGCCACTAAAAATCATGAAATAAAATTATTTTTATAATAAAATAAAAACCGACTTCATAAAAACCTGGAGCACTAAAAAGCCGTAAAAGGTCGGTGCCAATCTATCTTCTTACTTTTTAAACGACTTCAAAAAAGGAGGAGGTTCTCAATTCGACTGTATGTTTTTTTTTTTATTTTTTTTTATCATTTTTATTTTTTATGTTTGTTACCACATAACTTTCGACTGGGTGAACCGATTTTGATGATTCTTTTTTTATTTGAAAGCTGGTGCTTCTCGTGTGGTCCCATTTCAATTTGATCCAGTTCTGACAATGGCATCCATGAGAAAACCACATAAATCTTAAATTTGCATTAAGTATGTGCGCGACAAATGGACGTATAACTCAATATCACGCCAACCGATTTTGATGATTTTTTTTTTATTGGAAAGAAAATATCCCAAGGGTGGTACCATGATAAGATAACCAGGATCTGATGATGGCATTCCAGAGAAATCGAGGGGAACCATCGAAAATCGTAGTGGCGACTAGTGCGTTTGTTATTTTTTTTCTTTAAGTATTTTAAAGCACTACCTACTATTTAATGAAGGTCTGGAGTCGATCTGATGATGGAGCCGAAAGACAGTCGAGGGAACTCCTCAACGATTTACACCAATTACCTGGTGTTTGGGCTTGATTAACTTGTATTGATGAGAACTTTACACCTAGATGGGTTGTGACTGTCATTAGGGGGCTGATGATGAAAACGAAGGACAGTCAAGGGAACTCCTCAACGTTTTACAGTAGCTACCTTGTGTTTGGACTTAATTCATTTCTATTGATGAGAGCTTTGCACTCATGGGGTGACAAAGTATGGCGCCACTAAAAATCGTGAAATAAAATAATTTTTGTAAAAAAAAAACAAAAAACGACTTCAGAAAAACCTGGAGCACTAAAAAGCCTGAAATAATATTTCTATTACCACCTCTGCCTAACCCTTCGGGATAATCAGGCGTGATGGTGTGTTAGCGAGTATTTGGAGTCGGTGCCAATCTATATTCTTACTTTTATAGTAGGTAGATTTGGCATACTAAGATTGGCACTGACTCCAAATACTCGCTAACACACCATCACGCCTGATTATCCCGAAGGGTTAGGCAGAGGTGGTAATAGAAATATTATTTCAGGCTTTTTAGTACTCCAGGTTTTTCTGAAGTCGTTTTTTGTTTTTTTTTTACAAAAATAATTTTATAGTAGGTAGACTCGGCATACCAAGATTGGCACCGACTCCAAATACTCGATAACACATCATCACGCCTGATTTTCCCGAAGGGGTAGGCAGTGGTGGTAATAGAAATATTATTTCAGGCTTTTTAGTGCTCCAGGTTTTTATGAAGTCGGTTTTTTTTTTTTTTTAATATTTTTTATGAATTCTTAAATAATAACATGACAATGCCGACATTGACCTTTTATGTCGATGCGCTTCTATGGGTAAACACGAATCAAAGCATAGATATACCAAAGCACCATTTTTTTAAGTGCAAAAGACGACGTGGCAGACCGCGGCGAAGATTGTGCGACGACTTAAACATCTTTGCGGGTAAAACGTGGGCACTACCAGCCCAGGATAAGGACCTGATAAGGAACAGAGAGGGGAGGCCTTTGCCCAGCAGTGGGACATTTCAAAGACTAGAAAACAAAGTGGAAAAGATAGAACGCAAAAAAATAAAATACACTATCTGTTAACTGTATTTATGCTCATAGCTTTCAGTTGCAACTTGGTAGTTTGTTGAAGGCGTTAGAAGTAAAATCCTGAAACACGTATTTTTATGTTTTACGAACAAAAACTATTTTCAGAGATTTTTTAATGCTTCCTACCCGAACAGTACTTACCATAATTTGGTACTTGTCATGCGAATGTGTCATCTCTAGGGGCCATTAATCATTGGGACGATAATTTATGACGATGGAGCTACATTATCGGCGTGTAGGATTAATATCGTTAATCACAGCAATACGGACTAGTTCCATAAAACATTATAGGCTCTCGCTAACATAGTGATGGGGTAACATCGACAAGCCGATAATTGTCACGGGTCTATTTTTCTTTGTTTTCAAGTTTGTTAAAATAAATCGTGTCTGTACTTCAAGTTTTTATGATACTACATCCGGACATGGGACAAGCATGACGTAGACAAATGTTTTTTTTTAACATATCGTAAGTTTTTAAGAGTTGTCCCACCATAAGGGCCTCCGCAGACTAGCTACTTTTAGCATCGGCGACCGGCGATTTTGTGATGTATCGATGCTGCGTCTCGCTCGTTCGCGTTCGAAGAAACGCGACGCTGCATCGATACGTCACAAAATCGCCGGTCGCCGATGCTAAAAGTAGCTAGTCTGCGGAGGCCCTTATACATAGATTGATTGTTATACAAATACCTCTCATTGATTAATTATTTATTGTCATGTAGAAGTAATTAATATTGGCTAAAGCTGTACTTATAATCATTCTGTATTTTTTGTTTTGTCCTCTTTGATTGTTTTATCGATACTTCATTACACACACTAGGCCAGTCATTTCGCCGAAGTCGTAAACGCGAACTGCTCATTATTTCCAAATTTAATAATGATTGTAGAGACGTACGGTGCTATATCGCGATATTACCACCGTTCTTAATTTAGATACACTGTGAAAAACCTTTCAAAGTCAATAGCCACGTCCAGATGTCTAAAATGCCGCGCGAGGCAAATTGCCTCACGAAGTTTGACTTGCCTCGCGCGAGGCAAATGCGCGTTCTGCCTCACCTGAGCGCTGTCATTTGCCTCGCCTAGTTTGGCATAGTCATGAGACAGAACGATGTCAAACGTGTCAAACTGATTGCTCGGGTATACCCTTCTCTGTCTAGCTAGAGTGTCAGTTGCCTCGCCATTTGCCTCGCGCGGCATGCGGCTGAGGCAAACGTCGTGCTTCGCCAGGCATGTGGGTGAGCAGCCTCGCGCGGCATGTGCATGATGTAGACACGCCTATTGACTTGCTAGCTCTACCTGTAGCTCTACTATAAGTTTATTCGTCCGTAATAGTCGCTAGTAACTGTCGTATAGAGTCAATATTTGTATGTCAAATTGGGAGATCTTCGGGTGACTGTAAAATTTGCGGTACCATGATTTTACTTTAGAGACTAACGAGCGGGAAACATGCGTAAAACTCGTGGTAGAGCTGGTAGAGCCCGTAGAGCGACTGAATTAGCTCTAGTTTAGTAGTATTTAAGTATTGTATGGCGTGTTTTAGGAACAGTGGAAGACCTTAATAGCGCAAAATTAAATACACAAGACAAATCTGTTTGAGAATAGTTCAAGCAAAGTTTAGGCAAAAGCTGAAAGTGAACGACCAAGACGATTATAATCAGAATCTAATCCGCGAAGAATAATCAGAAAACATTGTTTTATGTCTTCATAGTTAAAAACTTTCGATGACTTCCTCAATTTATGCGTTCAAGTATAAAAAACAAGCAATATAAAACTTGAATGGAAATCTTCTACATTATTTTATCACTGACCGACAGACAATGCACAGCCTAAACCGGTGGGTCTAGTAGCATCAAATTTTGCACAGCAGTTCCCATTTATAACGTAGGTGAGTTGGAAAAGTATTTTTGACAATTTCTGCCTCGATGGGGTTGAATAGGGGATGAAAGTTTGTATGGAAGTTTGTCTACACACCTTTAATAGTTCAATAAAATTATACCTAATCCATTCTGTGGGTCTGTTCCAGAATCATCAAATAATTTTTATCCGCCAAATAAATTTAAGGTTCGGAGACTAACAAAACGTCCATTTTAATATAAACTTTATGGTAAACCATAAAAAATTTGGATAGTCAGGTGTCTCCCTCTTTCTTAAAGCGCTTACACACGACCCTAAAATCGGAGGCAATTTTCTAAAAGGATTGTGCACAATGCAAAATAAAAAAACGTGCCGACAAGGATACCCAACCCGTGGATTGCATATTTTTTTGTTTAGTGCACAATCCTTTTAGACACAATCCTTACTCCCTAAATTGCCCCAGATTTTAGGGTCCTGTATAGGTGCTTCGAGCTGCGATACTATATTTGCGTGCACACTAATCTTCCTGGCATCCACCCAGTACCTAAATAGGTTACAAACGATATCTGGGGACAATCGCCAGTACCGCCAGTACCTACCGATACCTTTTTTATTTTTTAAAGTTTGTTTTACGGCTCTGGGTACAAGCCCTTTGGAGCCTCTACCGATCCCCTGTCAATTAGTGTTGCCAATACAAAACGAAGTATTTGTAACCACAGATCCTATTATATTCATTAGAGGGTTCCAGCGAGCTTGCGGTCTATTGCCTGCGGCTCAAACTTGCTACCTGAAATCAAGAATACAATACACAATAGGAGGATTGTCAAGAAGAGGTTTGATGGGCTTAAAGGAAGGAGAGTTGTGGTGGAAGGTACCAACTTTGATATTTTAGCATTATTTGTGCGAAGTATTGTTTTCAGTAGTTATCTATACTGATTAAATCTAGAACATGTTAAAGCGAGAAATGAATAGATTACGAATTTAATAAGATATAAATATTACGGGCGAAATTGCGGTCAAATGTTGGTACGTTTAGCATAAAAAATGTTTACGTGACCATAAGAGATCGAAAGAAAGCTATTATGGATTTCCAAACATTAATCCTCGCTAACTCCATTAGAATTTCCCGAGTATTATAACACAAGTAAATATTACTTACACACAGTTGCTCGGTAAGTATTACATGAAAACTAGTGATAATATATTGTAACAATTCACATCACTTTCACGGAACAACACTATTTATCGGTGTAATTAGCACATCACTCTCCTCGTTTGGACCAGTGTAAAGGGGTGTTTGAATAATGTCACTCTTGGCATTTTGGAACACGACACTGTTGCGAGCTGGCAGTTTACAAAAAAAATATAAATAAATATATTAAAAAGTTAAAACAGGAATTTCAAAAAAGGAACTGGTTCGAAATGCGGGTGGACTCTTTTTAAAATAAAAGACAAAAATAATAAAACAAACGACAATAAATTTGCTGAAGTTTGTGATAAGTTGATAGTTATAAAGTTTATAATAGTTTGGTATTGTATTTTTAAAATGAAGTTAGTAATAGTTATTCTGTTTGTTATGCTGTGGTCTGTGGAGGGTTCGGAAAAGGAAAATGAAGTGGTGGAAGGAAGAGGGAAGGCCAAATACGCGTTACTGAGTAAGTATTATTATTCTAATTAATAACTACGTATACTAAGTTTTTTTATACTTGTCCTATTTGGTAAGCAAAGATGGCGTCCAGCGGGGCGATTGCGTAACTTTTTAGTCAATTTTTCAATTGGTTTCGTTCATCCTGTGTCAATTATATACGAAACCAATTGAAACATTGACAAAAAGTTACGCAATCGCCCCGCTGGACGCCATCTTTGCTTACCAAATAGGACAAGTATAAAAAAACGTACTATAGGTATGTCATAACCACCATAACGAGTTTATTATTTGACAAAATATGTAGTTTATCTCAAGTTAATATTTATTAAGGCCCGTATTAATCAATCGATCTAAAGATTGAGCTCGAACTTAAGATGCTGTTTTTGACAGATATTCCATACATTAAACGTCAAGACTGGTTCATAAGATCCATCTGAACTTTGAGATGCATTTATTGATACGGGCCTTATAAAAAAAAAAGAAGTTTATTTTCCAAAGGAAAGGATACATCAATTGTGCACATAATTTCTGGAAACCTTCCACACTAGGCTAGGCCTGTCCTGTGGAAGGTTTCTTTATATCTTAAGTTAAGTTAACCTTTGAAAGTATATAAAATAAAATTAGTTTTCATAAGGAACACTAAAGTTGTCTTCTTTGCTGAAATCAGAAACTCTTTACTTTGATCTTTATTTTTGCTCAAAATCTATACAAAATAATATATTTCTTATAATACATACCTAATGTATATCTACGAGACTTAATATCTCATATACATTATTAGTTCGTTTCATCTTCTATATGAGTTCTCCAGAAATATTTACACAGTAGATACCTACATAAAGGCCTTCCCAGTATCCATTGCTAAAATGAAAAAAAAAAAACTAATAGCGCTAAATCAAAATGAGATTTCTTATTCAGAAATAGCATTCAAAGCAAAAATGAAATATTATGGAAACATTCGTTGCATTCAGTCGTTAGGAAATTTAATTAAAATTTTAAATCTTAGAACTAGAGTACACTGCAGTAAAGTCAATCAAATTAATTCTCGAGAAATAATTTAAATAACTTAATTGGTATGCCACTGAAGAGTAAGTTGGTACTGCTCCACCAAGCCAACTAGGGGACTGTCAAATGTGACGTCACCCGCACAAAAAGGCGGTGGCGGTGTGCGAGCGGTGTGCGGGCGGGAAGCCGCAGGCGGTGGCGGGTGTGCGGGCGGGGAAGCCGCATTCCATCCAAGCGCCTAGTTGGCTTGGTGAAGTAGTAGTACTTAATACCTTTTAGTTTTTTTATGTTTTGTTATTTTATTAAAAACACTAATAAACACTAACATCACTCTCAAAACTGACTTCTTGTCTTTTACGTATAAGAACGTGTGAAAAGCATTTATTTGGAAATCAACAGTTTCACTGACAGCATTTCGCTAAAACTTATGTAAGATGCCATGAGAAGCGTGAATTGAAATTTCACATCCTCAAAGTTGAGTTGGTAACATAAAATATAATAATTAGCACGTTTTGATGTACAAGTAAATATTATTTCTTGCATAAAATGACATAACTGTCTACATGATTACAGATTATAATGAGTTCTAATGTTGTATGTTCATAGCTTAAAAAATGACCAGTATTTTTTATTATAACAAGTAATGTTAGTGTATCACTTGTTGCGATAGCGCCTCCAAATAAACCAAATGCTTGTATTAAGAGTGGGCATCTAGCCAAGTTATAGTTTTAAAGCCAGAATAGGGATCGAACGCGGAACCCCTCTGATACGAGGAAAACACTTCCAACCACTACTATTATTTGCGCTATTGGCGCTTATTTCTTGCACGAAATCTATCTGCCAAATTTGTAGAGTTTTTAAGGCAGTTTAGAAGAAGAAAGAAAGCATTTCTAGGAACAAACGTGATTTGTAATGCTTGTGTAAAGTTCATTATAATTTTCTATAAATTTGGGGGTATATTTTTAACCTAGCGAATTACCTATTAACTTAAACTTTAAAACACCATACACAACCAATCTAAACACGTAAGTATTCACGACATTTTCCGTATAAAATTAAAAGTTTCCAGTTCTCTGAAAGAGCTTATTCTTAATTCAGAGCCCATTCAGCAGCGGTGTCGGCTTAGCAAACTGTGAGTTAAGTAGAAAAAACGCTATGCCCTCCAAACAAATTTAAATCTGAATTGAAAGCAAATTGAAAACTCCCCTTTCTAACTCCTTCAAGCTTTCAATTATGGAACACAAGTTTCAGCGGCTTTTTTAAAGAAAATAAAGTAGTGATTGGAGATTCTGTGGTGTATTGTTCGCGTGATAATCATTATCATAGTATTCAGAAGAAGGATTAAAAGTGTAGTCTATAAGGGCCTCCGCAGACTTGCTACTTTTAGCATCGGTGACCGGCGATTTTGTGAGGTATCGATGCTGGGTCGCGTTTCTTCAAGCGCGAACGAGCGAGACGCAGCATCAAAATCGCCGATCGCCGATGCTAAAAGTAGCAAGTCTGCGGAGGCCCTAACATAAAATCGTCTATTATTAATACTTGATTGATAACAGTGCAATAATAATAATCTTTCTGTAACTGCAGCTTAAAGTAGAATGTAATGTCATATTATAATTTGGTTAAAGCAAGCAGGGAATTTTTCATAAAAGTTAAATCAAATACTTGTCAGAATCTATTATTCTTCCTTGCTTCCTTGCTTATTATCTACTTTATACAAGACCGATAATGTACAGAAACCAAACCTACACCACGTATTGGATTTCCAATACCGTGGTCAAAAACAAAAACATCAGAATCAATATCGATTGGATCAATTTTGTTCTGTTGCAGCCAACCTCGCGATCCTAGTGGCAGCGAAAGTTGGCCTGTACAAGCTAGTCCTTGCCATAGCGTTGGTAGCTGCCAGCATGAAGATGCTGCTCATCGTGGCCTTGGTCTTCGCCATGCACAAACACCTGCCTGATCCGTACTTGTATTACAAACCCGATCAGAGACCGTTCGATCCCTACACCGAAAAGATTGGAAATGAAGGCCCCAGTAAAGCCGCCTTCGATTTCTTTTTGGAGTATCTAAAACATCAGTATTAAATTTTGGTGTGTACATTGATGTGTTATTTTAGCGGATATGGTACCTTCTAACATTGCTATCACTGGAATTGTGCTCAGCGCATCTCTACATGCAGCTACATTCACACATCTGTTATCGCACTCACAATTTCACAATTTACTTAGAGGCATGTAATGAATTGATTGCTCAGGCGCACTGCTCGCCTCTTTTGGACGCACCCACTGACTAGCTACACATATACTAACACATTTCGGCGTAATGGCTCTGAATATAGCGGCAGGCACTCAACATACAGCGCCGTTGTAGCAAAGTGGATATTTGCTATAAGCTATTAGTAGTTTACTGGATAGGCTTATTATAGCTATAGTACCTACCTAGTTATTCCTTGGTGACCCTATAACAATTAACAATATCTTTTTAAATGGGGAAGTCACATAATTACAGTATATTTCATGAAACGTTTTCTTAAATTTACTTTTTTTAAGCACAAACTTGACGACTGGTTGGAGGAATGATTTGAGTGTATCGTTTGGTTAATGTTCCCAAAATATTCTGAATCATGTAGAGTCATCGTTTAAAATATCGTCCACTATTTCGATTGCACCCTGTATACCCTTTGGACGCTCTCAGCAGGCTAGATAAGTTTGCGAAAATTACCTTAGTTTATTATAGTGTGTTTATCATTTTAAACCCTATTTTCTTTTGTCCACAGTTCACTTTTTCTACGTGGTAGCGACCAAACTGTTCGTCTTGAAGATCATCTACGGTGCTCTATTCTACTTGCTCCTTACTAAAGGCTGGCATTTCGTGGTCTGGTTGATCCACTACTTGAAGAAGAACCAACATGACCACCACGAATATATCGATGACCATTCGCAGTATGAGCATGGTCATTTTGACCATGACAGTTTTGACCATCAGCCGTATGGGTACGATAAGTATGGCAGTGCTCCGTCCTATGGAAGTTATAAGTCCAGTGGGTATAAGAAAAGAGTTTATGACTCGGATGGATCATATTCTGTTAAAGGAATATGATTTTAAAATGTATTAAGTATATTTTTTTCAATGGATTGTATTTGTTGTGTTACTTTTCTTCATAAAATGTAAATTACAGTAGTTATTAAAATGATCTCAGTAACGCGGCAGAAAATAAGTAAGCAGTTATGAAAGTAGTTTCAATTTCATTGGAATTGGTATTCAGTCTCTTTCATTTAATTAAATAATTTGTAGAAAATATCTAGATATTTTATTTGGGAATCTGTAAAGATAAGTGTATCCGGCCTTCATCTTTTAGCTTTAAGAATAGTGTCGTGACAGTTTTAAATTATTTATTTATTTTAATTTAAGTTGTAGTTATAATTGAGTAAACTTATATCCAGTTGCAATGTAGTTTTATTCAAAAACCATTAATCTATGAAAATAATCTCATCAGGAAAGCATTTTATTTTCGAGATCACTAATGTCACGTAGTTGGTGCTCATACCATTATAATGAGCGTAATGATTCATTTTGGGTATGATACATACATGGGTGGGTCTATATGGGGCACAGACATGTCATACCTGATGACTCGGGCGCGGCAGCTCACATCATTTAGATGCACCGAATGAGCATAGGTATCTTCAAGGCGAGGGGACCGTGTCATACATATTTATCCTCACCTACCTATAGGTACATCCAATAAAGACTGCTATAGACTATAATAATGGTCCGCATGTCCGTTGGGAATAAGGGGGGCCTGATAGCTCGCAAGGGCGTCTAATTTTAGACCTGTTTGTTGTCCGGGAACGAGCCTGTGGTGTCGTTGTATATCGTTATAACAAAGGTTTGATCTAGGTACGAATATGAACATAAGCGTTAAAAGTTTAGGGAACTTTTGGATAGTTAAGATATTAAGTTATGGTAATTATCAAGGAAGGCCACAAAGGTTTCAAAATGTGTGAAGTCTGATAATTATAGGCTCTCTTCTAATAACTTTAGGATCAAACCCTCGGCAAAATGGATGTTAACAGTGCACTACTGCCTCTACCCTCGGGGATAATAACCGTGATAGTACTTATTTAAAATGTTTGAAGTAGAGACCGATCTCTACTTCAAACATTTTAAATATGGTAATATGTCGGTAATATATCCAAACATTAATTGGCCGATTAAATTAATCTTTCCCGATAAAAATAAAGTGCTTATTACTCATTAGTCGTGTCCATAACACGCACATGCCGCGTGAAGCAACTTTGCCACGAGAAGATTGACATGCTGCGCGCTAGGCAAATGCTTGCCCTGCCTCATCTGAGCGCTGTCATTTGCCTCGTCTAGTCATAAGACAGAACGAAGTCAAACTGATAGCTCAGGTATACCCTTCTTGGTCTAGAGTGAAGTTTGCCTCACCTCGCGCGGCATGCGACTGAGGCAACCGCGCGTACCTGCCAGCCTTGTGCGGCATGTGCGTGTTGTAGACGTAGCTATTTAATATAAAATTATGTTTTCATTAGCTCACCAGAGTACGCAATATTTCACAAGGGGCCCTACCTATCTAAATTTAGGCCTCTTATTTGATACATAAGCTGGTAAGCCCGGCGACCTAAAATTAATTGTGAAGACCCATTATTCTGTGCTGCTGGTAATTATTATTGAAGATAGGAAGCCTAGGCAACTTAGTAGCTAGTTATTCGACAAGGTAAATGCTAGGATCAATTTCACGAGAACGCGGTAAATGTGGAAGCTCGATATGAATCATACTTGAAGTTAATGTTGTCTATCGCTATCTCATATATCACTATACCTGGCTTACCTTTTCCCATTACCTGTCCTTGTCTTGCATTACTCATGTCTTGGCTATTACAATGGGTGCATACAAATGCCCCGAGCTGCTGCACATGTCTTTGCGTTGGGTAATTTTCGTGATATATGTGATCGTGTCAAAACTGATTGCTTGAGCGCGCTGCTTGCTATGTCCTGGCTGAAATACGACTTTTGCTATGCTCCCGGGACAGATATGAGACAAACATCGCCGCATGAGAGAAGAGTTGGAATATTTTGGATATATGATGGATGAGAGAGATGAGAATCATATAACTTCAGTTTTGAGCGATCATCTTGCAACATTTCTCGTTACCTGAAGTATTTATACATACTATTGTTAGAACGCCAAACAATAGTGTCAAAATACGGCACAGTCGTTAACATCATTCGTGCTTCGGACAAACAGTCAGTTCCCGATAATGTCGTAAAAATATATAACTCGATCAACTTCCAGATGCGTTGAATTTCGCTGACTTCCTCGGTCCAAACTATGTAATACAAGACTGACAATAAGTACTGCTGCGACGTGCAAACAAAACAGGGAAAGTTGTTAAAATATTTTCATGGATGTAGCTGTTTGGAAGGGATCATATTTACTATCGCACAAGTTATGACACATTTTGTATTAATAAGAACTCCGAAGTAGAGTTTCAATTTCCTGGTATCCCGAGCAAGTGCTGCCGTAGGTAGGCATGTTATAAGGAGTGAAAGCCACGGTCCATCAAACTAGTCTAGTGCAGGGTAGGAAACTTGTTTATTTGTAATCTTTACTAGATTACTTTGCTATTAAACCCTGGTCTTTCTAGATTCAGTATCGGTAAATATGATTGACAATATCCCATAAATTTCTGGTCGCAAAGCGCCACAAATCGACAGGGTTGTAAAATATAAATCGTTCAGAATATGCGATCAGTCGCCCCCTGTCGGCTGTCGACAGGCGAGCCATAAAAGCTGTCCGAGCGACCGATCGGCCCTGGGGCGCGGACAATGTATATTTATCGTCCCGCCGTGATTTTAAACGATATGGTATCAACAAAACCCACATCTATAGTCAGACATCTGTTCTAATATTGCTATATTCAGATGAATTTGTAATACAGCAAGTGCATAATCTTCGTCATTAGTGGTAGAGACAAGCTGTAGTCAAGTGACTGCAGCTCATATACAGGCTAGCTCGACCGAGATAACACCCTTTCACAGAAGATCGGGGTAAAGAAGCTATTGCAGCTGTGTTTCATACTATGAGTGAGAGAGCTGGAAGCCCAAATTTACATAATATACAGGGTTATTGGTAAAACACTAACAACCTTGCAGGGGCTATGACTGCCATAAAAAACAACAACTTTTGTTCTATGACTTTTTACACAACAAATAAAAATTAACAAAAAATCACACTCTAAAATGTATGAAACAAGAAAATATGCTCATCTAGAGGATAGCCGTGGTCCGTTTCGGTACTTTAGGGCTAAGTGGAATACAACCACGTACCATGGCTTTCCTCTAGATAGGAAAAAAAATTTTTTTCCTACATATTATAAAGTGAATTTTTAATATTTTTTTTTTGTTTTGTAAAGAGTCATAGAACAAACATTGTTGTTTTTGATGGCAGTAATACGCCCCTGCAAGGTTGTTAATGTTTTACCAATAACCCTGTATAATTACGGGAATTAACAACGTAAAAACAAACAAACACAAAACAGTGTTGTTCTTTCTACGCTGGACTATGAATACAGCTCGGCCCACAAGCAATACTCTGTGAAAGCGTTTTATCGATAATGTCCGACTGTTGTTTGTACCCTATTACAGTCGTAATGTTTTATCTGACTACACAGTAACAGAGCAAAGCTCGAGGGATTTTCATTTTAGGTCACGACGCAGTTAGTGGTAGAGTTGTTATGTCTTTTGTAGCTCTACTAATTATCAGAGTGTAGAGGCTTATAGAGCTTTAATATAATGGTTTCCCCAGATTGCTTTTATAAATAATACTATGCAACACTTTGTTACTTCTAGTAGAGCTCTATTGGATATACATAGAGATAGATAATAGCGTTATAGGTATAACCACAGAGTAAAGACTAAAGAAAGAGGTGCCTTTATTAGATATTTGTATGAAACAAAACGTGGTCAATGTTTTTTCATTTTCATTTTACTATTTACCGGTAAATAGTTGAACTACTCGCTTCGTTTTATGTCGATGTTAGTACTAGGCCGACCACTCGGCCGACTTGCTTAGGGCCAGTCCCCTTAGTAACTGGTCCATGGGTATAACATTATGTAACTGGACTGTCAGAACTCTATGAATTAGTGAGTTTCTTGTCACTTTCTAAACAATAATGGCCGGCGCACAGTGAGGACGGCAGGGCATGGCATTTTATTTTTTATCAATCGAATTTTATACTTATCCAATCGAAATAAGGTGCTCCAGCGGGTGCACCGAGAAAATACTCCGCGATACTCCGAGGTCGATCACCGAGCATTGAAATATATACCTTATTTCGATTGGATAAGCATTAAATTCGATTGACAAAATTTTTAATGCCATGCCATGCCGTCCTCACTGTGCGCCGGCCATAAAAGCATTATCCGTAAAATTTAGAGAGATTTTTAGTCAATTTACAATGATTTTACAGAGCATTTCTAGGAACAAAAGTGTCATTTAATGCCAGTGTAAGACCATAATTTCTATAAATTAGTAGTTATGTGTTTGTTTACATCTGGAAACGCTTCTTTATACATGGCTAAATGACCACCTTTCAAAGGTACTGAAGCAAAAATAAACTTTTTCCATTGTAATAATGCCTGCAAGGACATTACCGTTGCTCCTCATTCCCATTGAGTGCGTTACTCAGATTTATCTCAGACAATAACATAAGAAACAGTGTTATAAAGCAGATATATTGCCGCGGTTACCTCTACCTGCCGTGGGATGAAATGAAAACATATTCAATAATATAAATAGCACTTTTATTCATAGAACAAAATTATATAAGGAAACAAAATGACACTACAGCACTTATAAATAATACTTTATCGGTCTTACCGTATTTCGTCACTTATTAACTGTTCAAACTTTTGTTTTAATATAAGTGCAGTTACATATTCACTGTTTTTAATCGCCAAGTTGTATCAAGTATGAATTAATCTTTGTGGAATGTTAATTCATCGAAAAATATTGTTACCTTTTCAATGTTGGGTATCGATGGATTTTTTGAGAGAGTGTGACTAACAAAATTTAAGAACGGAACCAAAATGTTTTTTTTTGTCACAAGCAAAATTATTATAACATGATGACGATGATTGTCAAATAATTTAGTAAGTGGTTATCACAGTGAATACGAAAACACCAAATGTATATCGAATTTTGAACAGCCACGCATGCTTTCTTGACCCAAGGTCATTTTAAAGCTTCAATCAGTCTTGTTTAACAAATCCTAGTCCAAACTTCACTCCTCAGGTTCTATTAGCGCGTAATCTAGGCCGTTGCTGTCAACACCTTTTGTCACTTCGTTGTCCTTTGCCGTTTTAATCGTGGTCTTCAATTCCTTCTTCCTTATCTTACCGACATGGGTAGTGGCTTCAACTAAATCTAACTGCTCGAGTGGGGTTTGTGACGATGTCTGTTGCTCTTTCTTTACTGTCGTAGTTTCAATTTTGTCTTCTAAGTTTTCTATCTCGTCAGCAACTTTAGGAGGTAATCTGACTTCAATAGGCACTTCTCTTTCGGGAGGTGGAGGTGGCAGCTCATGTTTGGGCACTGATATAGTAAGCACACCGTTTTCTTTGATTACTGCAGTCACTTCTTCCTGTTTGCTGCCCGGTGGCATCACAAACCGTTGGACGAAATGATTCGCCATAAACTTGATCTCCTCATTGTTCTCCTTGCACTTTCCTTCTAAAATGATGTACCGGTTCTTCACTTTGATCCTTAAATCTTCAGGCTTGAACCTCTTCACGTTCAGATTCACTTCGAATTTGTTCGCATCAGATACTATTTGTGGTTCTTCCAAAGCCTCTTCGGCGTCCAAAGCTGCCGCTGCTTTTATGAGCTGACTCCAAGGCCATAGGTAGTGGTAGGCGAGTGTGTGGGTAATGTGTTGATCCAACGATGATAGTGGATCCTCGATTTTATGTCTCCTGCCTTTATGGCAGGCGACAGTGGTGAGTAGAGCGATGAGGATGAGGGGCTTGTGCATCGTTCGCTTGCGTTCGGGAAGTTATGCCGGCTGCGCTGTGGCTGGGGCTTTTATAGGCTTGGGTGTTTTCGAGAATGTACGCTTGTTGGCCGCGCGGCTCCATTGATAATGACCGCAGTAGTAATGCTCAGGCGTTGTAAACATTTCGAAAGTTTGTTTCGAGGAAATTCGTGCGTCATCGGTGATTCGTTTGTTGTGTTTTCACAGGTATTAGATAATGCGGATGTTTTGATAAATATGGTAGAATTTGGCAAAGGCAATAGACAGGTCACGTAGGTATATCAAATCAATCACTTCTATTCCACCATTTGTATTTTTAAAAGGTTACAAGCAGACATCGTTTTCCTTTATTTTTTTTTATTGTAGGCACCTATTTACTTTCTATTTGTGCACAAACATAATGTTATTAAACTGTGACATTATTATCATACGTTTTCCTCATTAAAACGTTGGTTTTCCTTAAAGAAACCTGCAAGTAAAAGATTTCTCATCAAGCTGCACTAGAGGTTGTTGACTCCTGCGCACCGCAACGTGTTTGATCACGCACACACACACACGCGTCGCGGCCACTGACCGCGCCTGTGTGCGCGGTACCGTTAGCAACACGAACGATACACTGCACTTTATTTTGTGGGTCACTTTTACTCTTTGAGATGTAAGAACTTTTTTATTTTTGTTAACTACGACCTTTTCGGAAATTGAAGAAACATTCTGTAAGCCATTGATGTTTTATTTTATTAGATATGGTACTTTCTAACATCGCAATCACAAATCTCGTGCTCGGTGCACCATTATGTACAGCAAAATTCGAGTCGTACTGTGTCCATCTCCGCTTTGTCGGTGTAACTATTTTGGACGGTCACGTGTCTCCCTCGTTGTGGATAATAATCTTTGCTGTTGTTACTATTTTGCGTAATGCCTTGCAGAATTATGTATTTCAAAAGTGTGTTACCAATTAAGTGTAAATTTTACTGAGATTGACACAATGAGTATAAAATAAAGTCTGTTTTAGGTAGATACTTCAGTATAAAAATGAATCGCCCTGCTTAATACTGGTATTAAATTTTTCAGTTTTTAACTTGTTTCCACTTAATGTCTCCCTTTTACGGATAGGTAAGTAACTGTTTATAAGACTAGAGCTTTTATTATAGATCCTATTTTTGGATCAGATGATGTAATGTTTTGTTGCTACTGCAACTATTAAAAATATCATAAACAAAGGCACCATATTATCATAAACACAAACGTAATTTCACTTATTTCAAAGTAAATTTATAATAAATATGCTCTTAGAAACATGACAAGTCGCCAAAAATATCTTACAGCAATAATTTTATTTGCGTCGCTCCAGTTTAAAATTTTTAAAAGCATTTTTAGAAATCATTTTCCACGGGCACATCAAGGAAATTGCTATATCAAATATTTACAATGGCCTTACCACTCCAGTGCTATAAGTTATAATATTTTACTGGCCAGTATCGGGCTTGCAAATTTGAATATTTCTCGGTAAATATTGATAATAGAATTTGTTTTATTTTGCTGCCTTTAATTTCCTTGAATGTTTGTGCAAATAAAACTATTCACCGTTTTCTTTCTTAGTTCTCAGTTAGAGAATAACTAAAGATAATAAATTTGCCCTTTTTATGTTCCACTTCTGGGCACTAGTCTCCCCTTAATAAGAGGGGGATTCAGGCCATAATCTACTACACTGCAGTTTAAGTATTTATTATAAGAAATAATGTTACGTGTTAACCCTGTTGTTGTTAACTCTAGAACGTCATTCTTGGAAATTGAACTTTGTGATCCTTGTTCTTAAGTCTTATATAACATGTAGATGATGTGCCTATTGACTATTTTAATGTTGACTTTAATATTTAATTAAAAAGGGATTATTGTTCTATGCTAACGCTACTATCTTTACGGTCGTTATGCACTTTCGTCATTGCGTTCTATATCATTCAATTATCGAAATCATTTTTCATCTTAAGCCGTAACAATAAGGTTCAATTTGCAGATTGAAAAACAAAAAAATATGTCTATTCGATTTCTAGAACACGTTAACGAGTTCATTAGACCAAAGTGTCATAACTCTAGAACGTTATTCTTGGAAATTGAACTTTGTGATCCTTGTTCTTAAGTCTGATATAGCTTGTGGATGATGTTATGAATAAGTCAGTGTTCTAGATGATTCTGGCAGGTTCGTGTAATATTGTAAACAAACACATGCAACATATAGGTCACAGAGTAAAGACTAAAGAAAGAGGTGAGAGGAGAGGTTATATTTGTATGATTAAAAACGTGGTCATTGTTTTTTCATTTTCATTTTACTATTTACCGGTAAATAGTTGAACTACTCGCTTCGTTTTATGTCGATGTTAGTACTAGGCCGACCACTCGGCCGACTTGCTTAGGGCCAGTCCCCTTAGTAACTGGTCCATGATACAGGTGCCGTAGGGGACCTTACGGGGAGGACGGGGCGAAGTGCAACAACCTACTGCAGGTTTATATTACGTAATATTTTATTATCATCAAAGACGCTTTTACTTAACACTAAAAGAGTTCCAACAATAATAGATATATCATGACCTCTACGATTTATATCAAAATGTTCACGGCACAAGCAGCATAGTTTTATAGTATTGTATGTTGTAATGCACTTTCGCTTCGAATGTTTGTGGGATAATCAAACATTGGCAAAATATACAGGATGTCCCAAAACTTTGCCACATGGAGGGGAAGTACCTTAAATATTGTAGATAGAGAATTTTACTGAATGAAGACTTCATTTTTATTTTAAAAACAATACGAACTGCATTCAAAGATTTTTGAAAACTCGCTTGCCACACTCGGGAATCGAACCGGCTAACATCCGAATAAATTGCATCCTGTTCTTTTATGGCATCAATCGATAGGATCAATGATAAGAACCAAATTTCTCTAACAAACATGGTAAATTAAATGAAAGGAAAACCATGTAATCTAAACTTATAAATTCATGAATGCAAAGATAAAGTAAACAAATTAGTTAGTTTACCACTTTTTAGTCGTTCAATTTAAATAAGTGATGATTTTATGGTTTCCTTTCATTTTGAAAACTCGCTTGCCACACTCGGGAATCGAACCGGCTAAAATCCGAATAATAATATCCTGTACTTTTATAGCATCAATCGATAGGGTCAATCATAAGGATAAAATCTCTTTAAGAAACATAGTAAATTAAATGAAAGTAAACCCATAAAATCGTTACTTATTTTAATTTTCACTTATTTTAATTCTTATAAGTTAAGATATCACGGTTTTCCTTTCATTTAATTTCCCATGTTTGTTAGAGTGATTTGATCCTTGTGATTGATCCTATCGATTGACACCATAAAAGTACAGGGTGTTATTTTTTCGGATTTTAGCCGGTTCGATTCCCGAGTGTGGCAAGCGAGTTTTCAAAAATCCTTGAATGCAGTTCGTATCGTTTTTAAAATAAAAATGAAGTCTTCATTCAGTAAAATTCTCTATCTACAATATTTAAGGTACTTCTCCTCCATGTGGCAAAGTTTTGGGACACCCTGTATATTTATCCCCCATCCCCCATATTACTACCCACAATTTTATTTGACGACCGCACGGCTAATTGCACCGTGTGGTTGCAGGTTCGATTCCCACTTGAGGAAAATTTCGGAAACGGCCTTTTCGTAATTTACCCTGGTCTGGGTATCACTGGGATCGCCCCCAGTCTATTGTACGGTACACATAGTATAATCTTTGCTTAGTTTGGGACCATGCAGTTGGTATGTTTGTATGGCAATATTAATTTCTTTTATTTCCTCTTTCGTATTATATTATACTTCGGCCACAGTATGACCTTTAGACAAGCAATTGACTCCAATAAGTTTCAAAGACGTTAACAAACTCGCGGCCTACCGCCTACATCGATTTAAGAAATGATCCACATCCCACTTCACCCTATCCTACTCAGTGGGGGCAATAATGGGAAATAATTGAAAGATTGCAGACATTACGCATTATACCGTCTAGGTATGTCGATGTTCTAGAAGCAATGAAACGTGTGAGAGCTGTCTAAACAATGCACAATAACAGGAAATTCGATCTTACGATAGCTTAATTAGTGATATATTGCATTGTGTTCTTTGAATGCATGGATCGCATCACCCATACGTCATGCATGCACAAGATTCCGGCTTGAAACTGGGGAAGTTGCTAAAAGTGACAAGGAGATTTAAGGTTGGCACTCACTATCAACTCGACACCCGACCAGGACCGCCCCGTCGGTCGGCATCCACTAACTGAACCGGAAATAAGTGGCCCACGCGCTGACCACGCGGCGTTCACTCGTTGTCCACGCGCGGTCCACTGGTTGATCACGTAACGTTTATGGTGTAAAAGCAGCGTCCGCCCGCGGACCACCTGTCGACAACGAGTGGACGCCGAGCGGCGAGGCGGTGCTGGTCTGGTGCCGAGTAGATAGATGAGTGCCAACCTTTAAGATGTGCATCGAAAGAGAGAAAGGTGAATGTCATTACTGATTTGGATGCTAATTTATAGCAACTGACTTATGTGCTCTTAGGACCGTATTAATAAATGCATCTCAAAGTTGATATCGATCTTAAGATGCAGATTTGACGTTTAATATATGGAACATCCGTCAAAAACAGCATATTAAGTTAGATCTCAACTTTGACATGTATTCATTAACACGGGCCTCAGACGTACTTCGGTTCCAACCATGGACCAGTTACTAAGGGGACTGGCCCTAAGCAAGTCGGCCGAGTGGTCGGCCTAGTACTAACATCGACATAAAACGAAGCGAGTAGTTCAACTATTTACCGGTAAATAGTAAAATGAAAATGAAAAAACAATGACCACGTTTTGTTTCATACAAATATCTAATAAGGGCACCTCTTTCTTTAGTCTTTACTCTGTGGTTCCAACTGACAGTGATCTTTAAAGGGCGCTAGATCTTTGCTTGGAAACTATCAGTCAACGGCTCGGTACTGTAGTTACTGAGATATTTATAGAAGTGATATGTACAATATTGTTATACCAATTACGTCGATAACATTTCTCTTTTCATTATGTTTTTCGCGTAAAAGGAAATGAAGAGTCGATATCAATATTGGACAGTCGCAAACAGCATTCATTATCATTATTTAAACGTCCAATTAGCGTCTGTTGGTTTAATGCTTGTATTATCTATGCTGCATAAACGGTTATTTCTTTAAATTATGGATGTATTAATTACTAATTATGGTTATGTAGTTTTTATTTCGTATGTAACGGTTAATGTAACGTATAATAACGGGGTTTTTGTAATACATAATATTATTGCATGCTTTGTTGAAATCTTGTTACCTACTTATAGAAATGTACGTTAAAATTACGCATCTATAACCTATTTCATTTTGGCCCGCACCGGCCAGTGTGGTGGATTATGGCCTGAATCCCCCTCGCATTGAGGGGAGGCTTGTGCCCAGGAGTGGGACTTTAAAAGGGCTAATATTATTATTTAATTTCATTTTGATGAACTACTTAAAACTATTTAAAAAAAAAAATTGAACAATTTAAAAAGTCGATATGCTATAAAACATCCTGTTGAAATAAAGGTGAATTTTATATTACATTTAATACTTTTATGTTTGCCAGTACTTGTCTGAATCACTACAAGGTGAAAGTAAATATGAAAGCTATCGTCTCCAGTTCGATTCCGACAACAGCCCGAGATGAAAGCGCTATATACAGACGAACAGCTTGTAAACATTGTTGTTATTACCTAGACTAAGAAGAAGTAATCAGTTTAAGTACATACACAAGCACTAGCTGCTAGGTAGTTCGTTGACTTTTAAGTTTACAATCAGCAGAACCCAGTCTATGCGCTCTATCAAACCTATTTGATTGCTTACAAGCTACTAACTTTATATAAATGTTGTTGTGAAGTCTTTAAACAAGTTTTACAAATTATTGATTTGTTTTTGTTGTTATATAGCAAATTGTTTTATGAAAAGTAATGTTTACTTTTAATAAGTAGAAAGTTATCTTGTTTATTTTTATATTACTGAGGTGGCAAGCAAGTGTACTGTCCCCCTGATGTTAAGCAGTTACCGTAGCCTATAGATGCTTGCTTGCAATACCAAAGGTATCGCACACCCGTTGCTGACCTGAAGGGGAGCGGTATAGAAGGAGGGAAAGGGGGTGTTGCGTTGGGCTTCCGACTCTTTCACTCATCGTACGAAACACAGCTGCAATAGCTACTTTCTTCCGCTCCGCCGATCTTCTGTGAGAAGTCGACCCAGTATAAATGAGCTGCAGTCAATAATTCTTGTTATATGTCAAATTGATTTTTGAACGTTGGGTTCTGACTCTGGTGAAACGTGGGCTTTGAGTTGGTTAATACCTCCACAATGTGGTGGTGTATGGCCACTCAAGCCTCTGACTACCCCCAAATGGGGATAAAAGTCGTGACGTTAAATTTTTTTTTTTAAATAAGTTTATTTCTTTTCTTTCTAATTGTATGTTAGGACAAAGTATGAAGATACGTCCCGTTATTGACGTGGCTTAGAAAGCCTAGCTCCACAATAAGTGATGTCTGTTCCGTGTCATCATTAGGACAAATACTATTGTACTGTACTGTTGTAGCCACAGTGATTGATTTCATTGTGCTTTCACTCTACTTTTACGGTGATTACTGCTAGTGTAGAGCTTTTATACCGTAATTGTACTGTTATATTCAGTATTTTATTGCTGGATGAGTTCTCAAGGTACCCTTGCTTTGTTAGCTAATAGTAAATCTTCAACAACATGAAAGCAGGTACTTTCATTGGGATCTTCATCATCATCATCAGCCTATTGCTGTCCACTGCTGGACATAGGCCTCCCACACCACGCCACTGAGCTCGGTCTTCAGCTCTTTGCATCCAGTTTTTGGCAGCCACCTTCCGCAGGTCGTCACTCCACCTGGCCGCAGGGCGACCTACACAACGCTACTATCTTTTACTGTTTAATATCTTGTAAGTAAACAGTAAAAAATATAGATACCTAAGATATATTTTATATTAGGCATATGCTGCTGAAACTAATTAGATTTTCTTGACCAATGGTCACTTAAAGGATGCAAATCTTTGATTACAAATTGATTAGGTGTCCCAACGTTTCAGTGATTTGTTCATCTAGACGGGATCTATTTTCATCAAAGAAAGAAAGAAAGAAAGAAACATTTATTCGACACACTCGCAACACATAGACAGAGGAAACAGAAAAAAAAGGGGTCAGCGCGAACTGTGCCGAAAAGGTATTTGGCTCAGCATGTGCTCATCAAGCAGGACTGTTGATATTCAGATTTGATGGGCCCGTTGGCGTGGTTGGTAAGATTTCGCCTATCACGCTGCAGGTAGTAGGTTCGATTCCTACCCGGGACATGCATTTGTGTGCATGATCATGTCTGTATGTCCCGAGTCTGGGTGTAATTATGTGTATATTAAGTATGTATTTACAAACAAAAAGTAATATATGTATTAATATCAGTTATCTGGTTTCTATAGTACAAGCTCTGCTTAGTTTGGGATCAGGTAGCCGTGTGTAAAAGGAATGTCCCAGGATATTTATTTTATTATTTCTTTTAGATACCGTTACCAATACCGTACAGTACAGATATCGTACTGTAACCGTTAGAAATCCCTTTATTTTTCAGCTTTCAGAGGACATGAAAAAATCCAATCACGAACTTTTCATTTCAGCTGTTTGCTTGTTTGCTCGTTGCGATACGAAGTGCTCAAATTGTGTGTGATACCCACAGGCCACGCCGCGGGGCGGAGTCCAGTTGTGTGTTGATTTTGGGCTAATTGTTGCCAATATGCAGTTGGGTAAACGTAGTTTATGTTGGGAAATGGAGTTTGCGAAATTATGTAAGTGGAAGTTAAATTGAATGATGAAATAGCGTATGGTAAAGTATTATTAATCGTACGTTTAGTTAAATTAGTTGTAGTTTAATTTATTTTAGGAAAAAATATAATGTAACAATTGACGGGCCCGTTAGCGTGGTTGGCGCGGAGGCGCCTTTCACGCTGCAGGTCGTAGGTTCGATTCCTACCCGGGACATGCATTTGTGTGCATGAACATGTCTGTGTGTCCGGAGTCTGGGTGTTATGTATATTAAGTATGTATTTACAAATAAAAAAGTAGTATATGTAGTAATATCAGTTATCTGGTTTCCATAGTACAAGCTCTGCTTAGTTTGGGATCAGGTGACCGTGGGTACAAAAATGTCCCAAGATATTATTATTATTATTAATTACAGTGGGTCTGAAAAGGCCACATATCGATTCTGTAAAAAGAGTTCATGTTCTGATTTTCTAGCCGTTCTAATTTTCCTGGAAAATGGTCGCTGAATGTGTCGGTGTGGCGTAAAATAGTAATTCATTTAGTAACAATTTTACTGAAATTTAGCAGAATTGCTAGGGATTCTGGCTAGGTAATCTGCATATAAATTACTTGTACAGAATTACCATGCGGCTTATTAAGACTCACTAGTCGTCCTTAATAAATAAATGTTGTAACTTACTAGTGAATAGCAATAAGCTTAGTTTTCTGCCCAATTCACTTTAACTAACCGATATAGAATATGTTTTTGAAAGTCGGAAATAATACTTATGCATGAGTATCAGTGGACGCCAACGCATTGCCGAGGGGGAGCCGAGACCTTCATCCGACATTAACGGTTCTGTCGTTGACCTTAGAGGATTAAGGGCCACGGGAATACTCCTGGCTGAATCTGTTCTTGAAAACATTCCGTTAGGTACCGTTTACTTTAGAGTTTTGAACTAAGGGGTTTGCCTTTTTCCTCTTGGGCCTCAGAAGTATTAAAAAATAATACAAATCTATATTAAAGCGAGATTTTGTGGATCGCGATATCAGTGTTGTGATACAGATTGATAATGCAAAACATAATATTGATGGAGCTCTGAAAAATATATTCAAAAAAGTTAAATCGTAGTGGATATTATTTCAGACGAATAAGAATATTTCCTTCAAACTTTGTAGGATATATTCTTATTAGTAGAATTAAGTAACAAGAACTTTTTGAAATAATTTAAAACATCGCAGACTAACTGAGACGTATAACCCTCTCCGGATGTAGAGCTCATGATACTGCTTCCGGCCGGAAGTGTCGTAATGTGTCACCAGTGCGCGGCGGAAGTGGCTCCCTCGAGGTCCAAGACCAACACGACTGCATTAACGTAGATAGAACTCACGACACTAGTATCACTACACTTTTGTATGAGAATATAGTGGAATTTGGATATGTGGTAGTAGAAATGATTTAAATTTGAACACAATACACATTTAGGCTATTGGATCATCATAGGATATATACAGAATTTAGAATTATTTAAAATATATAGCCGGAAGACCATCACCTCCCGTCCCCTCTCTCTGTCCCACTTCCCTTCATGTCGGCAACGGTCGAGCGATGCCTTTGGTATTAAAAGGCATCTATAGGCTACGGCTGCTTAACATCAGGCCGTCTGCTTGTATGCCTGCTTAGTAACAGAAAAACGCAATGTTTAACGGTAAGAAGATGGCAGCTAACTTACCAGTATAACGATAGAGTCTAGACCATAACATTGCGATAATACGGGTAGCAAAATGCACGTGAACTGCAGTGTTCCTCAGCTCACTACTTCGGGAAACAGAGCCGTGATGGTCTGTTGTACCAATCTTGGGCAATTACTATTAAAAAGTTATAAGTACAAAATTTTATAATGATGCAAACATGTAAAAGATCTCTACATCTACAAACTCGACATAATACCTATAATCGTTGTTATATTCACATCTCTCCGTCCGGAGAGTCATGCACCGTTAACCACAGTTACAGAAAATTGCAAACAGGCTAACAATTCAATTATGTAGAGCCAAGAGATGGGCAAAAAGTAAAAGCGTAAATGGCAAGCTTTCAGCGAGCGTCTAGACATGGGATAATTCTAAAAACTACGAAGGCATTATCTCTAGTCGGCAGCGCCGTATTGGTCCGTCTATCCCATCTATAGTCTAAGTATTATCGTCTTTGCTATTTCTTTTCCTTTTGCTTTGCTTACTGTGAAACCAAAAGGTCGGCGATATGCGAGCGATGCCATTGGTATTGAAAGCTCTATAGGTTGCGGTAACTGCTTAACATCAGGCGAACCGGACGCTTGTTCGTCATCTAAGGGCGAGGCCCCACTAGCGCGTTGCGTTGCGTCGTCGCAACGGATCAAAGGGTTGACGAGCGAGAGACGAAGTGGGGAGGGTCATGCGCCAGTACAAAATCTTGCGATGACACGCTATTGGGGCCCGGCCCTTAGTTGTATGAAAATCCAAGCATGAGCTTTCGAAGGAGGTACGATAACCTTGATTTTTTAAGCGAGGAAGCAGCATAAATACTACAGTGCCAAATGATATAACCAAGAAGAAGGGAGATATGTGAATGTCAAAAATAGTATGTCACACTAAACAGTGTTCATAGACACAGTACGACTCAGTCGTTTACGGAAAATAATGATGAAAACATCTTCTGATGAACAATCCACATAAAAATGTATTTCAGTTGTTTGTCGAATTGCCAGTGCGATAACAATAGCACAATTCTAGTGATTGCAACGTTGGGAGGTACCACATCTGTTAAAATAATACATAAATGAATGTCCCAGATGTCTTCTGGCCCTACTCCATTCAGTTTGCTTACAGCGCGCTATTTTATGGTGCTCCACAGCGTAATCCCTAGAGGCTGGTGTACCCACGTGCTACCTCATGTGATACACGTCTCCTGTAATAATAGCCTCAAGTCTGCCACGATCCACGAGATGAGATTAACAAGGTAGTCATGACTGACACAATTCCTTTGTTCACGTTGGAAGCTTTTGAAGTTACTAGAACATACAAATAATCGGAGCTGAATTTCTCCACAATCCTCTAGTACTCATATTATCAGTCTCTCAGACTATTCAATAGGCGTGTTTACAACATGCACATGCCGCGCGAGGCTGCTCACCCACATGCCTCGCGAAGCACGACGTTTGCCTCAGTCGCATGCCGCGCGAGGCAAATGGCGAGGCAACTGACACTCTATCTAGACGGAGAAGGGTATACCCGAGTAATCAGTTTGACACGTTTCACATAGTTCTGTCTCATGACTATGCCAAACTAGGCAAGGCAAATGACAGCGCTCAGGTGAGGCAGGACGCGCATTTGGCTCGCGCGAGGCAAGTCAAATTTCGTGAGACAATTTGTCTCGCGCGGCTTGTGACGCATCTGGACGTGGCTAATATCTTTTCATCTACTTCCAATTTTTTATTTATTTTACCTATAGTTTAAGATAACGTAAGTTATTTAATTATATTTGCCATTCTTACCTACTGTATGTTAGTTAACGTTGCCTCTTACTAGACCGCTTTCCAGAATTTATAAAGGGAATATCCTCGGCTATTTTGAATGTCATTCCCGAGCAATCAGTTATGACGTCATCTTTACGCGATCAGACTTCAAAACTGACTATTCGGGCGCACCGCTCGGTGCTTGTGGCCGTCGCTACTGGAAAATTTAATCATCTTTAGCTTTTATCCTTATCGCTTACTATTTGGAGTTGGCACAACATATCTCTATTTTCCACTTTAGTGTTACTCTTACCTACCTAGTATCTTTCTCCCGTTAAATTCATAACTCTCCTAGTCATATTTTGCTATTTATAACCAACGAAATCATACCGAACCGACCGCTAGCATAACAGGCTTCCCAAAGCACCCGAAATAATGAGACGGCGCATTGGGCAGGCATCCAGCGCAGGCAACTTACCATGATTGCAGCTAAGCCGCGGTAATCTAACGATCTGCGAGCCAAATTAGCTCGGTGGAGTTGATGAGGGTGCAGTTAAGGCACGTTTAATTATATTATCGTTTTGAAGATACTGCGGAAAAGATATACTGGGTAAGACAATTAAGTTCTTCCATGCGAGCGATCTGGGAATTTTTCGTTCATTGTATGGTAGCCATAGTACAAGCGTTGGTTAGTTTGGGACCATACAGTTGGTGTGTTTGTCTGGCGATATTTATTAATTTATTTATTTTATTATTCCCTATCGACTAAAAAATATGTTCGTGTTATCTGTATACAAACAAATGAGTGCGTCCAAAGTGCGAGCGGGGCGCACTCGTGCAATCATTTTATGACATTATGTCTACGTGGTCAGACGTGAAAAGTGATTGCTCGGGCGCGCCGCTCGCCACATTTAGACGCAGCTATTAATATACATTTATAAAATTTATATTTTCATGAGTTAAATATAAGTCGAATCATCTTTAGGTTTCTATATTTAAGCCCAAGTTCTAAAGAAATTATATGATTGACGGGTATTTTGGTGGTCCCATTTGTGTTGAAAGAATCTTAAGGTCATTCAATCCCTAGGGCTTTCTCTGCCCTACGGAACCTTTTGTGTTATCATTATAGTCCCTAGCAGTATAGTTCGTAGTTATTATTTATTATTCAACTTTCGCAATCACAGCGAAAAAGTCTATGTCATATGTCTATGTATTCAATAATGGCGGCGTCTTCATCAGGCGCATGCCTCACCCGAGCACTCAGATTTGAAGTTGAAACTTATAGATACAATGTCATAATATGAGTGCTCGGGTGAGGCATGCGCGGCATATGGACACATCTATTCTCATAGGAATATCTCTACACGGAGTATAATTTCAGCTGGCTATGACGTATCGCCAATTATAGCATGACAACGCACAAATGGGGCAGTAAAATTTTAATTACCGCGGTAAATTATACCAATTTTACGATGAAATGTTGCGTCATTTATGTGCAGGCACTTATGCAGGAATTAATTACAGTTTTATGAGCAGATGAGATGAGAAGTAACGAGGTTGTATATTGTTTGTTTAGTTTACCTTTTGCCTAGCATACTCTGTTGTTAGACTACTATAGCGGTACGCTATGATGGCCGTTTTGACTTGTGGGGGGGGGGGGGGTTGAACTTTATTATAACGGAATAAGATTTATTTTCGCATATTTTTCTTGATTTTTTTTAGTTTTAAAACGGCCAGTCTTATTCCGATCTAACATCCCTACATGACTAAACGGCCATCATAGCGTGCCGCTATTATAGGTACTTGTATAAAAACTCTATGCATATTATTACATACATTATTTATATACATTTGACTACCGCTTGCGCAGTGGTTCGAGCGTTGGCCGCTCGGCTCATTGCATCGGGTGGTTTCGGGTTCGATTCCCGTCGGACGAGAATTTCGGATACTTTTTGTAATTTGCCCTAGTCTGAGTGTCACTGGGCTCCTGTCCAGTGTATGGTGCCCATAGTACAAGCGTTGCTTAGTTTGGGACCATACAGTTTGTGTTAGTCTGGCGATATTTATTTATAAATGGTCATTGAATCGGTTTTTAAGTTTAAGGATAATAAGGATTGATAACGACAGATGGAAATGATATACATACTGTGTTTATTCTCACGGGAATCGAACCCGCAATCATTAACCGATGTGACCCAAGCAATCTACGCTCAAAACTTATATCCAGTGGTGGTCGGAGTATAATTTATTTATAAGGATTCCAATGTTATATGTATTATCACAATTCTGAATAACTTTAATCCTCTTAAAGTTATATATTTCCCTGCCTCGTGCAAAATGCAACAGTCAAGAAAGGCAATCCTAAACAAATGTTTATCCGAGGGAAAATATATTCATGCACTTAATCCTGATGCACTATGAACACAGTGTCAAGCTTATGGCGGGGAGGATCGGGGATCCAAAAGCCATTCATAATTTAAATGTCAGAGTACACATAAATATGCTTATCAATACTTTGTTTTTAGGGTTCCGTACCTCAAAAGGAAAAACGGAACCCTTATAGGATCACTTTGTTGTCCGTCTGTCTGTCTATATGTTCGTCTGTCAAGACGTGCACAGCCCAAACCGCTGGTGTTACAAACATGAAATTTAATTAAACAGTAGGTAGCTTTTATAGTGTAGAAGAAGAGCATAGAAAGAACTTTGGAAAATTCTACCCCTAAGGGGGTAAAATAAGGGGTGGAAGTTTGTATGGGGGTGCCAATTTTTCTGAAGCTAGACATGAAAATTTGTATTTAGGCTAATCTTTACACATTAAAAATAGTAATTTCAGCGTTTTTGAAAATGTATTCCCTAAGGGGGTAAAATATGGGTTGGAAGTTTGTACGGAGGCCTCAATTTTACTGAAGCTAGAGACATAAAAAATTGTATTTAGGCTACTCATTACAAATAAAAAACTGGACAAGTGCGAGTAGGACTCGCGCCCTGACGGTTCCGTACAAATTTTTGCCTGTTTTGGGAACAATACATATAATTACAAGGCCTAAGTTTGTATAGTTCCGAAAACAGGCAAAAATTTGTACGGAACCCTCAGGGCGCGAGTCCTACTCGCACTTGTCAGGTTTTTTTTTAAAGTAGTAGCTGGGCTCTGCGGTTTCGCCCGTGTGGAAATTGTGTAAGATTAGTCTATGCCTTATTCCAGAGACTACACTATCTTCGTTTCAAATTTCATTAAAATCGGTTTAGTGGTTATGGAAATACGCGGTAACAAACATTCGCATACACTTTCGCATTAATAATATTAGAAGGATTCTGTTGTTGTTAGATATTGTTGTAAATATAGTTGTTTGCTGAAATTATTATCTACTCTAATTATAACAAATGAAGTGAATGAAAATGATCAGAAAGGAAATAAAATTGTTGTCAAGTTTATTATGGATATCTACCAACACTGTAGACATCTGCGACTGTAGCCTAGGACTGCGACTGTAGCCTAGGGGTGAACAGGTTGGGCTAGAAATCAGAAGGTCCCAGGTTCGATCCCCGGTGGGGCATGCACCAATGGATGAATTTTCATCTATGTGCATAATTTACAGTTCGCTGTCGGTGAGGGAAAACATCGTGAGGAAACCTACCTATCCCTCGGGATTAGGTAATAGTCAGTTCCTGTATACACGGCGACACGGTTCACCACCTGTCACGTTGGGTTCTGACTATCTGGTGAAACGTGGGCTTTGAGTTGGTTAATACCGCCACAATGTGGTGGTGTATGGCCACTCAAGCCTCTGACTACGCCCGAATGGGGATAAAAGTCGTGACGTTACATGTACCAACAGTATGGTACCAGTTCCAAGGTGGTAGAGCCAAGCTGTAGTCAATCGACTGCAGCTCATAACGGGCTGGCTCGACCAGGGTAGTACCACCCTCTCACAGAAGATCGGCGTAAAGCAGCTATTACAGCTGCGTTTCGTACGATGAGTGAGAGAGCCGTAAGCCCACCCCCCTCCCCCTCCCTCCATCCCACTCCAATTCAGGTCGGCAATGTGCGAGCAATGCCTTTGGTATCTATAGGCTACGGTAACTGCTTAACAGTAGGCGGGCCGTACGCTTTTTTGCCACCGCAGTCCAATAAAAAAAAAAATATTAGCTTCATCTTGTTGGAAAGCCCAAGCTTCAAAAGCGCCTGAATGAGCTTATGTGCTTCTTGCACACGACACAACAAATAAAACAGAAAAGGTGGCGATATTGTCGCGTGCTTGACGGCACACAAATTCAGTCGGACGGTATCTATCGTACCTTAACAGGAGAGCGGGGCTTAACGCTAATTTGGACCCGTTCCAGTTAAGGGAAGGCCGACAGATTTAATTATTTGCCAGGGTTTATTTTTCAGAATAGTAGTCATTTTTACCCGACTACGGAGGCGTTATGATTTTGACCGGTATGTATGTATGTATGTATGTGCATCTGTTCCCACCTAACTTCCAAACTACTTGTCGTAATTTGACAAATGAGGTATCGTCAGAAGCGGCTTAATGGCGCGCTGGTTATAGGCTATGTGACGTCACATAAAATTGTATATGGCGCCCTCTAGAGGACATAATGTCATGAACTAAAAAAAAAAACATTTATTAATGAAACCGTGTGGGGTATCAAATGAAAGAACTTGATGAGCTAATTTCAAAAATATATATATTGTTACCTATAACTCCAAAAATAATTAAATAAAAAGTAAGTTTAAAAACTAAAACCCGACTACGGAAAAAACGCGCTCCAAAAAGTATGAAACAAGAAAATATTCTCATCTAGAGGATAGCCGTGGTCCGTGTTCATATGCCATTTGGCCCTAAAAGAGCTACATGGACCACGGCTATCCTCTCGATGAGAATATTTTCTTGTTTCATACTTTTTAGAGCGCGTTTTTTCCGTAGTCGGGTTTTAGTTTTTAAACTTACTTTTTTCTATTTATAGTTTTAACAGATTTTTACCCCTCGATCCCGACAAAATCTTGCCTTAAAAACTCTATATACCATAGAGCGGCTCATTAAAATAGCCAAACAAGAAACTTCAACATACCTAGGCAGAGAGAAATACTAAGTAAGTACTTTAAAAAGGAATTTTAGGACTTATTTAGGCAGTCTCCGAGGCATTTGTTTATTTCTTAAAGATTGCTTCCATGGAAGTTTTTGCGATTCCTTTAGTATTTCAACGTATTTTAACGCAGTCATAGATTTATGATAGTTTAGCGCGCGCGTTGCGCTCTCGCGGAGACCAATGTCTAAGAGGTATGTCATGGTAAGAAGTAAGTATTAAAACCGGCCAAGTGCGTGTCGGACTCGCACATAAAGGGTTCCGTACCACCGTAGAATAAAAACTCCAAAAATATCTAGTTTATTAAATGAGGACCCCCTTAATTTTTAATTTTATTTAATTTTTAGTATTTGTTGTTGTAGCGGCAATAGAAATACACATTCAGTGAAAATTTCAACTCTCTACCTATTACGGTTCGTGAGATACAGCCCGCTGACGGACGGACGGACAACGTAGGCTTAGTAATAGGGTTCCGTTGGCTCCCTTTGGGTGTGAACCCTAATAATAATCCATGAAGAGCAAAATAACTAGTACGCAATCGAAATTTCTACCTGGATTCAGGACTCCCCCTTAACCGGATCTCCAGTCGGCACTCCGATACGTTGATAATTAGTCGGGCGCAAAGGTACGCTTGACAAATTGGCTTCAATTTGGAAGGTCGCCAGTTCGACGCCGGCCGTGCAATAGTCACCGGCGCTACCTGAGCTCGCGCCATTAATCTTAGTATTGTGTTTAATTCCGCCATTCATCTGGCAGTCTTGGTTATTGGATGGCGGATGTTGAGGTATTGGCATGGCGTTGGAGAGAGAGGGTCGACAATCCAATATATGGTGAAGAGATTTTAGCCATCGAATGTCCGCAATTTAGTACGCGGAATATTTTTTGTTTATACGTCTAGTTGGCACTCATCTATCAATTCGGCACCCGACCAGGGGGGTTACTCCGAAATACGTCGCTGACGGATCGTCCGAAGTACGGATTCGATTTACGATCAAAACAATGTCAAATCGTAGAGAAAAACGGTAGAAGAAATGTCAAATCACGACAATCCGTCAGCCGAAACGTTAGGTTCGTATTTCGCAGTAGGCCAGCTGTACCGCCTCGCCGCTCTGCGTCCACTCATTGTCGACAGGTGGACCGCGGGCGGCCGCTGCTTTTACACCATGAACGTCACGTGATCACCCAGTGAACCGCACGTGGTCAACGAGTGACCGCCGCGTGGTCAGCGCGTGGTCCACTTATTTCCGGTTCAGTTAGTGGATGCCGACCGACGAGGCGGTGCTGGTCGGGTGCCGAGTTGATAGATGAGTGCGAATCTTTAGGCGGAAAACAGGCCTTCTTGTTGACAGAGCAGTTACCGTAGACAATAGATGCTTATAATACCAGAGGCACCGCTTGCATTTTGCCGACCTTAGGGGACTGGGATAGAGGAAGAGAAAGCGACGGGGTTGTGCTTCCGGCTCTTTCACACATCATACGACACGTACACATGGCTATTAGCTGCTTTACACCAATCTTCTGTGAGGGGGAGAAACTACCCTGGTCGGCTAGCCCGTATGACCTGCAGTAAGTTGGCCATAAATTAGCTCTACCACCTACAAATACTCAGATTTTTAAGGTAATTCGAACACGGTCTTTCTCACCATTAGCCTTGAATGGTAATTTACAGTAAAATGAGTCCCATAACGAGACGTAGGATTCTAAAAAATATTTTAAATCAGTTGATTAAGCTGTTCTTAATCCGTTCTGAGAAGCAGACATCCTAATTTTTCATTCTTAATTAACTAAAATGCAGATTCGTCCTCAACAAAGTCCCCGCTAATGTTAGCACATGTCAGCGCTAACTAGAAAATGGAGTAGCTTAACAAGCAAACGGTGCACGTTGCTATAACATTACAGCAGGCACTTCTGCATTAAGAGGTTTGCAGTATGCGCTAAGTGGATTGTCTAGGGTCTGGTAACAATTAATGTTCCTCTAGGGGTCGGTTTCTTTTGGTCCACATACCGATATGACTAGATTGCCGGTAACAAGATATGCGAGACGGTCAGGTTATCTTATTAGTGGGTAGGTCAGGTCCTGACATGTCGGTAAACATGTCGGTATTGCCAATGCGGATCATATTCTGTTAAATATAAAGGCCGCGCAGACTTGCTACTTTTAGCATCGGCGACCGGCGATTTTGTGACGTATCGATGCTGCGTCGCGTTTCTTCGAGCGCGAACGAGCGAGACGCAGCATCAAAATCGCCGATCGCCGATGCTAAAAGTAGCAAGTCTGCGGAGGCCCTAACGTATCAAAACGCCTGAAATTGATTATCGAATTGCGAGTGCGAGAACCGGGAGCTTACCACAAGCTCTTATTGCGATTCAATTACAGGAACGTATTAACGTTTCAGCGACTTTTTGTGCAATGACGTACCTTATTGTCATGACAATAAGAAACGTCATTAAAACGTCGTTAAAACGTTCCTATAATTGAATCGCAATAAGAGCTTGTGGTAAGCCCCCAGAAGTGTGAATTTCGCTGCATTTAGAGATGCGCTGAGCACAAGTCTAATGATTTCAATGTTAGAAGGTACTATGAAAAAAAAACATACGTCACGACTTTTATACCCATTCGGGGGTAGTCGGAGGCTTGAGTGGCCATACACCACCACATTGTGGAGGTATTAAGCCAACTCAAAGCCCACGTTTCACCAGATAGTCAGAACTCAACGTGACAGGTGGTGAATGTTGTAAGAGATCAGATCAGGTGGTTAGTCTTGTGTTGTTGTGTGGTAAGGTACTATTTAAGTATATTACTGCTAAAATAATACACCATACATCAATGGTAACACAACAAATAGCAATCATATATAATATTCCTTTACCAATGTAGCACTATTGGGTCGGCAATGTGCGAGCAATGCCTTTGGTATTGTAAGCATCTATAGGCTACGGTTACTGCTTAACATCAGGCGGGCCGTACGCTTTTATGCCACTGCAGTCCTATAAAAAATAGTATATCTCTGTGAACCCCCTTGGGGAATTTATTCGTTATGGTTTTTGAGTCAGATATATTTTATTTACTTAATCCCCGGAATGAATCCCCTCGCAACCATTGGCCGGTAAATACGTGGACGTTGATATTTGTGTGTTCACGTAAAAAAAATTGTGGACGTTGCGTCAACCGCAAATATCAATCAATCCACCTGGTCCCACAGAGGAGTTCCAATCAAGGCCCAGTCGGTAATGTGACGTACCTTGTTTTTTATTTACTGTGTCCTCACCATGCTTGTTTAAATTATGGCGAATAACATTAACAGATTAGAATTTCTCAGCAATAAAATAAAATATCGTTCGACAAACATAGGTATACAATACTGTCATCCCAGTAACACCCAGAATAGCAATCACGAAAAGTGATTACGTTTCAGAATATTTAGCCCACCAGATTTTTTTACGCCCTCGATGCCTCTACGTCCAATTAGCCCACCACACTTCGCCCACTGTCATTCCTGTTCACTAGAACCTACATAATCAAAACAAGAAATAATAAATCTCTAGATTAAATCCAAATATTGTCTAACATCATTCTACTATTTTATGTTGATTTTATGATCATCAGTTGTCTCGCCCCAGCCAATAATGACAGCAGTGATAATACGAGCGCCAAGCTCAGAACGCGAGTCAGCGATTCTGACATTTCCAATTTGCGTCACAATCGCCGGTAAAGAGCCGGTAGCGTTCAATTAGTGGTCCGGGATTAACGCGGGACCCTTTCTGGTAGAGCCGTCCACTGCTAGAGGGCTGACACGTAGATACGGCAGAGATATGGGGAAATACACACCTATATGAAAAATGAACTTAGAAACAGTGTGCATAGTAAGCAGCAGTAAGCTAGAAATGCATTCACAATAAATGAGTTATATATCTATAAAATATGTCTGAAATTAGGTTCATCGTTCACCGGCTACTGTCGCTCGCGACATGTATTGTTTTGTGCAGTTGGCGTTGCATAAAGATAGTGATCTGAGTGCTTTATCTAGCGGGAGGTCTGCCTCGAGATCTATTGCCCTCCACTTTCTCCATCATTATAAGCTTTTCTAGCCACAAGATATGTTCAAAAAGAGTAAGATGAACGAGTGTAGAGGCGATCCTTAATACGTAGCTGATGAAATTAGGTACTCTATCAATGTTACGTCTAAAGATCTCTCCCAAACTGGATAGAGAAAACCAGTCCGCTACCTACAAATATGATCATTATTAATAATAATAATAATATCCTGGGACATTTTTTACACACGGCTACCTGATCTCAAACTAAGCAGAGCTTGTACTATGGAAACCAGATAACTGATATTACTACATATACTACTTTTTTATTTGTAAATACATACTTAATATACATATACACCCAGACTCCGGACATACAGACATGTTCATGCACACAAATGCATGTCACGGGTAGGAATCGAACCTACGACCTGCAGCGTGAAAGTCGCCTCCGCGCCAACCACGCTATCGGGCCCGTCAAAAGTCCGTATTGAGTGGATAGTCCGCTTTCGACTATCTCTATATAATTTCATCGTACATGTTGATGGACAGGACTTGAGCTTCGGTACTTTATCGCTTAAGCTCCTTGTGGATAGAAAGCTTAACTAATAAATTCACTTTTACCGGGGCGTCGATTGTTTGAAGTGACGCTTTTATGATTGGTTTAACGTTAATTGATTTTTGAGTGTGAACGACGATGGCGACATCGTCCTTCAGAAAATGCTGAAAATACTGTATAGGGCTTTTCTACTATGGAATAAAACCCACATTTCCCTGTCGCATGTTGTAAGAGGCAGGTAATAATTAGAGACTCATTACTCATATCAGGCGCATGCCGCACCCGAGCACTCAGTTATGAAGTCGGAACGTATAGACATAATGTCATAACATGAGTGCTCGAGCGAGGCAAGCGAGGCATTTGGACGCAACTATTGCATACAAACAGAAATAAGAACCCGTAAAACACCTGTTTCATGGCTAGAACAGATACCTATAGATAAATTACAGATATAGAATCATTATTACTGTACAGGCAATCGAAGATAATATCAAGGAATAGAATTTTATCTCCAAAGTTCTGCACAGTTACACTTGAGCTTGTACTGCCTGTACTGAAAATAGGCTGAAACACAGTAAAAAACTACTGTCTATACGCTGCAAATTTCATTCTCTTGTTTAAAGGACTGAAGAGATACAGGAAATACAATACACAAAACAGGGGGCTTACCACGAACTCTTATTGCGATTCAATTACAGGAACGTTTTAACGATTCAGCGTCTTTTTGTGCAGTGACATACCTTATTGTCATGACAATAAGAAACGTCATTGCACAAATGGCCGCTGAAACGTTAAAACAAAACTGCTATAAGAGGTGGTGGTAAGCCCCCAACTCGCGACACAGTGTTCAGCCATCAGCGTCCAATAGTGATGAAAAACTGAAACAGCCTAGTTTCGGGACGTGACGCGACAGACAAACACGCGGATGTCGCGCGTGTTACAACGCAGTGCGTGTATCGTAAACTTCGGCGCAGATGGGAACGCGATACGTGTTCGGGAAGTATATTTTGACAGTATTTTTACTGTAATGTCCCACTATTTGGTGATGGTCCATTTCTCAAGATTAACGGGATTAGGAAATCCATGATGCAGGCTTCATTTATTATTGAGTATGATGTTATTGTAGTCTGTAAAATTACTACCGAAAAAGCGTACGGTCCATCTGATGTTAAGCAGTTACCGTAGCCTATAGATGCTTGTTTTACCAATGGCATTGCTCGCACGCTGTCGATCAGAAGCGGAGTAGCCCTTCCGGCTCTCTCACTCATCGTACAAAACGCAGCTGTAATATCTATTTTACGCCGATCTTCATTGAGAGGGCGGAGCCAGCTCGAGCCATCTCGTATATGAGGGACTAACGAAGAGACGAGACTAACTTACTGACCTATGCCAGGATAACGAATGCTTATACCCAAAAACTAGAGATATCTTAAAGAGACTACCATTTTACTACTTATAGTACCTACCCTATTTATTTAAGCATCTCTACCATGGGCTTTACGCGTGTAGTATGCTCGCTACTTGCTTACACTTACGTTTAATATTTGTATGGTATATTTAACTCTCCTTTATCGGACATGCAAGTAAACGAGTGTCTAGCGACTCTTATCAAACACAAAATCTCATGGTAGAGGTAGAGCTGTTGTAGGTTGTAAATTGTTTGCACGTAAACATCCTACAGGAAACCTACCCGTCATAATCCATTTTTAGACACAATAGCCCGTAATATCTGTTTATAGCCCTAATAACACTGATACCGGAAAATTAATTCTAAATTTCTCCTCCTAACACTCTTTTTAGTACCTCCAAAGTACGTCCGTTTGACTCCTAATCTACAATGAACTTTGTTTCTTTAAGATAGAGTTCGTTTTTGGATTGTGAGAGCAATTTTAAGGGTTCCAAGATTATTTTTATGTAAGACACGAAGACTTGGGAGTGATATTATCTTTATGGGGGAGTCGACGGTGGTCGTATAGTTAATGTGTTTAAAACGAGTGTCGCGGCGTAAGACGTAAGTAAGACGTCATGATTGACGTAATTACCGTCACTGAGGCAGTACATTTTATTTCACTACCTCGTACGCTTCTTCAGGACATTATGTAATAAACAGCACAAAATATAGTAGTTTTTCCTTGAACTGTATACAAACTCCCATGCGTACGAAAATAATTTCAATCTTGAGTTTAATGCTCGCCCCCTACCGGTGATCCGAGGAATTAAAAAAAACCGTCATACTGTATCATACAAATATGTGTGACGTGGATGATGTATTGACTCTCTACACCAACGGTCGGCAACAGGCGGACCGCGAAAGGTCGAACGTCGGACCGCCAAATATTGTAATGTATTGTATACCAAGAAGACACACTTCGAATTTGCTGTTCTTCTTGAGAACCAAACTATAAAAAACTGACTCAAGACCGTCGGTGCATTTTCTCACATTAATTTTCATAAATTCAGAATTTTATTTGAAACCATACAATAAATAGGTAGAACTTAATTATTAACAGTTGTTTTTTTTAAGGACCTCGTTAAAATTTTCCCGTAGTATTCGGACCGCACCTAAAACTACTTGCCGACCCCTGCTCTACACATTCCTTGCTCTACACTCATGGTAGATCTACTTTTATATCCATCAGGCATGGACCACCCTGTATAGCGAACGGATGATCATAGAGTTTGTTTTGGTACTCAGCCGACTCACCATTGGTATGCAAAGTTAAAAGTTGAATGCCTAGATGGTAAGGGGTTATTATTTAAATGTAATTATTATGGTAAAATATTCTAAATTTCTTCTAACTACATTTAAAAGGTCTAAAATGTCATCGGCTACGTAAACGCGCTCTGCCTTAAAACCCCATAATAGGTTCTTCACCGGAATCGGCTTATACGCATTTAAATATCCCACCGTGTGCTTGCTTCGGCCTAAGCTTCTTACTGAAATAGGCTATAAAATTTATAGGCCACGCTTGCGGGACGAAATGTCTAGGAGACGAAAAAAACTGGATTTTAAAGCCTTATTTCAGTAAAAATGATGAGAGTTTCTTGGGACAATTATATGAAAGTTTTTGGTGCATTTTTAAAACTTTTTGGTGCGTCGAGATAATCTATAAAACCAAAAAAAAACAAAAAAAAGAGAAAATATATGTCAAATTGAAATATTTTTATTTTGGCAAAACAATTCGGATTTTTTTTAATATAATCAAATTATAATAATCATGGACGAAACCGACACTATTAATCTTGACCTGGAATTCAAAAGGTACCTGCAATTACTGAGACCATATTTAGGACAACTTCTGGACGAAGATGTGATTACTATATGTGACACCTGGATCAAGAGGCTGTCACATTGCAAGGACAACGAGAAACCTCTACGTAATAAGTATCTCTTTCTGTTATGCTACCAACTCGCTAAGGGAATACTAGAAGGGCCTTTTCTAGACCAACCACCGGAAGAACTATTGCCTCTGACTGAAGACTTCAATAGCGATGACTCATCCTATGACCTTGATTGCTTAGTAACCGATTCGGAAGAACTGAAAACACAAGTTCTATTCAACGGTAAAAACATGACAGTCTCTGAAACCGAGTACTTGTCTCACGATACTGATAAAAATTGCGAAAGTGTGTTCGAAAGTGATAAAGCTTCGAGAACAGAGAAGAAACTGTTACGCCAGCAAGATTTGATATGTTACACGTGTCCCGATATGATGGGTAATTTTTACACAGTGCATGGAGAAGAATACGAAAGCAGAGCTAGTAATCTTATTAAGAAGCTCAGAGAAATAAAGAAGCAAAATACGTTGCTTCAAAAGGAACTTGTTGCTTTGAAAGAAGAATCAATGGCTAAGCCTGAAGAGATCGCAGAGGACTATATTGTTAAAGTCGACAATGCCACGAGTGCCTTTATTCGCAGGAACGAAAGCAGTTGTACTATTAAATCCTTGAAGGGTAAATTGCAAGAAGTGCAAGATATTAGAAATGTTTTGATAGAAAGAATAAGTCGTTTGCAAGATAAGCTCGATAGTTTTAATGAAACTAAGAAGAATGAAATAGAAGATCTTAGGGCAAATCATAAGTTGGAGATAATAAAAATCAGAACTGCTATTAGAGAGGAGGCTAAGGATTATTACGAAAATAAACTTGAAGAATTGAAAATAAGCTACGAAGCCAAGATAAAAGAAATACAATACACAAAACAGGGGGCTTACCACGAACTCTTATTGCGATTCAATTACAGGAACGTTTTAACGATTCAGCGTCTTTTTGTGCAGTGACATACCTTATTGTCATGACAATAAGAAACGTCATTGCACAAATGGCCGCTGAAACGTTAAAACAAAACTGCTATAAGAGGTGGTGGTAAGCCCCCAACTCGCGACACAGTGTTCAGCCATCAGCGTCCAATAGTGATGAAAAACTGAAACAGCCTAGTTTCGGGACGTGACGCGACAGACAAACACGCGGATGTCGCGCGTGTTACAACGCAGTGCGTGTATCGTAAACTTCGGCGCAGATGGGAACGCGATACGTGTTCGGGAAGTATATTTTGACAGTATTTTTACTGTAATGTCCCACTATTTGGTGATGGTCCATTTCTCAAGATTAACGGGATTAGGAAATCCATGATGCAGGCTTCATTTATTATTGAGTATGATGTTATTGTAGTCTGTAAAATTACTACCGAAAAAGCGTACGGTCCATCTGATGTTAAGCAGTTACCGTAGCCTATAGATGCTTGTTTTACCAATGGCATTGCTCGCACGCTGTCGATCAGAAGCGGAGTAGCCCTTCCGGCTCTCTCACTCATCGTACAAAACGCAGCTGTAATATCTATTTTACGCCGATCTTCATTGAGAGGGCGGAGCCAGCTCGAGCCATCTCGTATATGAGGGACTAACGAAGAGACGAGACTAACTTACTGACCTATGCCAGGATAACGAATGCTTATACCCAAAAACTAGAGATATCTTAAAGAGACTACCATTTTACTACTTATAGTACCTACCCTATTTATTTAAGCATCTCTACCATGGGCTTTACGCGTGTAGTATGCTCGCTACTTGCTTACACTTACGTTTAATATTTGTATGGTATATTTAACTCTCCTTTATCGGACATGCAAGTAAACGAGTGTCTAGCGACTCTTATCAAACACAAAATCTCATGGTAGAGGTAGAGCTGTTGTAGGTTGTAAATTGTTTGCACGTAAACATCCTACAGGAAACCTACCCGTCATAATCCATTTTTAGACACAATAGCCCGTAATATCTGTTTATAGCCCTAATAACACTGATACCGGAAAATTAATTCTAAATTTCTCCTCCTAACACTCTTTTTAGTACCTCCAAAGTACGTCCGTTTGACTCCTAATCTACAATGAACTTTGTTTCTTTAAGATAGAGTTCGTTTTTGGATTGTGAGAGCAATTTTAAGGGTTCCAAGATTATTTTTATGTAAGACACGAAGACTTGGGAGTGATATTATCTTTATGGGGGAGTCGACGGTGGTCGTATAGTTAATGTGTTTAAAACGAGTGTCGCGGCGTAAGACGTAAGTAAGACGTCATGATTGACGTAATTACCGTCACTGAGGCAGTACATTTTATTTCACTACCTCGTACGCTTCTTCAGGACATTATGTAATAAACAGCACAAAATATAGTAGTTTTTCCTTGAACTGTATACAAACTCCCATGCGTACGAAAATAATTTCAATCTTGAGTTTAATGCTCGCCCCCTACCGGTGATCCGAGGAATTAAAAAAAACCGTCATACTGTATCATACAAATATGTGTGACGTGGATGATGTATTGACTCTCTACACCAACGGTCGGCAACAGGCGGACCGCGAAAGGTCGAACGTCGGACCGCCAAATATTGTAATGTATTGTATACCAAGAAGACACACTTCGAATTTGCTGTTCTTCTTGAGAACCAAACTATAAAAAACTGACTCAAGACCGTCGGTGCATTTTCTCACATTAATTTTCATAAATTCAGAATTTTATTTGAAACCATACAATAAATAGGTAGAACTTAATTATTAACAGTTGTTTTTTTTAAGGACCTCGTTAAAATTTTCCCGTAGTATTCGGACCGCACCTAAAACTACTTGCCGACCCCTGCTCTACACATTCCTTGCTCTACACTCATGGTAGATCTACTTTTATATCCATCAGGCATGGACCACCCTGTATAGCGAACGGATGATCATAGAGTTTGTTTTGGTACTCAGCCGACTCACCATTGGTATGCAAAGTTAAAAGTTGAATGCCTAGATGGTAAGGGGTTATTATTTAAATGTAATTATTATGGTAAAATATTCTAAATTTCTTCTAACTACATTTAAAAGGTCTAAAATGTCATCGGCTACGTAAACGCGCTCTGCCTTAAAACCCCATAATAGGTTCTTCACCGGAATCGGCTTATACGCATTTAAATATCCCACCGTGTGCTTGCTTCGGCCTAAGCTTCTTACTGAAATAGGCTATAAAATTTATAGGCCACGCTTGCGGGACGAAATGTCTAGGAGACGAAAAAAACTGGATTTTAAAGCCTTATTTCAGTAAAAATGATGAGAGTTTCTTGGGACAATTATATGAAAGTTTTTGGTGCATTTTTAAAACTTTTTGGTGCGTCGAGATAATCTATAAAACCAAAAAAAAACAAAAAAAAGAGAAAATATATGTCAAATTGAAATATTTTTATTTTGGCAAAACAATTCGGATTTTTTTTAATATAATCAAATTATAATAATCATGGACGAAACCGACACTATTAATCTTGACCTGGAATTCAAAAGGTACCTGCAATTACTGAGACCATATTTAGGACAACTTCTGGACGAAGATGTGATTACTATATGTGACACCTGGATCAAGAGGCTGTCACATTGCAAGGACAACGAGAAACCTCTACGTAATAAGTATCTCTTTCTGTTATGCTACCAACTCGCTAAGGGAATACTAGAAGGGCCTTTTCTAGACCAACCACCGGAAGAACTATTGCCTCTGACTGAAGACTTCAATAGCGATGACTCATCCTATGACCTTGATTGCTTAGTAACCGATTCGGAAGAACTGAAAACACAAGTTCTATTCAACGGTAAAAACATGACAGTCTCTGAAACCGAGTACTTGTCTCACGATACTGATAAAAATTGCGAAAGTGTGTTCGAAAGTGATAAAGCTTCGAGAACAGAGAAGAAACTGTTACGCCAGCAAGATTTGATATGTTACACGTGTCCCGATATGATGGGTAATTTTTACACAGTGCATGGAGAAGAATACGAAAGCAGAGCTAGTAATCTTATTAAGAAGCTCAGAGAAATAAAGAAGCAAAATACGTTGCTTCAAAAGGAACTTGTTGCTTTGAAAGAAGAATCAATGGCTAAGCCTGAAGAGATCGCAGAGGACTATATTGTTAAAGTCGACAATGCCACGAGTGCCTTTATTCGCAGGAACGAAAGCAGTTGTACTATTAAATCCTTGAAGGGTAAATTGCAAGAAGTGCAAGATATTAGAAATGTTTTGATAGAAAGAATAAGTCGTTTGCAAGATAAGCTCGATAGTTTTAATGAAACTAAGAAGAATGAAATAGAAGATCTTAGGGCAAATCATAAGTTGGAGATAATAAAAATCAGAACTGCTATTAGAGAGGAGGCTAAGGATTATTACGAAAATAAACTTGAAGAATTGAAAATAAGCTACGAAGCCAAGATAAAAGAAATACAAAACAATAATTTAACTGAAGTTAAAGAGTTAACATTAACTAAAGATGAAATAATTAATGAGAAAAATAGAATGTTGAACGCCAAAGACATCGAAATGGCTCGAATTAAAAATGAAGCCGAAGAACATAAGAGTAATTTACACTCAGTTTTGAATAAATTTTTAAATAAATCCAACGACGACAGCGACAGCATGAAATTCAGAGCACAGCAAATGGAGAAACGTCTGAATAAAATGGAGAAGTCTAAGATGAAGTATGCAAAACAGTGTGAAGCTAAGGTGGTTCAAATGCAGAGAGAGAAGCATTTGACAGAATGTTCGTTACAGCTCCAACTAGTCAGACAAAGGGCTCAGGTTGTTAGCGAACTGACTGACGAAAATCAAACGGAACTGAATACATCGCTTGAGAAATTAGAAAATAAGTACAAAGAAATCGTAGCCAATGTTCAAGCCACAGCTATACAGAGAAGAATGCAAGATCAAATAGCACTCGAATCGATCCTCCAAGCGGCCTGCGGTAACGACTTCCAATGTCAATTATCCGCCAGAAATGGACGTAATCAAAATACTCGACTTGCCACTACCGTGCCCCCTGATCAAAGTTACGATACCGAAATATCGTCACTAATCCGCGGCAATAAAGTAGGCAATGTCATGGTGGGCAATAAATCTTTCGGCGACGATAGTTTGGTTGCGGGATATTGTCTCAATGGTGAAAGAATGGGCGAACTATTCGAAAGGGTTTACATACCGCAGAGGGACAACGGGGAGGCGAAGTAGTCGGGAACTTGTTCAACTATTTTAACAGTGCTTTGTTATCTCGTTATTACAATTAAAACTAAATGTTTGTGGTTTGTTCATTAAATATTTGAAATGATAAATTGCTGTTGTATATCTGAACGAAATAGTATTTTGGTAGCGAGCAATTAATTTTCTTGTCGCATTTAAGCAACCGTTTATTTTCTTGGTGACATATTTTACGTGTCATAAGAGGAATTCGGCAAATATATTTTGGTTCGTGGGTTGGGCTTAATTTGAATTTAATTTAGAATTATATGCGTCATTGTAATCAATTATTGCAGGCATTCGTTTATTTAATAATAATAGATGTTATGGCTTTATTCACACATGAATATGATATATACTTTATGAAGTTTGATGTAGGTTATCGTAGACTAAATGCCATCCAGGAATCTCTACACGAATTTCCACAAAGTCCAGTTATTTCGACGTAAACAAAGACTTATCCAGACTTATCCATAAAAGCTCCACAACGAACTTCCATAAATTGGAAATCCTAACAGTTGAACGCAAACCCGGAAGCTGCTTGCATTGTAACCCTTTCCGGGTCGCGGTTACGCCATCGTCGGGGATGCTGCGGTCTCTCCGCCTCTCTCCGCTCCTGCCTGTTTCCATCCATAGTATTAGTGATATCGAGAAAGTTTTTGTTCAATATTAATGGAGCTAAGGGCTAAGAGCTAAGGGCTAAGGCTATGGTACTGGAGAACGCAAAGAGATGACACGAGATACCTAGGAAGCTCTGATGGAGCAACGATCTTGACTTCATCGAGAAAATTGGGTCGCCATTAAAAATACAATTAAAATATTCGAAAAATTCAACCCAAAAAAGCTCTAGAGTACTAAAAAGCCATAAATCATATTAATTCTATTATTTGGAGTCGGTGCCAATGTAGTCGGAAATTCTTATGTAATCTACAGTTTAAATTTATATAACTTCGTAGTAGATTTAAACGTGCACCGACTCCAAAATTATGATTATTATTTACATACCCTTATTGAAGTCAAATAAACAATCATGGAAGTTGCCGTCTTCAGTATTATTTCAAAAATGCCTTTTCACCCTTGACGTCCGCCTTTCGGCGTTGGTAGAGTTCACAAAGTAGATCACAAAGGGTGTTATCTATTTGAGTAAGGGAGAGTTCGTTTTCCTCCACCATAGATGTTAAAGCTCTATTTATTTTCCGTCAATATCGAGGAGCTTTTCCATTTGTCATCTTCAGGTTGAGGCCTTTGATTTATGTTGGAAATGATGAGGAGTTATGTGCTATTGTGTCTCCAGTTCACTAAATGTTTATTGTTAGAAAGTGGAGAAACTATAACTACTTACTTAATTTAATTATATTAGGTACTTGGATAAATTAAAAGCGCCTACGTGAATTATAATAGCTATATCTTCAGCTTTTTATAGCAAGCTAAGATTTGTCTTGTTGTGAGCATAATAATGTACCATCAAAGGCATGTTTTGAAAACCTGGTCATATCTAATAGATAATAATATTTGGACTTTACGGACTTTACGATGGATTTGGAGACCTAGGATGGAGAAAGTGGATTTCTTCTGTTTCCACTCTACGTAATGTTTGCACAGCTATGAATGGTAATGAAAATATGACGCCTTGCAAATTATAATAGCAAAATATTCGAATACAATTTGTGATAGTTAGGTTCCTTTCATGTGACTAAAGTGGCAAACAAGCGTACGACCCGCCTGACGTTAAGCAGTCGCAGTCGTAGCCTATAGATGCTTGCAATACTAAAAGCATCGATCGCACGTTGCCGATCTGAAGGGGATTGGGACTACCCGTTCTATCACTCTTCGTACTTCTTCGTTGTAATAGCTACTTAACGCCGATCTTCTGTGAGAGGGTGGTCCGACTCCGGTCGAACCAGCCCGTATAGCTGCAGCCAATTGGCTACAGCTTGGCTATACTACCAGCTGTTTGGCTCACGGACAGACGGTCCACCATCCACCTGTTGGTAAGTGGCAACGCGGTCTTGGAACTTGGAACTAGTGCATGGAAGGCCAACAATCGGCAATGCAAATAAAAATCTGTCTTCCAAGTAGGTTTTAACTACAAGGCTACTAGGTTTTGACGGGCCCGTTAGCGTGGTTGGCGCGGAGGCGCCTTTCACGCTGCAGGTCGTAGGTTCGATTCCTACCCGGGACATGCATTTGTGTGCATGAACATGTCTGTATGCCCGGAATCTGGGTGTATATGTATATTAAGTATGTATTTACAAATAAAAAAGTAGTATATGTAGTTATCTGTTTCCAGTATCTGTTATCAGTAGTTATCTGGTTTCCATAGTACAAGCTCTGCTTAGTTTGGGATCAGGTAACCGTGTGTAAAAAATGTCCCAGGATATTATTATTATTAATAATTATTATTTATCAAAATTCTATCTACCTGTGTATAGTTGGGTAAGTACTTAGTAGATACCTACCTAACAGGAGGTGGAAACCGACCGTGAGAAATCAACGAAACAATCATTAACGTCATGAAAATTAAATTATCCAGTAACATATATTTTATTTAATAATTTTACCAACTACCTTAGACGTTCTATTTTTAACAAACAAGTTAAAAAACGACGCATTATCCAACAGTTGAATTTCCAGAACGTTTCGTAAACGCCTTTGTACTGATACGGACAGTTGTTAACCGATATATTTACTTACGACTGCGATTATTCGAGGTGTTATCAATTAGGGCGTAAGTAATATACGTTAAATTTGCGTGTTTACGCTATACTTTTTTTATAGGACTGCGGTGGCAAAAAAGCGTACGGCCCGCCTGATGTTAAGCAATTACCGTAGCCTATAGATGCTTACAATACCAAAGGCATACCTCGCACATTGCCGACCTGAAGGGGACTGGGATGGAGGGAGGGGTAGGGGTGTGGGCTTACGGCTCTCTCACTCATCGAACGAAACGCAGCTGTAATAGCTGCTTTACGTCGATCTCCTGTGAGAGGGTGGTACTACCCTGGTCGAGCCAGCCCGTTTATGAGCTGCAGTCAATTGGCTACAGCCACTTACTTACTTACTTATCGGCGTTACAGACTACAGTCCCTAAATATAATAAGCTTTCAAATTGTTGACGACGACTGCTTGGCGCAGTGGTTTGAACGTTGGCCGCCCGGCTCAGTGCATCGTGTGCTTGCGGGTTCGATTCCCGCCAGAGAAAATTTCGGAAACGGCCTTTTCGTAATTTGCCCGGGTCTGGGTGTCACTGGGATCGCTTCCAGGCCATTGTATGGTAGCCATAGTAGAAGCGTTGCTAAGTTTGGGACCATAATTATAGTGGGTGTGTTTGCCTGGCGATATTATTATTATTAAACTGTTATCTTTAAAAAAGGCTTTTACCCGAAGGGGGTCCATACAAACTAAATAACAATTATTTTTTAATATGCATGAATCAAATTATCTAATCACAATTATTATTACTTTTATTTTATATTTTTATTTCACTTTTTACTGATTTCTGACATTTAATATGAATTTAATAATAATGTTGTATATGAATTTAATTTAAAATGAAACATTTAATATGAATTTGTATGGAATTAAATAAAGCTTAATTATTATTATTATTATCTTTAAAATCTTCATTATTATTGTTGTTGATGTAAAATTAATTGAACATTACTTGCATTATCATAAAGCAGTCGATGTCAAGCTATTTATATTTTAAATAAATGTTGGCAGTTGAACAATAATAACAATATATCATTAAACTGTTAAACAATTGCGCAAACATAATTATGTTGTGATGTTTAAATGACGGTTCGATAATAATAGAAAATGTATTACTGAACAATAATGTTCTAGATCTCTCGCGACGCCGGTGGAACTGCACTCTACCTATAGGAATAGGTATACGTGATAAGAACGGCATACTCAATTTTCCATCACCAATAGACGTGTCTACAACATACACATGCCGCGCGAGGCCGCTCACCCACTTGCCTCGCGAAGCACGACGTTTGCCTCAGTCGCATGCCGCGCGAGGCAAACGGCGAGGCAACTGACACTCTAGACAGAGAAGGGTATACCCGAGCCACGAACGTAAATATATACCTGGACTGTTCACTACTGCACAAAAAACGAGCCGAGCGAGAGGCCCCAGTTGGGACCGTGTCCCTCTCATTTCGAGTTACCATGACTATGCCAAACTAGGCGAGGCAAATGACAGCGCTCAGGTGAGGCAGGACGCGCATTTGCCTCGCGCGAGGCAAGTCAAACTTCGTGAAGCAATTTGCCTCGCGCGGCATGTGACACATCTGGACGTAGCTATTAAATTGCTGAAATAATTGGCGTATTTATTTAATTAACTGATGGTTTAATTATCTATTGTAAGTGGGTAACCAAGCATGAAAATATTTGTTTAAGTATAATTATTTTTGTGGGTATATAAGTACTAGGTATAGGTTCGTAATAATCAAATCAGAATATACATATTTGGCGATATTAGATCGCAACAATAAGATAAACCTACCTTATGTACCTACGATTTTTCAAAATTCGTTTAGGTTTAGAAAAAATGCCTCAATAGACGTATCTACAACGTGCACATGCCGCGCAAGGCTGCTCACCCACATGCCTCGCGAAGCACGACGTTTGCCTCAGTCGCATGCCGCGCGAGGCAAATGGCGAGGCAACTGACACTCTAGACAGAGAAGGGTATACCCGAGCAATCAGTTTGATACGTTTGACATCGATCTGTCGCATGACGCCAAACTAGGCGAGGCAAATGTGAGTGCTCAGGTGAGGCAGGGCGCGCATTTGCCTCACGTGAGGCAAGTCAAACTTCGCGAGGCAAATTTGCCTCGCGCGGCATGTGACACATCTGGACGTAGCTAATAACAACATATTTGTATGGTAACTTAGTTACCTACTTTTTAATTAATATTTATTTTGTTCATGTCGCAAGGTACACGACTATCGTATAATTCATACAAGCGATGACCACACACTATAAACATACAAAATGGATCCTCTAAAACTGGTAGTCATCAGACACCTGTTAATACATGCAATATTTGCTCTACTAACAAACCAGTGCCTTGACACCACGAAATAGAGACGTTGTCTGTGCTAGAGTCAAAGACATTACCAAGAAAAAACAAAAACATACAGTCGAATTGAGAACCTCCTCGTTTTGGAAGTCGGTTAATCGGTGTAAGATAGCTATAACAGCTGCGTTTCGTTCCAACCCCCCCTTTCCCTCCCTCTATCCCACTCCCTTTCAGATCGGCAACGTGCGAGCGATGCTGTTGGTATCGCAAGCATCTATAGGCTACGGTCACTGCTTAACATCAGGCGGGCCGTGCGCTTGTTTGGCACCTTAGTCATATAAAAAAGGTATCAAGACTGGATCGAGATACTTTTCCACATATGGTAGGAGATAGGTAAGGGGGCGTCCATAAATTACGTGAGGCATTTAAGGGGGGAGGGGGTCGAGCAAAATCTCACCAAATCTCAAGTGGGGGAGAGGGGGTCTCGGCGAATATCACGTAATTTTACCGCAAGAAACAGTGTAAAATTGCAGGAAAACTGGGTTAAATTAAGTAAAACATGTTTCTCCTCTAGAATATAGCTTTCGAAAAATCTCACGTGAGATAAGAGGGGGAGGGAGGGGGTGGAGACAAATCTCACGAAATCTCAATCAAAATCAAATCTCAAAAATCATCTCACGTAAGCATAGTGGGTACTGCATAGTCGAAATATAGCAAGAATCGTGCTCTCTTTCGTGGAAATATACTAGCCAGTTCCGCACACTACTTGAGGTAACGCGCAAAAACTAGTGTACATATAATGTACAGTGTCAATAATGATCGTTATGGGTTTTCCAATAAATTTTTATGTCCGGGTTTTTCCTATTTAATGATAGTGTTTCGATACCACGTACCTAAATATTTTATGAAATGTATGTACCTAATACTATATACCTACTTTATACCTACAGATATGTACTGGTCTCCTTCACACGCCGATGTCACTATAGTAAAACTATATGTTACAACCGTGGGGGGAGGTAGTCAAATAATCACACAACCGGTTACGTGCAAGCTCGTATTTTTTTTTTGTATAGGACTGCTGTGGCAAAAAAGTGTACGGCCCGCCTGATGTTAAGCAGTTACCGTAGCTTATAGATGCTTACAATACCAAAGGCATTGCTCGCACATTGCCGACCTGAAGGGGAGTGGGATGGAGGGAGAGGGAGGGGGGTGGGCTTACGGCTCTCTCACTCATCGAACGAAACGCAGCTGTAATAGCTGCTTTACGCCGCTCTTCTGTGAGAGGGTGGTACTACACCGGTCGAGCCAGCCCATTTATGAGCTGCAGTCAATTGGCTACAGCTTGGCTCTACCACCGATATATTTGACTGACGCAGCAGCCGACAAGTATCACGGTTAAAAACTAAGTACCCTAAATTAATAATAATAGTGGGTAAGTACCCTACCCTAACACCATAGTAAGACGCGGCGTACGCGTGACGCTGTAAGCGACCGATGGCATTTAATAGGAGACCACGGCCTTACCTATTGGGAGCTAGAAATTCCTTTCCGTCTGATACTATCGGCACATTATTTTATTGTTGACGGTAAGAAAAGTTTAGAAAGATGCCCAGATTCCTGATAGGAGAGTCCTGCCAAGTGGCTTCGTTTACTAGCGTTTCTATAAATCGCTACGCTTAAGTGTATGGACATGACATTACAAGTCCATAAGTATATCACGAGACTTATGTCATTTCCATACATGAAGCGTAGCGATTTGTAGAAACGTTCGTAGACGAAGCCTATTGGCTAGGGGGCAGGGGATTCTTACCCACTAAAACCTCTCCGGTGGTCGCCTTCAGCACGTCGGAGGGGCTGCGGGATCTCTACCATCTGTATACCTAAGCTCATAATACATACCTCATGTAGAGTTTGCTTTAAACTACCATGACTTGAACGAGTGTTTTATTTAATCCCTAAAAAGCCATCCAAGGAACTAATGGGCCATTCATAGATTAATTTTAGTTTCCGCCAGGGGGCTCCAACTAGATGGAGCATGCGCAGTAATAAAATGCGGCAACTGTTACCACGCAAATTTTTGAGTGCTTCAGTACATCTGACAGCAACCATTGTATGAAACTGACTGGCCGCATCGAAAATAAGTTGCCTCATTTCTGGAAATGATTTTTCTTAGTAGGGCGGTATCTAGTTAAAGCGTACGCGCGAAATTTTTATAAATCTATGGAGCCATTCAATAGTGGACGCTAGCGACTAGCGACTACCAACGAAGGTGCTCATGGTATAGCGCTGTACTGTATATGCGAGGAATAAATACGTGCGTTCCTACTTATTATATGGTACGTAACAAAATTTTAATCACACTTCTCCAGCGTGACTGTTACAACTTTGTTTACAATATGTAATTTGGTTTTACGACGTTCCTCGTGACTCTGCCCTTTTGTATGTACAGCGGAGGCCTATCAATGTAGAGATTAAGACACAAAGGGTAGTACCTAGGAGTGAATACCTGTTGGACATTTGGCCAAAGCAGTGTTTATCTTACGTAAGATTAGCTACCAAGACGTAAGGTTTCCACGCAATTCCTATCACATAACGAAACCAGCTAGCTAAGCAAGTAATCATAGGTTCGATTGCCGTGATTTCCCTAAGTCTCCTTCCAACATAATAGATTAGGTAGGCTATTACAAAACTTGAAGGATTGACTTTAACAAAGTTATTTTACTCCCGCCACTGTTATTCCTGTAAATCAGGATCGACAATGGTTTTTAACGATGACGCCAAAGTTTGATCCTCGATGATTCTCAATGAAATGCTAAGTCGTCTTGGAACCCGCACGAATTTAACCAATAGAAGTTCATCATGATCATTTCAGCCAAAATACGTCCACTGTTGGACATAGGCTTCCCTCAAGTTTTTCCACAACAATCGGTCCTATGCCACTGGCAACCAGCGGTTTCCCGCGACCTTCACGAGGTCATCAGTCTACCTTGTGGAGGACCCTCAAAAGAAGTTAGAAGAAGATAATTCAGAATTAACTATTTCTCTCTTTCACAGGTCAACAGTTCATTTTGTGGCTATGACTTCTTACCTCAAGATGTACTCTTGACCATCAAAATATTAATAAACATCTGCAAACAGGCGTTCATAGTGCATATTTGCTTATCAAAGTTGGCGAATTGCTTGACAAGTTTCTGATTAATTCGAGATTACAAGCAGAAAGTTAGCGCAGACGGAATGCGTATGACAACCGAGCCTGGGTATAATTACAGGCGGGGGCACTGACTTTACAGAAACATAAATAATGGTATTTGTTTGAATAGTTTTTGGGATGTCAATAACCGCAAGAACTAAGAACAAACGTATAACGCTGCATTCACATTACAAAGACGCAACGTTTTTGCTATACAATATTGACAGGGCACTCATGCACCGTAAAATGTATGAAAACGTGTTGTAGTCGTAATGTAAATGACCACAAAAAAATTATATACAGGGTGGTGACGACATCATTACAATAATTGAAACCACATACTGGGTATCACATTAGTAGTTCGCACATAAAATATTATTAAATTATATTCAAAGGTTTGCTTTTTTATTTTGACTACTTTAACTCTACGCCTACAAAGATACCGCTAAAAACACCGACACCGAAGCGATGTTGCCACGCTTGTACTTACCGGTCAGTCTATGAGGTCAGTAGACGTTTATAAAGGATGTTGTGTTTTGTTTAGACTATTTCCGCATTTAATTTGTTTGAAAATTTGAAATTTTGGACTTTGATGTAAACCTTATTTTATAATTTTAATGTGTTGTGATTGAAAAAGTCTATGTGTGAAAATATCCATCCTTATTAAAAGTAAGTAGTCAAATTATCCTTGACAGAAGCAGGTTAGATACTTTGCCTCCGTTTAAACTCTACATAGCGATTGATTAAAACACATAATATTTCAGCCTGCCAGCTGCAGTTGCGATAAGACAAACACGAACATTTCACGTTTACGTCATGACTCTATTAATCTCGGCATACATGTTTTGTGACTCAAAACCGTACTACGTGATGCAACCATCACGTATCAATGTATCGCACGTACTTTCTTCATAGATAATAATAAAGGAACGATATTCAACTCTATTCACAAAGGGTTTACGTCGAAGTTTAGTTGTAGAGTTGAGTAGTTCGTGGTGAGCAACCCTTTTAGAGTCACGTATTGGCCCTTGAAGTGACTTAACTTTTATTAAATAAAATAATAATTGTAGGTAATGTGTGTTCAGTATCACAATTATCACGAGATCAATATCACAGCAATGTTCACAGTATCCCAATACCATATCGTGATACGGATTTATAATTTATACCACACATTAAACCTGTATGAATCTGACCTATGAGTATGTTTCCCCAGACGTCGTCTCTACAGTCAAGTGCAAGTTATTGGCCCTCATTGCAAACTTGTTCTGATAAGGCTGAGACTCTACTTCAACTATAGTAAGTTGCAAGTTCACGCGACAGCTTCTGATCCAACAATAAGGCCGCGCTCACTTTGGATGCGTTTTCGTCCGAATTTCACTCGTGCATACACGTACGAACAACACGAATGATCCCAACCTTCCAAGTACTACGGGAGTGCGCACACTGGGTGCGGTTACTTACACGTACGACCAACACGCACCCAGTGTGCGCACTCCCGTAGTACTTGGAAGGTCGGGATCATTCTGCGTGTTCGTACTTGTACGCACGAGTAAAATTCGGATGAAAACGCATCCAAAGTGAGCGCGGCCTAAGTGCTGCGATACACGCGACTGCTTGTAGCTGCCCATCTCGACCGCTAGAAGCAGACGCTGCACGGCGAACAGCAGTTTCAGTACAAAATTGCCATTTACCATACACGGACTGCTCAAGCAGTCGGCGAGCGGTCGATGCGTATTTCCAAAATATAACTTATGGCTTTTGCCCGCGACTTCGTCCGCGTAGAATTTCAATTTAAATGAATAGATCCCGGATCCCGGACCCCATTTCCCGGATCCCGTCTTCCTGATCCCGTATTCCGGAAATCCCGTATCATGGTTCCCGGATACCGTAACTCGTTTTCAGGCTCCTGGATCCCGTATCCCGACTCCCGTATCCCGGACCCCGTATCTCTGATCTCAGATCTCGTATACCTTATCCCGGATCCCGGAACCCGTATCTCGGATTCCGCTTCCCGCATCCCGTATGGCTAATCCCGAATCCATTTCCCGCATCCCGTATCCTGACTGCCGTATACCTGATCCTAGATCCCGTTAGGTTAGGGTTAGGTTCGAAGGTTACGACGTGGGTTACGTGTTAGGTTACTGGTGACCCTAAATGCACGGGGCTCCGTCGACCTTGTGATGGAGTAATATGGCTGATAAGTGAATGTACCTACTTATTCTGTGTTGACTTGTTGGCTTACTCCAACCTGTAACCGATCATAATTTGTAACATTATAATTTGTAAATACGCCGCTCTCTGACAGGTCGTTTCCACGAACGTAAATGAATACTGGACAGCTTACTGCAGCACAAAAAACGAGCCGAGTGAGAGGGGCCCATCGTGGTACAGTGTCCCTCTACTAGGGTGTCCACGCAATAATAAAATTTTAACGTACTTATTGTATTATATAGGTACATGAGTAACGCACATGATTGATATTTTATAACTCTAACGGAGGTTTCTCTATGCCTGTCGAAGATATAAAAGAAAGTACCTTATTACTATGTTTCATCTTCGCGTTGGTAGCCACTCTACAAGTAAAATAAACATTTCAAACAATGGATAAATAAATAAATATCTCCAGACAATACATCAATTATTAGGTCCCAAACTAAGCAACGCTTGTACCTACTATAAATACCGTCCAATGGACTGGAAGCTATCCCAGACCAGAGCAAATTACGAAAAGGCTATTTCCAAAATTTTCCCCGACGGGAATCGAACCCTCAACCAATCGGTGCAATGAGCCCAGCGGCCTACGGTCAAACAACTGCGGCAAACGGATGACAAAGTCATGTGGTTTTATGGCCACCCTAGCTGAGCATTATTACCAATGTTACCATCTAAAGATAAAAAAAATCCGATCTTTTACAAAATATAAATAATATTCAATATTACTTACTATAAAAAATATATGACTACAAATTAAAAATGATCATTATGAATCCAACATGTTTCGACGAAACAATAGTCACGACACGATAAATAATAAATTAATTTATTTGGTTGATTTAAAAACTACCAATCACTACCCAACGATAATATTATTTTGGCATGGCAACTAGAAGTGAGAGGGACACGGTCCCAACTGGGGGCTCTCGCTCGGTTCGTTTATCTGTCTAAGAATTGTCATAATAGACCTTAAGGCAGGAGAATAAAGTTGAATTTCTTAATTTCTTCTTAACCAAAAACTCAAGTCATCAATCCTTCATTATACATCCGTGGTCGCTTCAGATCAAATCCCCAATGTTGCCAGGTGACCATGTGAATTGTTCCCAACTTTTTTCGAAATCCCTCCAAAGATTCGTTTATTGAAAAAAAATATTAATTGGTTTTGCTCATTTAGGAGAAATACAAAATCAAAAATACTCTCTTAATTTTTATATAAGTTCAACTACATATTTATAAACAAATATTTTTATATTCCATTTTATTTTACCTGTTTCATTTAGCATATAATTTGTTACATGTCATGTTTTCAGTGTTAAACATTTATCACATTTTCGATGTAGGAACAAAATTGAACGGGTGGAGCGATTAAGATTTAGTTTTTAGGGGTCCGTACCTCAAAAGGAAAAAACGGATCCCTTATAGGATCACTTTGTTGTCCGTCTGTCTGTCTGTGTGTATGTCAAGACGTGCAGAGATTTTCATCTATATGCATAATTTACAGTTCGCTTACGGTGAGGGAAAACATCGTGAGGAAACCTACCTATCCCTCGGGATTAGGTAATAGTCAGTTCCTGTATACACGGCGACAAGGTTCACCACCTGTCACGTTGGGTTGTGATTATCTGTTGAAACGTAGGCTATTTGGTTTTGGTGATTTGCTTTTATTCAAGTCCGCATTCTTAGTAACGAGGAACCGTACTAGATGTCGCTAAGCCGCTAGGGCAGAGATTCCCAAACTATTTTGGCAAGACGACCTTTTTCCTAAATGAACTCAACAAAAAAACTGTGTGATTCAGTAATTCTTATAACAAGTTGGTATACGTAATAGTTACAACTTATACGGTATCTTGAAAGTCTCAAATAAGAACTTGTGTTAATTAATAGGGGTCGATTTTTAGACGTCGTCGACCCCCAAAATCAGTTTTCGTTTATGTCGATATGTAACCAATATCGACCACTTTGGGAATCCCTACGCTAGGGCAACTAAATATGATTGTTTAGATTGGGTTACCCCTAAAAACATAACGCACCTAAAAAAAACCCATCCCACTTATTTACCCCCTAAATTTGACTCCTTTAAAATTAGTAAAAACTATTTAGGAGGTTTTTTTCTAAAAGTGAATTTTCGGGGGAGTTCGAATAAAATTGGTGGGAAATTCACATGGTCATCAGCTGGCCACACCGGTATTATATAGAATGCAACGCGCAGGCGCGCGGACTGCTACAAGCAGTTCGTGTATGGTAAATGGAAATTTTGTATTGAAACTGCTACTCGCCGTGCAGCGACCGCTTCTAGCGGTCGAGATGAACTGCTACAAGCAGTCCGTTTATTGCGGCGCTAAGGCTTGGCTAACTACGAATAAGCTAAATATATTTTTTATTATGTTAGGCTAAGCTCTATTTCAATCTAGGTACCTACTGTTTTTAATATATTATGGAGAATTCGTACAAGGTCAGATTGTCATTTGCGAGTAACATGGTATCATTTATTGGTGAAATTAAAAGTGTACTAGGTGGGCAAGAGCTAGAAATAATACATGGCTTTTAGAGACATTGGTACCTTAGTAGATAGAGGGGTTATCGCGCAAATCCAACAAGCTAGCATAGCTTATAACTGATCTCTCCTTCATGAAATGCTCAACTTTTTGTGCTAATGTGCATTTTATTTACTGGTTTGTGATTAACGCTCTTTATGTCGCCTACATGCTAGACTCTACTTATATGTAGAGACTGATGGACCATGACTGATGGACCATCCTGACGGATGGCGTCAAAAACCTCTCTAAGTAGGTATCACTTGTTTGTTCACTGGTAGCCTCATTATTGTTTCAACTCTTTTATGCTTCCGAGAGCATGTACAAGTATTTAAAATCTATGGTTTGTAATGCCACAACCTGATGGGGGCCCTCCAAAACAAGATATTATCTGTAGTATATTTTATCGTATCTCCCTATTTCCAGCTTAAAAAATAATGTCTGTTAAAGGAAATAACTATTATACAACCAAACATTTCCACGATGTTTTTAATACAACCTTGATCCGACTCAGTCAGTGATCAAATACAAATATTTTTGTATCGTTTTACAGTTCATTGCTCTTGCTGTGTAGTGCTTCGTAATCGTTACATCACGACGGTGGGGCCTTGGTCTTGACACTGGTTTGGTGACCGTAACAAAATAAACAGAGAAAGTTCGTATCTGCCATTTGAACGATGACTTTTTGATCTGAATGTCAAACTACTGCATGGGTCCTGGGTCCTATTCATAGAGAAAGCATCAATAGAGATGACACGGTAATAATAATACCGTGCTTGAGCGAGACATGCTTACGGCCGATATCCTAAGAGTGAAAGAGATAGACGTACTATCTTTTGTCACTTTCTGCGTATCGCCCTAAGTTTGTTGGGCACAAACTTTTGGTAGGTCTTTGGTCCAGGATGAGCCAAACAAAGCATCACCCAACCAAATTTAGAAGTAGTATACGTCAGATCACGTTCCATAGACATTAGGGTTAAGCGTAATTTAGCAGGATTATACATCTTTTGTCCCTTACGGGTGTACGCGCTTGTCAAATCTACAGGTACATTCTTTATCTAAGGTCCTATTAGCTTCCGAATAGGGGTATATTTGAGAAATTTTCACGCGCGAGTGCCCTCGCGGAAACCACAATTAATCTATGGGCAAGGATACATTTTTGAAAGTTTTCGGGTGTGTTGAAAACATGTAATTAAAGACCACTGCAGTACATATAAAGCGAAATCGGCAGCTTAACTTGCAAATAATAATTTGTGTTTTTCCTCAAGGACAAAATAAAATACAGTTACTTAAAATAAAATAAAGACAGCAGGTATAATCTTATGTCCTATGAGTCACTCTCATAATATTATTATAATATTCGTTTTCTGTACATACATGGAAAAATGTCGGGGACGAAATAAAGATTCACTGTTTAGGTATATTTAACGAGGAGTGACTAAGTCGAATGACGCATAGTGAAGTGTGCCTGCAGTTTGACAAAAGGAAGAATCGTTTATTCCGATACAGAAATGTACCTGTACGTTTTTTTATACTTGTCCTATTTGGTAAGCAAAGATGGCGTCCAGAGGGGCGATTGCGTAACTTTTTTGTCAATGTTTCAATTGGTTTCGTTCATCCTGTGTCAATTATGTACGAAACCAATTGAAACATTGACAAAAAGTTACACAATCGCCCCGCTGGACGCCATATTTGCTTACCAAATAGGACAAGTATAAAAAAACGTACCTACTATACATGAGTCACACTGTATCAAACAAAAAAGAAAATATAGCACTATTTTATGTGACCAAGGTGACAAATAAGCGTACGGCCGCGGTACTGCTGGCCTACTCCGAAATACGAACCTAACGTTTCGGCTGACGGATTGTCGTGATTTGACATTTCTTCTTTCGTTTTTCTCTACGATTTGACATTGTTTTGATCGTAAATCGAATCCGTACTTCGGACGATCCGTCAGCGACGTATTTCGGAGTAACCCCCCTGGAATGCTTGCAATACCGAAGGCATTGCTAATACGTCAAGTGGATCAGAGGGAGGGGAAGGTTGGGTTTGGCCTTCCGGATCTCTAATGCAGCTGTAATAGTCACTTTACGCCGATCTTCCGTGAGAGGATGCTACTACTTCTGTTGTGTCAGCCCATGTGTTTTGAAGGTGGTAGAGCCAAGTTGTAGCCAATTGACTGCAGCTCATAAACGGGCTGGCTCGACCGGGGTAGTACCACCCTCTCACAGAAGATCGGCGTAAAGCAGCTATTACAGCTGCGTTTCGTACGATGAGTGAGAGAGCCGTAAGCCCACCCCCCTCCCCCTCCCTCCATCCCACTCCCCTTCAGGTCGGCAATGTGCGAGCAATACCTTTGGTATTGTAAGCATCTATAGGCTACGGTAACTGCTTAACATCAGGCGGGCCGTACGCTTTTTTGCCACCGCAGTCCTATAAAAATAAAATAAAAAATGTGTGAGCTGAAGTCAATTAGCCACAATTTGGCTGTAACAACAATAAACTAGCTCCTATAAAATACTCTTACTATGCCTATACTTATTGACTAAGATATATCTTTCCAACCCATTACCATCCATAGCACTCCATTCTTGTCTGCTTTCCGCATACAGATGTTTCCCGCGACTTTCACTAAATCGCCGTGATTTCTCGCTGGTGGCCGGCCTACGGTCCTGCATCACTACGACTTTTTACATATTCTTTACTCTATGACGATTCAGGAAAAACGACTATTGTGTTGGTAGTACGCATAGGTAGGAGGGAGCCCAACCCAGGTGACCCAAGGGAGCTAAATCCCATATTTTTTGCGCGAGACTCGCCGCACTGTTACTTTTATCACTGTTACTTCACTGGTATTTCACTGTTACTTTTATACTGTGTCGACTGATGTCCAACGAAATCACCGAAGTTCTAGTTAATTTGTCTTGTAACCCAAATTCAATCGACAGAAAGATTAGGAGGAGTACGTGAAACTCATAATTTCGTTGAGGTGAATAGAGACAGTCAAATTCCATTCTATAGGTCAATAAGTAAGTAGAGATTTACCATTGTAAGTGGGTTATAGCGATTGTTCGCCGTTATAATTCAGTTACAATTGAATCAAATGTGACAACACGATGATGAAACAATGGTTTTGCTTGGTCTTGCTCACCAGGCAGCCGGGCGTAGGTGGAGCCACCTGCGCGGTTGCCACTCAACGTGAATGCTAAAGTTCATTAACAAGACGATGTAAATAAAGTACCTGTTGGTATTCTTGCGTATTTCATTCTTATAAAAATACTTTTCGCAAATAATGGAAACGTATAAAATACACGTCCAAATAAAAAAGTGTGAATGAATAAAAAACCTATTGTCATTGTGCCTAATTATTGAAAAAAAATCTAGGAGGTCAGTCTTTACTAAATTACTAGTAACTCCTAATACCTACTTACTTAATTTTATTAAAAATGTTATATTAATAAATTTAAGTAAGTATGCATTAGTGCAACAACCTGCGGTGGGAATCGAATCCGAAACCACATGCTTGTAGAACAAGAAAACACGCACCACGTTAGAACCGCAGTTTTTAACGAACTGCCTTTAGTACAAAGTCCTGTTTCAAAAATTATGGCCACGTAGTACAAAAATGATATTTATATTTTTTATAGGACTGCGTTGGTAAATAATCTTACAGCCCACCTGATGTTAAGCAGTTACCGTAGCCTATAGATGCTTGCAATACCAAAGGCATTGGACCTGAAGGGGATTGGGATGGAGGGAGGGGAAGGGGGGCTTGGGCTGTCGGCTCTCTCACTCATGTAGCTGCTTTACGACAATCTTCTGTGAGAGGGTGGTACTACCCCGGTCGAGCCAGCCCGTATATGAGCCGCAGTTAAATGGCTACAGCTTGGTTGTACCACCTTTTAATGATATACAACACTAGTCATATCAAAGAAGAATATAGGCACATTCACCCACATAACTGCCTACAACTCACGTCCAGTCGCATAAACGTGCATGATAAAGGAATCTTCAATAAATGACTGATTCATTGTTACGTGATGTCGGTATATGCGATAATTTCGCGACGTTAGGGATTAGTCTAGAAGCCGGCCTTACAAGGTCATACGTCATTCGGCATAGAGTATTTGTTTTTGTTTAAGCTCGCAGATAGGTCAGCGTGAATATGTCGGTTTCCTGCCTAATCGCTGTAAACTTTTGAATTTATATTAGTATATTTTCCCAAAGCTAGCTAAGCTTTTGTGACGGATGCACAAAAACTTATTTTGGTGTTTGCAATTTTCTTTCAAATAAAATATTAATGTAGTTGTTAATAGGTAACCTACCTATCCCCCGGGATTAGGTAATAGTCAGTTCCTGTATACACGGCGACAAGGTTCACCACCTGTCACGTTGGGTTCTGACTATCTGGTGAAACGTGGGCTTTGAGTTGGCTTAATACCTCCACAATGTGGTGGTGTATGGCCACTCAAGCCTCTGACTACCCCCGAGTGGGGATACAAGTCGTGACATTATATTGTATTTTTTTTTTTTTGTTAATAGTTGCGAAAAGGTACCTACATTTAAAAATCGAGAATGCAAAAAGAATAATAAATATGAATTTTCATATTCGTTCGTATAATTTGAAAGAATTTAACTAGAGTGGATATCTATGAAACTATACATTGGAAAACTGAAAACCCTGTTTAATTTCAACAGCTTAACATTTTTAAATGTTGATAGATTTGGAAATCCAATTAAGTTTAATATTATTACACCATTAATCACAACACACGTATTGTACCTACTTCCGTATTTACCACATTTCCATCATGGCGTGAGCGATGCGCTTACGCACCCGCCTGCCCCCCGCTACCTCTATATAGCCTCCGCGGCTCGCGCCGGCCTCAGTTCTAATTGCAACACCACTAAGTGCACTCGTCAACATGCTCTCGCCGCGATTGTTTGCGGTATTCGCCCTCCTGGCCACAGCGGTCGCAGTGCCAGCCACCGACAGGCCCACGATACCACAGCCCATCACATCCATCTACACCGAAGATGTAGAGTCCCCGTGGTTCAGTTTCCCTATCTTCGGAAACCTGTTCGCACCCCTGTGGAAACTGTTCCCGAGTTTCGCGGACATCGGGCCGAGAATCGTTGCGAACGATAACAAGTTCCAAGTCATCGTGAACGTGAAGGACTACAAGAGTGACGACCTGAAGGTAAAGGTCAAGGGAGACTTCATCTTCATCCAGGGCTCGCATGAGGCGAAGCAAGACGACCGCGACATTTTCGCCAGCCAGTTCTTCCACACGTATACGTTGCCGGCTAACGCCAGCGGCTCTGATGTCGCTGCTGAATTATCCAGCGATGGACTCTTGGTCGTTACTGCTCCCGTGAGCGGTAAAGTTGACAGGAGCAAGGAAGTGGACAGGGAAGTGCCGATCGTCGACACCGGCAAGCCGTACAAGGATGACCAGGAAGAAAAAGCTGAGAAAACGACTTTAGCACCCACGACAGCCGCTGTCTCCTCGACCGCTGCCCCAGTATCCACCACAGTCGCCGAGGAAGAGGATAGAAAGGAAGCGACGACGCCAGCCGAACGAGAAGACGTAACCGAGAAGGACAACGTTATCCCCCACGGAAACGAAATTCAGCCCTAAAGTGATATAGCCTTAAGTATTTAATTATAAATCAGTATTTTAATAAATATTTTTTTTGTATTTACTTGAGTGTTTTGATTGTACCGTGTTGGTACTTGGTACGCGTTCAGCGGTTGTTTTAATGGCGCCGGCGTGGAATGAATACGAATGTGCTAGATTCCAGCGACGTGTAGGGTGCGACTCATAAAACAATGAAGGTTAGTCAGTTTTCGTGCTCACTTATGTACACTACCTATCTATATTTGGTGGTATCGTAGCTAGAAGGATCCTATTGTTTGATGTAGTATTGAATGGAGACATTCCTGTGGTTATTTTATATCCATTTAAAAGGATGTGATTTTGTTTCTTTATTGGTAATCACTTCATAAACTACAAGGCTAAAACAACATAAACAAAATAATAAAGTCAGAATTATCCTGTGTGTAACTTCCTCGTTTTTATTGGCAATTAGATCATGATCTTGATAACGCAGATTATATTCGAGATGTTCATTCAAGGAAATTACAATTTACCTACCTACATACGTCGGGAAACATACATCGTTATTCACTTTAGAAAAATACATGTTTTTATTAATCTCTGGAAATCTGCAGAAAAACTTGTTTCTAGAAAAGAAATTAAATACGATTAATTAAAAGTCAGTTATACAATTAACATCTTATTGTTATCGGGAGTAGTTAGTTAGGTAACATAGTTCAAAATACTATTTCGGAAATAGTAATAGTTAAAATACATTTTTTCTTCTGTATTCGTAGATCTTTTACCATCTTGTAGGTTAAATCCGATTCTTGTAATTTGATTATGTTACATAGATGCTCAATAAACAATCATCCATACAAAACTTGATTGAATACCAAGTATAGATCATAATATTTATTACTCACTCGGAAACTAATTGTTCGTCTATAATCCAACCCTTAAATTCATACAAATTTACAATTAATTTACAATGGTATCACAAACCAATAACGGTGTTTTAAAAATGCCTTAAAAAGGTCATTGCAATGTCTTTAAATTTTGCGAAATGTATAAGAGCTACTAATATTGTCTAATTTAAGTACAGCACACTACATTGGCTTCGAGACACATTCTGAAGGTCAATTAAAAATATTAGTTTCCTCAAAATACGTGACCGTTTATACATTTTAATTATGTAAAGATTGATACGTATGGACGTTAATGTGATATATTGAAATCCGGTTGGTAGTCGTTGGCAAATTGGATGATTGGACGAGAATATTGAAATAATAATTACAAATTAATCTTTATTTAGATGCGGACATGTTAATCGAAGAATATTTATCGTCGTCGTGTTGTCAGAGGAAATTCTTAAATTAACTTTAAATAGGTACGATATTTTTGCTCGTTAAACATTTTATCCGGGTTGTAAATAAGGGCCTCCGCAGACTAGCTACTTTTAGCATCGGCGATCGGCAATTTTGATGCTGCGTCTCGCTCGTTCGCGCTCGAAGAAACGCGACGCAGCATCGATACGTCACAAAATCGCCGGTCGTCGATGCTAAAAGTAGCTAGTCTGCGGAGGCCCTAAATGGTAATTTAGGAGGCCTAGACCTAGTAACGATTTGTTGTACGCTTATTGACGAAACCACTTGTCTAGACCTCCAGTTGTTTTTTCTGCAGTTACAGAAAGGATGATCAACATTGTAGGTATGTATTTAAGATATTAAAAATATGATAAGTATTTTAAATATTAATCATACTCTATTTTCAGAATAACATTAATTAATTACTGTGACAAAGAAATAGTAGGTATTATTATTGGCATTCAATTTTTATCCACTCTGTGCTTTAATCACGTACTACGGATTTTAATCTCATGTTTCGTTTTTGCCTTCGGTAAAGTAAATATTAAACGAAATTGGTTGTGATTGCCCTTTATGTGATTTGAATACTTGATCGAAATTTGTTTATGTAGGTAATGTATTTTAAGGTAAGGTACTCTCACAGGTACCTATCATAATGAAGGAAGGTAGGTAGTACGTAATTGTTAAGCTAAGCGAACATGACCTGGGTAATAAATATTGTGTGGTCGTTAAACAAAGAAATGTTTTAGCATAACTAAATTTCTACGGGAAGCCTATCAAGAGGGTCAATGTATGTTTTATGACTGGACTACTTGTCAAAACTTCATTATAAATTATCAAGTACTGCGAACAAGGGATTTAGCAATATGATTTTATTTCACAAACTAAATTATATAACATTAAAACATATAGATCGTAAGTAATCCAAAGTTATGGTTTGCTAACTTGGAGATTACAATCTGCTAATGTACAAATCAAATTGAATGGGCAACATCTTGGAATTGCTTCATATGTCAGAGTTGTGCAATGGTCGACAAAAGCTGAACTCGGTCGTAAAATCAAATGTTTTCTTGATATATGCCACTGAGAGCATTAAAAACTTTGAAATGCTTTCTTCTAAATTTTTTATCATCAGCCTGTTGCTTATAGATTAGTTTTTTATAAAAAAAAATCGTCCGTCTGTCATTTGTTCATAGATAATACTGACTCACAATGTGTGATGTAATCTGAATACCTATTTGGTTTTTAGCCATAATCCAAAAAAATATTTAGCAACATCTTTTCACAAGTGTATGTTAAAATTCGCATTCTTTATTTTCATGGATTGTCAACCCATGTGTTTGGCGTCATCATTTAAGTTCATTATTTATTTGCGTATTTTTAGTATTCACACAATGTGTATTGGTAATATTGGTTTGCATCTGAATGCAGTATTGTATGGCTTCGTACCGACGACGTGAGCTCGTGAGTTTATTCCCTGTGAAGGTCAACCGCCCATCTCACCTTACCAAGGTGAAAACCTATTTACATGTAATAACTCTTGTATTTTGTAAATTCAGTTACTATCGTAAAATTTTATGAGAATGACAAGTGCTCCTTGAGAAGGCCGGTGACCTGAAGTGGACGTCACTTGGCTGGTAATAACGCTGAATTTTGTCAAGCGCTAAAGCTAGGCGTGTAAAGAAGGTGCTTTCGATTTGAAGATTTTATCCTCCCTTTTATAATGCCTTGTTACCTCTACGTCAGAGCGGTCATGGTCGTCATGTGGTAATGTCAGGGGCAGTTGACTCTGCCCTGTCAGGGCCATTTGACTCTGCTGATTTTGGCTTTGATAAATTCATGCAAGGGTCCACCCACATAATTTGATCTGGTTTCAGTCTATCGCATGGGTGACCTTCCTCGGGGTCTGATGCCCGCTAGTCTTCCTGCAAAACAAGACACTCTATGGAGTCATGTTAACCCTTAGATCAGGAATATTTTCCACCTTAATACTCAAGTAGTTGATATCACCCTTAAGTTACTGATAGTCGCACCCTTTGGATTTTGGAGGGAGATGGCAATCGCTCCGTGTAAATATTGGGTTAGCAGACTGAAAGCCAACTTAGGAAAAAGATAGAAATAATAAGACTGAATATAAGTAGCTATTGATGTATCTCATAAATCACGAATAAATTAATTATTCTCGAGAACACCGTAACATAATGATTACAGCTACGCTGAGCTTATCAAACAATAAAAGGAAGTGAAGTTTGAAAAAAAGTAATTGCACTCACAGCTGTATGTAACGGTATGCTTTTTTATCGTCCCAATGACTAGGTATGTAATTATAATCATAGTCAGATGGACTAATAACATCACATGCTTTGCGAGAAGCTAGTGGATGCGAGCGGCGGAGTCCGGGATGTGTGGAAGACATTGGGAGAGGACCATCCCTAGCAGTCGACGTCTTCCAACTGATGGATGGTCTATCTACACTAATATTATAAAGAGAAAATATTTGTATGTTTGTAATGAGTAAACTCAAAAACTACTGGACCGATTTCAAAAATTATTTCACCATTAGAATGCCACATTATCCCTAAGTAACATAGGCTATATTTTTTGGGATCCGGGATATCCGGGATACGAGATCCGAAATATCCGGGCTACGGGATCAGCAAACGGGATCCGGGATCCGGTAAAAACGGGAAACGGAATCCGGGGACGGGATCCAGGATCAGAGATCCGATTTTTTAAAATTTAAATTCTACGCGGACGAAGTCGCGGGGCAAAGCTAGTTTTTTATATAATTACGGCGGCAAACTAGCGTACGGCCCGCCAGATAAGCGGTTATAGCTATAGATTAATGCAATACCAAAAACATCGGTCGCACGTCGCCATCCTGATAATAAGTGGAATAGGGAGGGGAAGGGGAGGGGGATTTTGTATCATATCACCTTCAGACAAAATAAATTAATCCTTTCTGTAGCGACTGTAGCCTAGGGGTGAACAGGTTGGGCTAGCAATCGGAAGGTCCCAGGTTCGATCCCCGGTGGGGCATGCACCAATGGATGAATTTTCATCTATGTGCATAATTTACAGTTCGCTGACGGTGAGGGAAAACATCGTGAGGAAACCTACCTATCCCTCGGGATTAGGTAATAGTCAGTTCCTGTATACACGGCGACAAGGTTCACCACCTGTCACGTTGGGTTCTGACTATCAGGTGAAACGTGGGCTTTGAGTTGGTTAATACCTCCACAATGTGGTGGTGTATGGCCACTCAAAAACCTCTGACTACCCCCGAATGGGGATAAAAGTCGTGACGTTACATTTACATTTATTTATTTTCTGTATGTTCCCGACGGTTCACCACGTTATTTTATTTTCCAAGTAGGTAGATGTTTTTGTACTAAGTAGTACCTACATGTTGAGGTTTTAAAATTCTTAAAATACGAGTACGCATGTAAAATTAAGTAAACAAATGTTGATTTTCAAACCAGTCTAAACAGCTTCACGACATTAATTACACATACATGATCCAAACTGGGTTAATAAGTGTAAATTCAACAACCCTATGCCACACACGATCATCAAACGATATTACACTCTATTCAGCGCAACATAAAGTCCAAATACCCGGATACCATTGAAAGGCTATTGCGTCCTTCTGTTTATGAAACTAGTCATCCAGACAAATGATTATACAACCAATTTTGACTCTAACTGGTATCAGATTAAGATGAAATTCGTGTGTGTCGTAAAGTTTAGTTTATGGGCAAGTTCACAATGTACGCGGTTGCCGCGCCCAGGTAAGCATGACGGCGTTTCACCGCACGTTGCATTATGTACCGGTATTGTGCACAAATCGTTTCTAGATGCATTCAGCTATGCGTGAGTGTGTGCTGCACTTTACTTTTGTAGATGTATATTGTCACGACTGCGTCTGTAGCCTAGGGGTGAACAGGCTAGGCTAGCAATCTGAAGGTCCCAGGTTCGATCCCCGGTGGGCATGCACCAATGGATGAATTTTCATCTATGTGCATAATTTACAGTTCGCTGACGGTGAGGGAAACATCGTGAGGAAACCTACCTATCCCTCGGGATTAGGTAATAGTCAGTTCCTGTATACCCGGCGACAAGGTTCACCACCTGTCACGTTGGGTTCTACCTGTCTGGTGAAACGTGGGCTTTGAGTTGGTTAATACCTCCTCAATGTGATGGTGTATGGCCACCCAAGCCTCTGACTACCCCCGAATGGGGATAAAAGTCGTGACGTTACATTTCATTTTTCATTTCACATTGTCACGATAGGGCTCACTGGATGGGGAACCATTGACCTTTAATTATATAGACCGGTTACCTTCGTATAAATAGCGTTCCAAATGTGGCCGCATAAATATCTGTTAAACGCAATGTCAACGCTTTTGTCAGCGGCGGGAGACTGAGCTCAACTTTGCCAATTAGTCTTGTTTTGATTAGTCACTTAAGCTATGGTTTCCTCGTAAAGCGGTACCGTCCTATAGGGCCGCGATATAGCGGTGAATGACGTCACTAGAACGTTGGCTATGTAAACAAAATGGCGCGGTTTCCTAGAGAGCGGTATTGGACACCGTTGTTTACAATGTTATAGTGACGTCATTCACCCCTATATTACGGCCGCTATATGACTGTACCGCTTTCCGAGGAAACCATAGCTTTACGGCGTGCATATAACGTATCTACTGTTATTATACTTCATCAGAGGGTAGGGTTACATAGACCATTTTATTAAAATGCAGGAAGTGAATCAATGTTTTTGAATGCTACAAAAAGAATATGGTTAAAAATAAATAAAATTGATGACAGCCAAACCAGCAAGTGAATATTGAAGAGGTATCTATGATTAATCGTTAGACAGGTTTTGTAGGTTGCACCAAGGATAGTGAGTTTCTGTTTTTATGGGTGTAAAAGTCTCGTCTCTAAACAGATGACTTTAAGAAATAAAAAGTGCGGCGTCAAGAACGATAATAATTCGACGTGTAACTGTATTAGTTACCGAGGATTAGACTAAATATCACCATGGCAACACTGATTAAAATAAAATAAAAATAAATATCCTGGGACAGACACACGGCTACCTGATCCTAAACTAAGCAGAGCTTGTACCACAGTACCTTGTACTATGGAAACCAGATAACTGATATTACTACATATACTACTTTTTGTTTGTAAATACATACTTAATGTATATAATTACACCCAGACTCGGGACATACAGACATGTTCATGAACACAAATGCACGTCCCGGGTAGGAATCGAACCTACGACCTGCAGCGGAATCTTACCAACCACGCCAATGGGCCCGTCAGACACCAGATTACCAGTAAACATACCCTACACGGGGAAAATCAGACCCTGAAGACATAATGAAATGTTTCTACAAGAGGTTGCGACTCAGCCTCAATAGGTCTACATCGATCCTCGCCTCAGTAATCTTATCGATATAAATCATAAAAATCTGATTATGTTTCCATTTACGAATGTGACTATCAAACACGAAACTTAATTCGAAACCAGTCACGTCACATTTGTCGCGATTTGGAATTAGATCACGTGCGACTTATCTGCCGCGGATCTGTCGCGTGCAGAGGAATCACACCTTTTGGGTGACTAATGTCAGCTAAATTATATGGAGTTAAAAAGATTTTATAACAGTCTGTCTATGATTGGCTTTTATTAAAAAATCTTCGGCGATTCTAATCTGTACCTATACTCAGACCCGGGGGCTTACCACAAGCTCTTATTGCGATTCAATTATAGGAACGTTTTAACGACGTTTCTTATTGTCATGACAATAAGGTACGTCATTGCACAAAAAGTCGCTGAAACGTTAATACGTTCCTGTAATTGAATCGCAATAAGAGCTTGTGGTAAGCCCCCTGTAGGTAGTTAATCCGAAAACCAAGCAATTATATAAGTTTCACATCAATTGGTAGCTAGAATAGAATCTCACGTATTTCCTAGTAATTTATTTCATTATTTTGATAAAATATATAAATAAAGGTAGGTAATAATGTAATACTTTTAACACTTAGGGCCTTTATACACGTAAACTATGTCACGCGCCTTCGACATTCGTAAAACGCAACAAAAATGCGCTGCTCACATAGTCCTAATCGTAATCTTTTTGAATTTTCAGCGCAGGTAAACCGTGTTTCGTGTAACGCGCGAAGACGTTACAGATATGTATAGCTAAACTGATTATTTTCGTTATTAAATACTTGTTTATAAGCTTGTGCTTGTGCTTATTTTTTCTTTAGATCCTCTCCATCCAAAGGTTGCCTGGTAGAGATCACTATTAGTGATAAGGCCGCCCATTTTCCACTTTCTGTGTAAATTATGTAATCTAAATATATAAGAATCAAAGTCCTGATTGACTGACTGACTGACTGACTGACTGACTGACTGACTGACTGACAGACAACGCACAGCCTAAACCGCTGATCGTAGAGACTTGAAATTTGGAGGGTAGGTTTGTCTTGATGTGTAGAGGTGTACTAAGAAAGGGTTTTTTGAAATTCAACCCCTAAGGGGGTAAAATAAGGGATGAAAGTTTGTATGGAAGTTCGTCATTTTTGAAGTTAGAATTATGAAAATTGCTGATTAGGTGTCTTTTGAAAAATAAAAAAATATGGGTTTCAGGGTTTTTGAAAATTCAACCCCTAAGGGGGTAAAATAGGGAATAAAAGTTTGTATGGAAGTTCCGTCATTTTTGAAGTTAGAATTATTTAAATTGGTGATTAGGTTTCTTTTCAAAAATAAAAAAGAGTAATTTCAGGGTTTTTGAAAATTCAACCCCTAAGGGGGTAAAATAGGGGAATGAAAGTTTGTGTTTAGATTTATTTCGTGTTTTTGGAAATTCAACCCCTAAGGGGTGAAATGTGGAGTGAAAGTTTGTATAGGGGTGGTCGAGTTTTGTTATTTTGACGGGAAAGGGGAAAACGGGGTCAAGGGATGTTTTAATAAGTCATCCATATCTCGATATTGGTTATGATTGCTTATTTGAATTGATCAGACTGGGGTTTCCGCATTTTTAATCATTTTGACGAGAAAGGGGAGAGCGGGGTCAGCGCATGTTTAGTCATCCATATCTCGAGATTGGTTATGATTGTTCAGTTTAAATAATCAGACTGGGGTTTCAGCGTTTTTAATATTTTGAAGGAAAAGGGGAGAGCGGGGTCAGCGAATTTTTTGTCATCCATATGTCGAAATTGGTTATGATTGTTCATTTTAAATAATCAGACTGGGGTTACAGCGTTTTTAATATTTTAAAGGAAAAGGGGAGAGCGGGGTCAGCGAATTTTTAGTCATCCATATCTCGAAATTGGTTATGATTGTTCATTTTAAATAATCAGACTGGGGTTTCAGCGTTTTTAATATTTTGAAGGAAAAGGGGAGAGCGGGGTCAGCGAATGTTTAGTCATCCATATCTCGAAATTGGTTATGATTGTTCATTTTAAATAATCAGACTGGGGTTTCAGCGTTTTTAATATTTTGAAGGAAAAGGGGAGAGCGGGGTCAGCGAATGTTTAGTCATCCATATCTCGAGATTGGTTATGATTATTCATTTTAAATAATTGGGGTATAAGCTGAGCTGAATATGGTAGGTACTACTTCAGTTTGATCCCATAAAAAATCATTTCGTAAATCAACACCCAAATGGGGGAACTAAAGGTAGAAAAGTACGGCAGAAAAATATGTTTGTACCCGATTGACTTGAAACTTAGTATGCATAGGGTAGGTGAGGGAGGAAGGGGAAGACGTAAGGTAGGGGGAAGTGGAAGGGGGAGGGGAAAAGGAAAGGGAAATTGAGGGGGAGGGAGCAGAAGGAAGAGAGGGGAGGAAAAGGGGTGGAGAAGGGGAGGGGGATTTGGGATTTTGGCTCTATATACCTACCTACCAAAACACGCATTCACCGAATTAGGTACCGTGATAAAGTTTGTATGGCTCCAATAAAAATCGTGAAATAAAATTATTTATATAAAAAAGCAAATACTGACTTAAAAACCCTGGCGCACTAAAAAGTACTAAAAAGTCTTAAGTCACTTGCCCGGTTTTTTTTTATTTTGAAGTCTACGCGGACGAAGTCGCGGGCAAAAGCTAGTTATTTATAAATGTTTATTTTTCTAGTGGTGGATTAATAAAGAGTTATCTATCTATCTTGATATTAACCTATTGGGTCAAGTGGCCAGGTGAGTGCAAGGTTAAAAGCAAGGTCTCGAACCTAGTACCGTCCACATGCAGTTACAGTCATTTTGACATAAGTATTATGTATTATGTGACGTATTATTGACGTTAAATCTTGAATACTGCATGAAAAAGTTGATTATTTTTTACCTACTGCTTGCTATGCTATGCTTTCTTTCGATTAATTTCGTGAGAGTTTGAGTACAATTTATCATTTTTACTCAAAAAAGTTTATAATGTTGTCATTATTTCACAAACCTTCTTCGAGCAAAATCGGATTTGTCGTACTGCAAGAGCTATATGACATACAGTGCATTATTACCCCGTATTATCGTCATTATATTGCTGTTATTTGACCGTTGCCATGGAAACGTAACAAACAGGTATGTTTATGGTTCGTTATTAAAAATCTGATTGACGGTTAAAACGAGTAGGTCGTGCCGTTGCCATGGAAACGTAAACAGAGAAAATACACAACTATAGATATAGTTCGTAAAAATATAAATATAATTGTATTAATTTTTATACCCACTCAGCTAGTTTTGTTTAAACTAATAATCGCATTTTTGAGTAAAGCACTATACAAGCCTTGGTCTCTAATGAGTGTACTGCTGACCACGCTATACTGGCCTCAAGCTAAGCTTCGCTACGCTCACGGCCTCCAAGCTTGGCCATCATAGCTACCCTTGCTGGCCGCGCTGTGGAGGCATGGAGCTGCGCTGCGCCGCGCTTTCGGCCATCAACAATGCGGTCAAGAACACACTCATTAGAGACCGCAGCAGTAATGTACTATTATGGGACTCTTTCGTTAAACCACTGTTTATCCTATCTTACATAAGTAAACGCGGAAGGAGCAAAGAATTTGGAAGGAGTAGGTATGTGTCACGCCAGGACAGTCGTTTATGTTTTATTATATCTACGAAGACTCAATTGCAGTTAAGTGCATATTGTTTTCGTGCAGTTATACAAATAATAAACAAGTTTTTACACAAGTTAGCCTTGAAGAGTGTCTTTATCGCCGAGGTGTATTCAATTGTATATAAAATCTAGATAGTTCTGGAATCTTAGTACCTACTGATTGTATCCTGTTACCTCGCCGTAACGTAAGCGTATCGTAATACGCGCGTAGAACGAGAGCAATACGAGCACGTACATCTTCAAACAAGTCCGCATACGAAGCTTAATCTCATACGATTTGCTGCAACACCGCTTATGAAAAAAAGAAAGAAAGAAAGAAAAAACTTTATTGCGATAAGCAGAAAAGTTGCAAAGTCAAAAGTAAAAAAATAAAATTAATATAAATAAAATTAAAGTAAAATTAAATTAAAAGGTAGGTAACAAAAACACACACAACTTCTGCTCGGCGCAAACGGACCCAATTCAGCATGTGCTGATCGACAAGGACCAGCGCTGGTCTTCCATTTGGCCCGTTTGGCGACCCCACGGGCGCAAACCACAAACAAATTTAAGAAAAACTAAAACCAAAACTAAAAACACTCGTACCCAAAACAATAAAATTAAAACTATAAATAATAAAAACAAAAGTTATCTGTGCCTTACGTACGACACATTAAATTATTAATCTATGGTGCGACAAGACAACAGCATGGAATTTCTAACCTGCAAAAAAAATTAGAGGCATTTGGTAACTAAAATTATGCGAAGGGTCTTAGTAGATGACTCGTATTTCGATTGCACTGTATAGCATCATCTCCGCTATCGCAAACGTCTGCGGTTACCGTTTGTTGGTTTGGGCAAAGGAATAGCTGCAACATGAGTTGATACGTTCGCCATTAGGCGTGTCTACAACATGCACATGCCGCGCGAGGCTGCTCACCCACATGCCTCGCGAAGCACGACGTTTGCCTCAGTCGCATGCCGCGCGAGGCAAATGGCGAGGCAACTGACACTCTAGCTAGACAGAGAAGGGTATACCCGAGTAATCAGTTTGACACGTTTGACATCGTTCTGTCTCATGACTATGCCAAATTAGGCGAGGCAAATGACAGCGCTCAGGTGAGGCAGGACGCGCATTTGCCTCGCGCGACGCAAGTCAAACTTCGTGAGGCAATTTGCCTCGCGCGGCATTTTAGACATCTGGACGTGGCTAATGGTCGATCGTTCTAGTGTCTACTAGATAACATCGTTTTAAAGCTCCTAAAGTTACTAGTAGGTACCATTGTTTTGTTATACGCATGTGATAATGCTGCAAGTAACAATTGCACATGTCCCACAATTAGCAAAGTCTCACAAACAAAGTATTTAGGCGTCATAATTGACCAACGGTTATCATGGTACCCACATGTCGATCAGCTCGCTGGAAGACTTCGGAAGCTTACCTGGATATTCAAAACACTGAGACATGTCGTTCCGACAAACATTACCAAAACATCTGGCTCTCCTAGAAATGTTTTAAATGAAATTTATATTGCCCTGGCGCAATCTGTCCTAGTATATTGCATCCCCATATGGGGTGGGGCGGCTAAATCAAAATTTATAGAAATAGAACGTGGAGAACGAGCGTTAATAAAAATGATGTACTTTAAGAAGATTAGATACCCCACTGAAGGTCTCTATCAGACTAGCGATTTGCTTTCTGTTAGAAAATTGTACATAACTTGCACAATCCTAAAAAAACACAAAGCCCTTACTTATGACGCACATATATTACTAAAAAGGCGAAAAGATATCATTGCACAAATTCCACAAACTAAAACAAAATTTGCCGCCAGGCAATATAACGCACGCTCTGCCTTTTTATATAATAGGGTAAATAAAGAAATTTACATTTACACTAAGCCACTCCATGAATGTAAAAAAATACTACTTAACTGGATAAAACCATTTACTTATGCAACTACTGAATCACTCTTACAACACATGTGTTAGCTCACTTGTTTTTCTCATAAACGCATTTAAGTACCACCGCACGCCGATCAACCTCCAAATTCACGCATAACCCACAAATTCACACCCTTGCACATACATCTACATGCACACTCACCTCACTCCACACCACATCATACACACATACATACCCACACACTCTCCCACTCTTCCTACCCACACTCTACACACATACTTATCCTTAGTAAAAACAATTAATGTAAAAATCATAAAAACCTTAATTAATATTAGTGTTGTTAGGCTATTAATTTTTTCAATTTATCTTTTTTAGTTTATTAAGTAATTTAAACCAACATAAGATATGGAGGAAAGGGGTCTCCTAATACAGGCATCATTTGCTTAAAAGGAGACTCTGATCACCTACTCATGTAATCTTTTTTGTTCTTGAAATAAACAATTCTTTTTTTTTTTTTTTTAATTTTTTTTATACGACTAAAGGCAACAAACAAGCATACGGCTCGCAAAGGTATGGTCCGCACGTTGTCATCCTGAAAGGGAATCGGATATAAGGAGGGAAGTGACGGAGAGATGTTTGGGCTTCCGTCTCTCTCACTCATCGTACGAAACGCAGCCAAAATAACTTGTGAGAGGGTCGTACTACCTTTGAGTAGTAGCTGCAGCTTGACTCTACCACCTTAAATGTTGTTTAACTCTCACAAAAATTGCTAATAAAACAACTAAAAAGTGCTGACCGCTCTGTGGTCTAATCGTTCAGTTCCTTGCCCGAGTAAGCGAGTTTTGTGCTGACGCAACACGTGTTGGCAATTACAGTCTGCAATATAAATGTCAATACCCACTTTGTAATGACTTCAAATTTCTCACGGATCTCATCCCTAAATAGGTTTGTAGTTTATGTAGCTCTGAACAGGGAGCCTATTACAAACTTGGATCATCTGTTTCGTTCGTGATTTAAACACTTATTTTCTACCTACAGATATATGTCAAAATTCCAAATTCGAAGTCCGATCGTAACTGATTATTGCTTTTGAAAGAGATGTAACAATGTTATAAAGTGTGTGGTAACATATTTCTAAAAGCAGAACTTAATATAATCCGTTTCAGAAACGTAGATAATTCTGAAACTATGTTTAACGGTTTGGTCATCAATCTTTTCCATACAATTTTGACAGACGTGAGCGAAACTAATTTTAAACAGAATTAATTAAGTAGAGTGTTTTCAGTCGCATCTACGCTGAGATTGGTACTACGTTTACCTTGTCTACTACACCACCAAGCCAACTAGGCACTCAGGTATAAATATCAAATGATAAATAAGTCAATGATTCCGCGGTCCGTCCACAACTTAGTGAGCCTGGGCCAATGCCTGGGCACTTCTGTGGCAGTAGCTCCCACTACGCGTGGAAAGACCGCGGAATGATTGACTTATTATCATTTTTTGATATTTATACCCGAGTGTCTAGTTGGCTTGGTGGTCTAGTATTACGTAGAACCAAGTCCCGTTGCCACAAACCCTCATGTTTAGAACGACGATATTGTTTAAACTAACACTGGTGGAATCCTATTGTATCGCAGCCGGCTGTGACGTCAGCTCTATCGGAAAACAATAGAAACTGTACGGAAATACAATACTATTTGTTATGTTATAATTGGTGAGGATGGGCTATGGAACGGAGCCGTTGTTATGATAGCTTCGTTAGCTAAAGACTTTAGAGCTAAATCACTTTTACCAAAGAAAACTAAGTGTTACTTGGTACTACTCTACCAAGCCAACTAGGAACTCGGATGGAATGCGGCTTCCCCGCCCGCACACCCGCCACCGCCTGCGGCTTCCCGCCCGCCACACCTCCCGCACACCGCCACCGCCTTTTTGTGCGGGAGACGTCACATTTGACAGGTTCCTAATTGGCTTGGTGGGGTAGTACAGTCACTTACTTTTTTTATATAGGACTGCGGTGGCAAGAAAGCGTTCGGCCCGCCTGATGTTAAGCAGTTTTATAATACATTTTGTGGGTAATTCACAGGAAAATTAGTTTGTCTACAAAGTTTATTACAAAATATATGTAACGTACGGCATATTTAGTTAAACGTTACGTAAAAATGGATTATGGTGGAATATTTGCGTAATTGCAAAAGCAAAACAAAGCTACCTGCACGCTTATTTAGGCCGTGGTCGCATCACGACGACGGTGACGCGAAAGCGATCCAACCGTTATAAAGGGCGAGCGACCCTACCTACACTCTAGACAGAGAAGGGTTCCTATAGCCGAGCAATCAGTTACATAGTTAGATTATCGTTCTGTCTCATGCCTAGGCCAAACTAAGCGAGGCAAATGACAGTGCTCGGGTGAGGCAGGGCGAGCATTCGGCTCGGGTGCGCCCTTTAAACTCAGCGAGGCAAAGCTGCTTCGCGCGGCATGCGCGGCATGCGAGTCATCTGGACGCAGCCAGTAGTCTACACTAATATTATAAAGAGAAAAGATTTGTATTTTTGGATTTTTGTATGTTTGTATTTTTGTATGTAATTAATAAACTCAAAAACTACTGGACCGATTTCAAAAATTCTTTCACCTTTAGAATGCTACATTATCCACGAGTAACATAGGCTATAAATATTACTAGAAAAAAATAGGGATCCCTACTAAAACTTCAATAATGTAACCAAAGGTGTAAAAAAATTGGCCATAAAATGTCTTTCATCGCATGCGCTACGGAAACTATTGATGATAGAACAAAAAAATGTTCTACAATATTAAAGAACATATCAATATCTACAAAAAACTTCGCGATACCATATGTCCAAATATTGTAGTTACGTTACTATTACAACTTTTCTACATTTTAAAAGTTGATAGTAATGCCGACAAAAATCAGCCCGTGTTAAATAAATAAATCATTAAGTATTTGAGACTATTTTAATACCTGTAGATTACTTTTTGAATGATTTAAATCGGACATTCCATTCAAAAGATATTACGAAGTGAAGAAATAAGGGATGAATTTTTTAATGTAAGTTCGTCATTTTTGAAGTTAGGATGATGAAAATTCGTGTGGATGTTTCTTTTTATACAGGACACGGAATACGGGATCTGGGATATCCCGGATACGGGATCCGGGATACGGGATCCGGGATCCGGGATACGGGATCCGGGATACGGGATCCGGGATACGAGATCCGGGATATCCGGGATACGGGATCCGGCAAACAGGATAAGGGATCCGGTAAAAACGGGAAACGGGATCCGGTAAAAACGGGAAACGGGATCCGAGATACAGGGTCCAGGATCGGGTATTAGAGATCCGATTTATTTAATTTAAATTTTACGCGGACGAAGTCGCGGGGAAAAGCTAGTGAACTATAATTTGAACCCTCCCCGTCTTAACAGAATGTGCCCAAAATAATATTAATAAAAAGGGCCGACTATTCTTTCGCAGCACAGAATCTGCTACAAAGCAAAATGTGTTATTATAACGTATGTAGGTAAGGTACTAAAAGAAAGTTACGACTCGCTTCGCTCATACAATCTTCTAAATATATAAGAATCAAAGTCCTGATTGACTGACTGACTGACTGACTGACTGACTGACTGACAGACAACGCACAGCCTAAACCGCTGATCGTAGAGACTTGAAATTTGGAGGGTGGGTTTGTCTTGATGTGTAGAGGTGTACTAAGAAAGAGTTTTTTGAAATTCAACCCCTAAGGGGGTAAAATAGGGGATGAAAGTTTGTATGGAAGTTCGTCATTTTTGAAGTTAGAATTATGAAAATTGCTGATTAGGTGTCTTATGAAAAATAAAAAAATATGGGTTTCAGGGTTTTTGAAAATTCAACCCCTAAGGGGGTAAAATAGGGGATAAAAGTTTGTATGGAAGTTCCGTCATTTTTGAAGTTAGAATTATTTAAATTGGTGATTAGGTGTCTTTTCAAAAATAAAAAAGAGTAATTTCAGGGTTTTTGAAAATTCAACCCCCAAGGGGGTAAAATAGGGGAATGAAAGTTTGTATGGAAGTTCGTCATTTTTGAAGTTAGATTTATGAAAATTGCTGACTAGGTGTGTTTTAATAATGAAAAAGATTAATTTTATGGTCTTTGAAAATTCAACCATAAGGGGGTGAAATAGGGATGAAAGTTTGTATTGAAATTCGTCATTTTTGAAGTTATAATGATGAAAATTGTAGTTTAGGTTTCTTTTTACAAATAAAAAAAAATAATTTTAGCGTTTTGGAAAATTCATCCCCTGAGGGTGTAAAATAGGGAATGAAAGTTTGTATGGCAGTACCGATTCGTGCTAATCTCTGAAACGGCTGGATTGATTTTGATGGGACTTTTACGGGCTAATTCGATACGGGATCCGGGATATCCCAGAAACGGGATCCGATATCCGGGATACGGGATCCGATATCCGGGATACGGGATCTGGGATCCAGGAAACGGGATAAGGCTCCGGCAAACGGAAGCTGGGATCTGGGAAACGGGATCCAGGATTCAAAAAATGAGATCCGGGATATGGGACCCCGGAAATGAGATCCGGCGTATGAAATCAGGGATATAGAATACGGGACCCGTGATATCCGGGATACGGGATCCGGGATCCGGAACACGGAATCTGGGATCCGGGGAACAAGATCCGGGATACGGGACCCGGGAAACAAGATCCGGGATATGAAATTAAGGATATTTGATACGGGATTCACGATATCCGGGATACGGAATCCGGGATTTAGCAAACAGAATCTGGGAAACGGGATGCGGGGTGATGGAAAACGGTATCCAGGATCCGGGCAACGAGATCCAGGATACGGGACCCGGGAAACGAGATTCGGGATATGGGTTACGAGATACGAGATCCGTGATATCCGGGATACAGGATCCGGGATTTAGCAAACATAATCTGGGAACGGGATCCGGGATACGGGGTCCGGGATACGGGATCCGGGATCCGGAAAACGGGATCCAGGATCCGGGATCCGGAGAACGGGATCCAGGATCCGGGATCCGGACAACGGGATCCAGGATCCGGGATCCGGAAAACGGGATCCAGGATTCGGGCAACGAGATCCAGGATCCAGGCAACGAGATCCAGGATACGGGACCCGGGTAACGAAATCCAGGATATGGGATACGGGATCCGTGATATACGGGATCCGGATAACGGGATCCGTGATATACGGGATCCGGATAACGGGATCCAGGATCCGGGATACGGGATCCGGAAAACGGGATCCAGGATCCGGGCAACGGGATCCAGGATCCGGGCAACGAGATCCAGGATACGGGACCCGGGAAACGAGATCCGGGATACGAAATCCGGGAAATGGGATCCGGGATCCGATTTTTTTAAATTTAATTTCTGCGCGGACGAAGTCGCGGGCAAAAGCTAGTAGAATATAAAGATGTTTGCGACTTCCTAGTTCATGAGTGGGGATTTGAATGAACCGTCTGCATATTGCATGAATAACAAAATGAAACAATGGTGAAACGATTATTATAATCACGATATTTTTGTAATAGTCTCACTATTAAATGACGTCTGTCTCAGAGAGAAGAATTGATTTGAAGTTTGACAGTTTTTACCCGACTACGGCGGAGGGTTATGATTTTGACGAAGGGTTATGTATGTATGTTCATCTGTTCCCGCCTAACTTCCAAACTACTTGTCGTAATTTGACAAATGAGGTATCGTTAGAAGCGGCTTAATGGCGCGCTGGTTATTCCAAATAATGTTATTCTGTCAAAGCGTTATATTTATTTGGTGGATAAAAGTTATATGACGATCCTGAAACAAGCTCTGAAAAAGGCATACCTATTTATTAACCAAAGATAAATTAACTAAGGCCTTTTGATTTCCCGGGTGTAGGAATCCCTCCTCAATGCGAGGGGGAGTAAGGTCATAGTCCACTATACCAGCTTAATAACCATACGCTTATTTCAGTAAATACCAGGATACTTACTCGGCATAATTTCTTGTATCAAAGCTTTATAGCACAAACCTACTATCACTAAGTACTTTATCTCCAAGGCAACATCTTGATTTAACGTTACCCCATGTGTGGTTCCTTTGAATATCTCCAGCCTGCAGGTGTGTCCTCGGTCGGGTGCACTAACAATGCCCCGCGGCTGCGCCTGGCGACCGTCCAATACCTCCTTTATACTGAATACCGCTTCATTATAGCACAACAGCTGTGGGTGATAAATATATGGTAGAAATAACTAACTACTAGAAATTAGTAACTGTTAGAAATAATAATAATAATAATATCCGGGGACATTATTTTTACACACGGCTACCTGATCCCAAACTAAGCAGAGCTTGTACTATGGAAACCAGATAACTGATATTACTACATATACTACTTTTTATTTGTAAATACATACTTAATATACATATACACCCAGACTCCGGACATACAGACATGTTCATGCACACAAATGCATGTCACGGGTAGGAATCGAACCTACGACCTGCAGCGTGAAAGTCGCCTCCGCGCCAACCACGCTAACGGGCCCGTCGCCCGTACTATAATAAATAAGTAGATTTTGGTGAGCATCCTGTATTTTTTTGTAACTTGATAATATTTAAACCGATTGACGTTGTCGTCTCCGTTTTGCGCTGTCATAAAATAGAGTCAACAACATAAATTGGTGCAAATAAATAAAGAAAGAGAAACAAAAAAAAATATTGGCACAATGCTTCATCATGAGGGGGGGGGGGGTTACTGTAAAAAAATAATATGAAAGAAAAAGGGGTCAAGATTTTTATAGTGAAGTTTTGCTGTATTGAAACGTTTTGTAGAGGCCGTTCTCATCAACCGCTATGAACATGCATTGCTATACTTTTTACACGACTGCCCAAAAAAAAAGGAGTGTATATGTGTTTAGGGTTCATGTATGTATGTATGTTTGTATGTGAGATTCTTTATTCCACCATAACTTATAAATGCCTGAACGGATTTCGATGTATGGGATATCGTTAGAATCCATACATCATTCCGGGTAACACTGGGTATATTATTTTTGAATAAAAATAATATGGCGGCATTATGGCTCAACTTTAATATGTGAAAAAAAAATTTTTTCTTCCATTATTACAAAATGGGTATCAAATTGAAGGCCTTGATGAGCACAGTCCAAAACTGTAAAATTTATAGGCATAATTTAACATAGGTAGGGTGTACATGCTAAACAAATATATCATTTTTGGCTGCTGTCACTAAAATGCATAAAAAAAAAACAAACCGACTTCAAAAAACCTGATGCACTAAAAAGCCTGAAATAATATTTCTATTACCACCTCTGCCTACCCCTTCGGGAAAACCAGACGTGATAGTGTGTTATCGAGTATTTGGGGTCGGTGCCAATCTATCTTCTTACTTTTATAGTAGGTAGACTTGGCATACCAAGATTGGCACCGACTTCAAATACTCGATAACACACTATCACGTCTGGTTTTCCCGAAGGGGTAGGCAGAGGTGGTAATAGAAATATTATTTCAGGCTTTTTAGTGCATCAGGTTTTTTGAAGTCGGTTTGTTTTTTTTTATAAAAATAATTTTATTTCACGATTTTTAGTGGCGCCATACCAATGAACATTTTGGCATATTGAACCGTATGAAGTAAGCCCAACAAAAGGTAACTGCTGTAAATCGTTGAAGAATTCCCTCGACTGTCGATGGTCTCCATCATCAGACCTGTAATGGCACTTATAAACGATATGGGTGCAAAGTTCTCATCAATAGAAATGAATTAAGTCCAAACACAAGGTAGCTACTGTAAAACGTTGAGGAGTTCCCTTGACTGTCCTACGTCTTCATCATCAGACCCCTAATGACAGTCACAACCCATCTAGGTGTAAAGTTCTCATCAATACAAATTAATCAAGCCCAAACACCAGGTAATTGCTGTAAATCGTGGAGGAGTTCCCTCGACTGTCTTTCGGCTCCATCATCAGATCGACTCCAGACCTTCATAAAATTGTAGTGCTTTAAAATAGTTAATGAAAAAAATTACAAACGCACTAGTAGCCCCTACGATTTTCGAAGGTTCCCCTCGATTTCTCTGGGATGCCATCATCAGATCCTGGTTTCCTTATCATGGTACCACCGCTGGAATATCTCCTTTCCAACAAAAAAAGATTCATCAAAATGGGTTCATAAACGACGAAGTTATCGGCGAACACACATAAAAAAAAAAAAAAATACGGTCGAATTGAGAAACCTCCTCCTTTTTGAAGTCGGTTTAAAAACCTCCTCCTTTTTGAAGCCGGTTTAAAAATAAAAATAAATAATTTAAAAAATTAAAAACACGACTGCCCTGCCAAAAAACGAACTAAAAAGTATAAAACAAGTGCAGTGTCATTGCAGTCGGGGGACCGTTCTGTGGAACATATTTAATCCAAGAGGGCCCCCGACTGCAATGACACTGCACTTGTTTTATACTTTTTAGTTCGTTTTTTGGCAGGGCAGTCGTGTTTTTAATTTTTTAAATTATTTATTTTTTTACCTATGGCTCACGGCCACATACTCCAGCCTCTATTATTAAAACATTCCTTTCACACAGACCCAAAATCGAATTTCAATTCAGCGTTAGTGAATCCAATACCGCAAGTGAGAGCTAGGCCTACACAAAATGCCAGAGTATAGGTTTCCTATAATATTAATACTCGATTTCCATGCTGAAAGGTGGGTACCTTTGACTATACTAGAACAAAGGAATGCGGTTTGCGTATTGATGTATTATTTTAGCAGATATGATACCTCTTTACATTGCAATCACCAGACGTGTGCTCTGCGCGCCACTACATGCAGCGATATTTACACAAATGTTATCGCACTTGCAATTCGAGGCATTTCGAAGCGTATTATTATAATATCCTGGGACATTCTTTTACACACGGCTACCTGATCCCAAACTAAGCAAAGCTTGTACTTTGGAAACCAGATAACAGATATTACTACTTATTATACTACTTTTTGTTTGTAAATACATACTTAACCATAGTATTAATACGTGATATACATCATTACACCCAGACTCGGGACATACAGACATGTTCGTGCACACAACTGCATGTCAGGAATCGAACCTACGACCTGCAGCGTGGAAGGCCGAATGTTAGCCAAACACGCCAACGGGCCCATCAAAAATATACCCCAGAATATGAGCCGTATAGCAATACAGACATGTTTTCAACATTATTTTCCGCAAACGGCCGACTCGTGCTGTGTCCACGGACTCCGAATAGTAAGACATACTATTTTGTACAGTCACATGTCTCTTTCTTGGTAATATCTTTGGGTCTGCGGCTTTTCCTATTTATTGAATTTCAATGATATTGCTCGGATACTTCGATGGTCTGGCGAAAATTGTTACAGGTGACCTTTCGACCAATTTTGATCTTTATTTTGGAGACAATAAAGTGGGGTTTCGTGATATGTATTCCGTTTGAGAAACGGTATATTATGTACTTTTATCTTTCATGCCGGAATTGGCGAACTACTTCAATGTTTGAAGGACGCAACTTGATCCCGACTCCCGACGAAGCCTTTTGGATAAATAGAAAACTTAGGTGAGGCCAGTCTATATGTTTTAAGGGATCCAATGCCGTGAGGGTTAGCAATGTACGATATCCTTTTATATTGGTTTACAAACTTCATGGTCTTGTTAAGAAAGTGATAAGGGTTTATAGGTAGGCCTTTGAATGTGAAGCTCTACATAAATAACACGTTAACGGTATCCTTTAAGGCAGGTCAGGGAAATTTACAACAGATTTGAAACATTTAACCCTAAACCGCTTATTTGACGAGAGCTTGGCGCCGTAGTTTGAGCGTAGCACCCGATGCTCTTTGCATTGGGTAGTTACAGGTTCGATTCCTGCCAGATGCAAATTTCAGAAACGACCTTAGGTATGTATTTTTCTTGGTCTGGGTGTCACTGGGATCACACCCAATCACTTGTATGTTAGCCATAATATAAGGCGTGCTTAGTTTGGGACCATACAGTTAGTGGGTGTTAGTGTGGCGATATTTATTATTTCAGTAATATGTGTTTTAAAAAAGAAACATAATTCTTAATCGATTTACAATGGCGTTACAAAGCACTCTGTTTTGTAAAGCCCAGCAATGGATGAATTTTTAACCGACTTCAAAAAAGGAGGAGGTTCTATGTTCGGCTGAATGTATGTTTTTTTTTTTAGGTATGTTCACCGATTTCTCCGGCATTTATGAACCGATTTGAAAAATTCTTTTGTTGTTCGGTAGATCGCATCTCCAAGTTGGTCCCATAAAAAAATAATTCCTGGAATCAACCCCTAAGAGGGTAATTTTGGGGGGCGAAGGTAGTCTGAAAAAATTTTTTTTGTCCGATTGACTTGAAACTTAATATGTATATTTTTCATTAGAAATAATGAAACTCGTGTTTCAGGATTTTGGAAAAATCACCCCCCAAAGGGGTAGAACGAGGTGTTGAAGTTTGTATGGAGAGTTACCGTTTATCTTTAACGTTTATGAACCAATTTTTCTTTTGAAACTGTTATTTGGTAGGTCTAATTCATTTTGGTCCCGTAAAAAAATCATTTCGGAAATCAACCCCCAAAGGGGGAAACTAGGGGTAGAAGTACGGTAGAAAAATATATTTGTGTCCGATTGACTTGAAACTTAATATGTATACTCCATATAATAAATTAAGAAACTTTTGTTCTGGAATCTTGGAAAAGTCACTCTTCAAAGGGGTCATTTGGGGTGGTAAAGTTTGTATGGCGCCACTAAAAATCATGAAATAAATTTATATTTATAAAAAAATTAAAACCGACTTCAAAAAAACCTGGAGCACTAAAAAGCCTGAAATAATATTTATATTACCACCACTGCCTACCCCTTCGAGAAAATCAGGCGTGATGATGTGTTATCGAGAATTGGGGAATTATTTCAGGCTTTTTAGTGCTCCAGGTTTTTTGAAGTCGGTTTTTATTTTTTTATATATGTTTAGGGTACACTCATATTAGAGAAAGGAGAACCGCATCATTTGTAAGTTATCTTCATGAACCCAGCACGGTTATCTAGGTAGCCTAAGTAACTAGGTCCTAACGATTATATTCCAAGTCATGACAATGGTTTCAGTTTCAGAACTAAACTCGCTGAATTTAAAACGGCGGGCCCGTATCCGTTTGATAAAACCTACGCGTTTTGTGAGATATCAAAAGGTCGAATTTTGTTCATGGCTATACTATACATATTGTATGTATAAAGTCAAAGTCAAAGTCAAAGTCAAAGTCAAAAGGTTTTTATTCATGTAAGCTCATTAGAGCATTTATAAATAGTCAATATAAACAATATTTTAGCGTTACCACCGGTTCGTAATGTTGCTTCCATTGAGAAGAGCCGGCAAGAAACTCAATGGTTACTCTTTTCAAAAGAATAATTGTATACATTTTCAAACAGTAACGCTATGTGAGCAGGCATGCATTAACACAGTGTGAGTAAAAAAAGAAAATAAGGTATTTAAATAAAAATTAATAAAAACTAGCCTAGAAAGCTGTGCATGCCTACTCCCACTTAACTGTCAAACCAAAAGGTGAATATTTATAACGATTGTTTTGGTGTGATGCCTTCCGTGCTTAGGTCTTGTCTGTAAAAGTTTTGGAACAACGGTGTCAAGTGGAAAATGGGCGGACCAGTCCCCGCAAGCAGCGCCCGGAACCCGAGCATGACTTGAGCAGCGGCATCACCCTCCTCAACCATTTTAGAGGGAAGAGGGTGACCCGCTCCACAGAGCCACCGCAAGCAAGGACATTAGAGTGAGCATGACCGATCCATTACCGCAGTGACATAGTTCAACAAAGCTAAGTAAGCGTACGGCAAGACAACATCCGCTACAATTGACATACAAATGCTTGTCAATGGCTACATGATACATGATTTCCACAACTTAAAAAGGTGGTAATTGTGACTAATATGTCAATAGCGCTAAATTAAGAGAAGGAAGAGGAAAACAATAAATAAATAAGGAATAAATCAAAACAAGAAATTCTGAGGAATTATTCCCGTTCCGGTGGAGCTGGACCAGCACCTAGCCAAGCATCTTTATCTTTCAAATAATCATCTAATGTGTAGTAAGCCCGCTTACAAAACGTACGCTTTACACAAGTTTTGAATTTAGTTTCACTAAGACTAAGTATGTTTGGTGGTATTTTATTATAAAACTTGACACAGTATCCCATGAAAGATGTGTGAACTTTCGCAAGTCGAAAGCGCGGTTGATCTAATTTGTCTTTATTTCTAGTGTTATATCGATGACTCTCACCTAACTTTTTAAAGAGATGTAAATTTTTCCTAGTGTACATTATGTTTTCATAAATGTATTGGCATGGTACAGTCATAATGTTGATTTCCTTAAACCGTTCCCTCAAGGAGTCGCGACTTCCTAAATTATAGATGGCCCTAACGGCCCGCTTTTGTAAAATAAAAACAGATTCGATGTCAGCCGCCCTACCCCACAATAATATACCATACGACATGACACTATGAAAGTAACTAAAATAAACTATTCTCGCGGTGTCGATATCGGAAAGTTGTCTAATTGTTGTATAAGTTGTATAAGAACCGGGCTCCACTTGCGTGCTGCGCTGCGCTGCGCTGCGTCGTCGCAAGATTTTGTACTGGCACATCACCCTCCCCCGCTTCTTCTCTCGCCCGCTGACACTTTGATCCGTTGCGACGACGCAGCGCAACGCAACGCAGCGCGCAACTGGGGCCCGGCTCTTAGATCTATACTGCTTGCCTACTTAATTTTATTTTGTTTGAATGTTACAAGGTAAAAATAGTGGTATCTTGTGGCACTTGATCAAGGTGTCCATGGGGTAAATACTTAGGTACTTATTACTTAGATTTTTTATATAACTAAGGCGGAAAACCAACGTACGGCCCACCTGTTGTTAAGCAGTTTCCGTAGCCTATAGATGCTTGCAATAGCAAAGGTATCGCTCGCACGTTGTCGATCACACGGGATCGGGACAGAGCAGGGTGAAGGGAAGGGCTTCCGGCTCTCAAATTCATCGCACGAAACGCAACTAAAATACTTACTTTACGCCGATCTTCTGTGAGAGTGTGGTACTACCCCATTTGAGCTAGTCCGTTTTTTTTTTTTTTTTCTATTCCAGGGGGATTACCGCAATATTCAGTTAATACTATATGTTATACTATCAAACATTGGTACACAATCGATTGGTTCCCGAGGTAGCGTGTCAAAACAAACAGACAGTGACCCACATGCTACGGTTAACGGAAACTACGTTTATTTGTTACATTGTCGCTAATAGGTTGTTCAATAATATGGTGAAATTTCTCTTTGCTTGAGTTAGAAAAACTAACTGGATTATTTAAAATAGATGAGATGACAATGTTGCAGTTTTCTTGTTATAGTCTAGTACCTACTGGGTAGCTATTCTGTAACGACTAACTCATACCTCACGAGTAAATCTACTGGTGAAATGTGAAATTTCAATACCTTTTAGTATGTAAACATCTTTCTAAGATACACTGAAGAGTGACCTTCACCGATCGACTTACCGGATTAACCCTGGATTTTATCAAAGAAAATATGTGTCTGAACATATACTAATAGGGTTGCCATAAAGAATATGGTCAAGGATTAAAAAAAAAGCAAAAAGCTAAAAGCATGCACGGCGTCGTCGCGCGCAGCTGTTGTACTGCATCCTCCTCTATCGCATGAAATAGTACTCGGATACGCAATGCTTCTCTGTCAATCAATTTTTCAATTTGAAATTTTTAATTTCAAAGCCCGGCTACCGTTATTCGTGACAAGATTTTCACAAGCAACACTGTACACTGTATTCGCAATAAAATTGCCTTCATTTTGATATAATTTTCATTTGGCAAGCAAGTCGGTGAAAATTGTTTTTTTTTTTATAATTTTAATTAATCATAGCCATGACCATATTTTTTACGGCAACCCTATTGGTATAAGTCCAGAAACATATTTTCTTTGATAAAATCTAGGGTTGCTCCGGTAAGTAGATCGTTAAAGGTCGTCCTTAAGTGTATCTCGTACTATATTACTAACATCGTTTTAAGAAACATACTGTTTGATGCCTATTGAAAAATAATAGCACTGCTGAGATTAATCTGATTAGTTTATCCATTGTCTGGATTGTGAAACGATTGAGAAAAGAAATTGTATTATAAGAATAAGAATTAGAGAGTTGATAAATACGAAATATTGCAGTTGTAGTAAATTGCCTGAAATTAATAGTTCATAAGTGTCCTGAACATTGGTTATGCTGATAAGTAAATGCAAAGTCAAAGTCAAGTCAAAGTCAAAAGGTTTTTATTCATGTAAGCTCATTAGAGCATTTATAAATAGTCAATATAAACAATATTTTAGCGTTACCACCGGTTCGTAATGTTGCTTCCATTGAGAAGAGCCGGCAAGAAACTCAATGGTTACTCTTTTCAAAAGAATAATTGTATACATTTTCAAACAGTAACGCTATGTGAGCAGGCAGGCATTAACACAGTGTGAGTAAAAAAAAACAAAATAAGGTATTTAAATAAAAATAAACAAAAACTAGCATAGAAAGCTGTGCATGCCTACTCCCACTTAACAGTCAAACCAAAAGGTGAATATTTAGAACGATTGTTTTGGTGTGATGCCTTCCGTGCTTAGGTCTGGTCTGTAAAAGTTTTGGAACAACGGTGTCAAGTGGAAAATGGGCGGACCAGTCCCCGCAAGCAGCGCCCGGAACCCGAGCATGACTTGAGCAGCGGCATCACCCTCCTCAACCATTTTAGAGGGAAGAGGGTGACCCGCTCCACAGAGCCACCGCAAGCAAGGACATTAGAGTGAGCATGACCGATCCATTAGCGCAGCGACATAGTTCAACAAAGCTAAGTAAGCGTACGGCAAGACAACATCCGCTACAATTGACATACAAATGCTTGTCAATGGCTACATGATACATGATTTCCACAACTTAAAAAGGTGGTAATTGTGACTAATATGTCAATAGCGCTAAATTAAGAGAAGGAAGAGGAAAACAATAAATAAAAAATTCTGAGGAATTATTCCCGTTCCGGTGGAGCTGGACCAGCACCTAGCCAAGCATCTTTATCTTTCAAATAATCATCTAATGTGTAGTAAGCCCGCTTACAAAGCGTACGCTTTACACAAGTTTTGAATTTTGTTTCACTAAGACTAAGTATGCTTGGTGGTATTTTATTATAAAACTTGACACAGTATCCCATGAAAGATGTGTGAACTTTCGCAAGTCGAAAGTGCGGTTGATCTAATTTGTCTTTATTTCTAGTGTTATATCGATGACTCTCACCTAACTTTTTAACTGCATAGACTTGAACTTAATTAAAAACGATTAAAACAAAAGTAAATCAATGGATACTGTTTTATTGGTAAGTACCTAAGTATTCCAATTTTATTTCATGGTTTCGATGTAAAAACAAGTTGAGAGATAAAAATATGAGTGGTTCTTCAAATTGCCCGCAATTTTCAAAGTCAAAGTCAAAGTCAAAGTCAAAAGGTTTTTATTCATGTAAGCTCATTAGAGCATTTATAAATAGTCAATATAAACAATATTTTAGCATTACCACCGGTTCGTAATGTTGCTTCCATTGAGAAGAGCCGGCAAGAAACTCAATGGTTACTCTTTTCAAAAGAATAATTGTATACATTTTCAAACAGTAACGCTATGTGAGCAGGCATGCATTAACACAGTGTGAGTAAAAAAAGAAAATAAGGTATTTAAATAAAAATTAATAAAAACTAGCCTAGAAAGCTGTGCATGCCTACTCCCACTTAACTGTCAAACCAAAAGGTGAATATTTATAACGATTGTTTTGGTGTGATGCCTTCCGTGCTTAGGTCTTGTCTGTAAAAGTTTTGGAACAACGGTGTCAAGTGGAAAATGGGCGGACCAGTCCCCGCAAGCAGCGCCCGGAACCCGAGCATGACTTGAGCAGCGGCATCACCCTCCTCAACCATTTTAGAGGGAAGAGGGTGACCCGCTCCACAGAGCCACCGCAAGCAAGGACATTAGAGTGAGCATGACCGATCCATTACCGCAGTGACATAGTTCAACAAAGCTAAGTAAGCGTACGGCAAGACAACATCCGCTACAATTGACATACAAATGCTTGTCAATGGCTACATGATACATGATTTCCACAACTTAAAAAGGTGGTAATTGTGACTAATATGTCAATAGCGCTAAATTAAGAGAAGGAATTTTATTAAAATACCCCCCAATTTGCTATCACAATACACAGGATGCACCACAATTTATATTGTACCATCTACATTTAATTAGTAACGACATCAGCGGGTCTAACTGCGTCACTATGCAATATTGCTTATGAATTGCAATTCCAATTCATCAAATGAACCGTTTTGCATTTCATCTAATTTCGGTAATATGGGCACAGATGAACCGCGATTCACGAGCAATTCTGCTCCATAGACAATTTCATATCTGAATCCTTTTTTTTTTTTTAATTTGTTTTACTGCCCTAGATACAAGCCCTTTAGAGCCATGGTATTCAAGGTTGCTATAGAAAAACGATAAAATCCATAAAGTTATGGTTGAATTTATTTTGATCTTATTTTATTAAGAATAATTGCTTTTGTAAAAACATTAATTAGATACGTACATAAAATACATTATAAGGTATAGTAACATCTTTAAAATTATTGAAAATCGGGCAATTTTTTTTTGTTGATTCACGTTTAATGGTTTTTGTAGTTCGAAATGGCACCTATTAGGTACCTACTTGACGGTATCCGCTGCGCTATATGATTCACGATAGAGACGCAGTAGGTAGGACTTCAAGCCTCCCACTCTGACTGAGCTGGTTTTCCTGTTAAGTCCGGCCAGCCAGACGCTCCGTCTTGCCTGCGTAGTCCAGTTTGTGCAATGATGACAAAAAGGCGGAATGGACTATGCAAACCTCCCTCAGTAGGTAGATATCACTGAGAGCTCGTCACCTTTGACTATACCTTTGTGACTTAGGCCGGTCACATACATACGGAATTCCGATTCGGAATCCCGTTTCGAAATATCGAATCGGTGGTTCCAAACGCAGTAAATTCATGTCATCCATCCATCAATGTATGGACGTATCGCGTACGGAACCACCGATTCGGAATTCCGTATGTACCTATGTGGCCGCCCTTAGGTACTTTAAAGAAAAATACTAGGTACCTACCTAGGTACCTTACGTTAACACTGGCTATATGAGAGAACGAAGCCATAAAAAAAATCCCTATCGTAACTTACGAGGTATTTTTTTATCGTTTTTCTTTTTTTGTTATGTCTTTGCTCTCTCATATAGCCAGTGTCAAGTATAGGTAGGTAACTAGGCATAAGTTTTGAAATGTGTCAAACACAGATAAGGCTCTTTTGGCCATGCCTACAAAATACCCCCCAAACCCTGTCAATAAAGTGGCAGATACATTATTGACAAATTACCTTTTACAAATCATGATTCACCACTTTTGTTCCAATTACCCACACTCAGAACATAATATTATTATAATTGATAATTCTATCAACCTAGAGCACCTGCGTTGGCATGTTGAGGGGTCGTCGTGGAGACTCTTGATGTTCATGTTAAGTAATATTTCGTAATACATAAAAAACAATAAACATCTTCATAGGTTATGATAAATAGGTATGGTACCTATTTCCTATATATAAGTTTCTCTCTGACCTATTTGTCATTAAATTGACATTGACAATTTGCAACATTGCAATTCATCTTTCTTCGTGGACCATATTACCAATTTCATATAACTGTCAAATAGATGAATTGCGATTCATAATATGAATTGCTTGGGAGTAACCATCTTACGATTTCGGTGAATCATATTATGATCATAAAGTGATTCATTTTTGTGATCGAGTTAGCCCCACTGATATCAATTTTCCGACCCCGAATACGTTCTGCAGGTCACGAAAAACCTGCGACCACGGTACGCTCAATTTAATACAATTTCCGCTCGACCGTGATGTTTTTGCGACCATTCGATACCCATTGTATCGATTAAAGCATCGATAAACCGATTCGGTCATTCGATTCGGAGATTCTGTTGGAAACAATGGGTTCGTAATTTAAAACATGTTACAGGTGTCTTTGTACACGCTGTGCATTTCTTAATTTTATTTTTGACATTTATGATTGTCAGAGAGAAATGAATCTTATTGGTTTACGTTATGGTTCATCTATACAGGATGTTAAGTTTGAGGAGAGACATATTCAAGCCCATGATTCATGCTTAACCGTAACAAAAATAAAACACTAATAAATAATACTTACAGAAAAGTAAAAAAAAATACATAAGTTAATAAAATATTGAATAAAAATAGACAGAGCATAAATTTAAAAAAACCTACCGACTATGGTATATATAGACTGTGAAGTCTATTTATACCATAATATTATTTATTAAACTAGCTCATGCTAGTGTAATAAATAAAATGTTATTTTTTTTCAATAGTTTGTTTATTTTCCTTTCTAATAGCTAAACAAAACAGACAGAACAATAACCTCTCTTCTTTTTTTTAAGGTTGTGTATGATTGTTGTGTTCATAACAAAATATTTTTAATCATAAAAAAAAGCAAAAGAAGATCCCCTCTGACACTTCAGCCTATAAGCAGGCACCCAAGTGTATAGACAATGCACCATGGGTTAATTTATGCTCTATCTTTAAACGCTTCTAAAACGAAAAAAAAGGATACCCTATGAATGCCTGACATTTTAATGTCAAAATATTAATTGGAAAGAATCCAGTTTCAAATTATTGATCCAATTTGCACGCTCATCGTCACAAGGTCACTAGATTCGATCAGGAAATTTAAGTACCTGATTCGATATTAAAATTATTACATCATTAAAATAAAACGCCATTTTAATATAAAGCATTAATTTTGCATAAATTAATTGGAGTTTTTTTTAAACTTATTGGGAGAATGCGCCAGTTGATTGACATTTATTAATCGAAATATGTATATTTTGTTAAATAAAAATGTTTCAGCAAAGTAATGAAATGAGAAAATCTCATTTCTACTACATGATGCAAAAAAGTTTAAAAGTTTGGGCTGGTATATTATAAATGTTACAAGGAAAGGACTTGGTCTCTAGTTTCATTACAGAGCTCTGTAAACATAATTTAAAATATTCGTAATATAAATACGAAAGCAAGCAAGCGTTAAGAAAATACTTCGTTCAATATCAACTGTATATTAAAATCTTAAATGAAAATCTACCACAAGATTTGAAGACTTTTAATATAACATGTGGTATTTGGTATATTTAAATTTAAATTTCTAGCATTGCAATTCAAAAAGAGACTGTAGGTATTTACCACAGAGTAAAGACTAAAGAAAGAGGTGCCCTTATTAGATATATGTATGAAAAAACGTGGTCATTGTTTTTTCATTTTCATTGTTCTATCTACCGGTAAACAGTTGAACTACTCGCTTCGTTTTATGTCGATGTTAGTACTAGGCCGACCACTCGGCCGGGTTGCTTAGGGCTAGTCCCCTTAGTAATTGGTCCATGGTATTTACACATTATTTGAATTGTTTAATTTTCTGAAATACCTTGGTACTAATATTTTTCTGTAGTATTTACTTTTGAATAAGTACGTATTTGCTGCATTGTATGTTCTATTTAGGTCTGATATCTCCTCACCCTATTTCAATTAAAATCTTTTGTTATTAATCGCGAACTTAGTGAACGCTTAACAATGCTATCTACATTGAAGTTAGAAACAGTAATAAGGTATGTATAGTGTAGCTGTTCAAAATCGTTCACTATTAGTAATAGTAAGTAATCAATTAATTCAGTATTATTTTAATTAGTCTAAAAGGACATGCTATTAATAAACACATTAGCTGATTGACACTATTCACATACTTATAATATTCCGAATAAAGGTCAAGTTTCCTACTGCTCCACCAATCCAACTAGGAACCTATCAAATGTGACGTCACCCGCACAAAAAGGCGGTGGCGGTGTGCAGGAGGTGTGGCGGGCGGGGAAGCCGCATTCCATCCGAGTTCCTAGTTGGCTTGGTGGAATAGTAGACCTGTATCAATCACTAGGCATGATTTTGTAAAATCACTCATATAATGAGTAGTAGTGTTTGAGGGGCTCATAGCCAGCTGCAATCACTGATCAGTAAACGACCGGAGGTTAAGCAACGCTAGGCAAGATCAGTCAGAGATGGGTGACCATCTAGTGGGATTTGAACTGAGCATCTCCGTGCTTCGGATGACACGTAAAAAGTCGGTCCCGGTTGTTGTCATCTAGGCAGCAGTCGGTAAGCCTTGTCAGAGGCCTTCGGGCGGCTTGAACAACTCTGAAACCAGGTTGGCCACTAACCATATGATAAGAAGAAGAAGATTTAGTAACCGAACAGTCAATTTTCAATGTCTTAGGCCCTGGCCGCACCTGGTAAGTGACTGCGATGCACTGCGAGCTTAACTAAACTCTGTCAAAAGGCCTATTACAAAATCTCGGATTACTTGGAAGATAAATCAGCTTGGGACTGATCGCTCAAATACACTTCGTTATAACAGTGTCATGTTAAAGTGTAGCGTGTCTTGCCTTGCTTATTTCGGAAGGCAGCACACTGGAGCTATTTTTTAACAAAATACATTGTATTAAAATAAATAAATGGCGATTTAAAAAAAAAAAACAATGTAAAAATGACAAGCCCGCTGAGTTTCTTGCCGGATCTTCTCAGTCGAGGTCGCGTTTCCGATCCGGCGGTAGAAGTTAAGGAACATACATACATACATATACTCACGCCTGTATCCCAAGGGGGTAGGCAGAGACTATTGATTGCCACGTGCTACGATTCTGACACACCTCTTTTGCTTCATCCACATTCATACATCTTCTCATGCACTGCCGTCGGTTGAGGGTGCTACGGACTTGACCTTTCTGGAAGAGACCATTGATTTGGCCGTGAAAAGTTCTCCTTGGGCGCCCTCTTCCGACGCATCCACTTACTTTCGCTCCGTATATCTCTTTCGTCAATCGACTTTCACTCATCCTCTCTACATGGCCAAACCATCCAAGTTAAGGAAATAATGTAAAATTACAATTTGTAAGTGCCCCCGTAGGCCTAAACAAAATAAATGATTTGAATTGAATTGAATTACAACTAACTTAATTAACGCTTGGTTACGTAATAAATCGTCCATCTATTGATCCGAATTACTTCGATCACACTTACTTAATGGTATTGAAAACTGGACACTGCAATCGCAATGTTATCAAACAGCTAAAGAGCGGGTTAACATCGGTTTCAAATCAGCGTTGTAATCATAACAGGATGGTTCCATACGACTGTTGTTTGTGACTAGTGTTTGAATACAAATGGCATCGTACAATTCCTCTTCCATTTTCGGTGTTTTCAAATAACTTATTCAATAATTTACTGAAATTTTCAGCAGCGCCCGGAACCCGAGCATGACTTGAGCAGCGGCATCACCCTCCTCAACCATTTTAGAGGGAAGAGGGTGACCCGCTCCACAGAGCCACCGCAAGCAAGGACATTAGAGTGAGCATGACCGATCCATTACCGCAGTGACATAGTTCAACAAAGCTAAGTAAGCGTACGGCAAGACAACATCCGCTACAATTGACATACAAATGCTTGTCAATGGCTACATGATACATGATTTCCACAACTTAAAAAGGTGGTAATTGTGACTAATATGTCAATAGCGCTAAATTAAGAGAAGGAAGAGGAAAACAATAAATAAATAGGGAATAAATCAAAACAAGAAATTCTGAGGAATTATTCCCGTTCCGGTGGAGCTGGACCAGCACCTAGCCAAGCATCTTTATCTTTCAAATAATCATCTAATGTGTAGTAAGCCCGCTTACAAAGCGTACGCTTTACACAAGTTTTGAATTTAGTTTCACTAAGACTAAGTATGTTTGGTGGTATTTTATTATAAAACTTGACACAGTATCCCATGAAAGATGTGTGAACTTTCGCAAGTCGAAAGCGCGGTTGATCTAATTTGTCTTTATTTCTAGTGTTATATCGATGACTCTCACCTAACTTTTTAAAGAGATGTAAATTTTTCCTAGTGTACATTATGTTTTCATAAATGTATTGGCATGGTACAGTCATAATGTTGATTTCCTTAAACCGTTCCCTCAAGGAGTCGCGACTTCCTAAATTATAGATGGCCCTAACGGCCCGCTTTTGTAAAATAAAAACAGATTCGATGTCAGCCGCCCTACCCCACAATAATATACCATACGACATGACACTATGAAAGTAACTAAAATAAACTATTCTCGCGGTGTCGATATCGGAAAGTTGTCTAATTGTTGTATAAGTTGTATAAGAACCGGGCTCCACTTGCGTGCTGCGCTGCGCTGCGCTGCGTCGTCGCAAGATTTTGTACTGGCACATCACCCTCCCCCGCTTCTTCTCTCGCCCGCTGACACTTTGATCCGTTGCGACGACGCAGCGCAACGCAACGCAGCGCGCAACTGGGGCCCGGCTCTTAGATCTATACTGCTTGCCTACTTAATTTTATTTTGTTTGAATGTTACAAGGTAAAAATAGTGGTATCTTGTGGCACTTGATCAAGGTGTCCATGGGGTAAATACTTAGGTACTTATTACTTAGATTTTTTATATAACTAAGGCGGAAAACCAACGTACGGCCCACCTGTTGTTAAGCAGTTTCCGTAGCCTATAGATGCTTGCAATAGCAAAGGTATCGCTCGCACGTTGTCGATCACACGGGATCGGGACAGAGCAGGGTGAAGGGAAGGGCTTCCGGCTCTCAAATTCATCGCACGAAACGCAACTAAAATACTTACTTTACGCCGATCTTCTGTGAGAGTGTGGTACTACCCCATTTGAGCTAGTCCGTTTTTTTTTTTTTTTTCTATTCCAGGGGGATTACCGCAATATTCAGTTAATACTATATGTTATACTATCAAACATTGGTACACAATCGATTGGTTCCCGAGGTAGCGTGTCAAAACAAACAGACAGTGACCCACATGCTACGGTTAACGGAAACTACGTTTATTTGTTACATTGTCGCTAATAGGTTGTTCAATAATATGGTGAAATTTCTCTTTGCTTGAGTTAGAAAAACTAACTGGATTATTTAAAATAGATGAGATGACAATGTTGCAGTTTTCTTGTTATAGTCTAGTACCTACTGGGTAGCTATTCTGTAACGACTAACTCATACCTCACGAGTAAATCTACTGGTGAAATGTGAAATTTCAATACCTTTTAGTATGTAAACATCTTTCTAAGATACACTGAAGAGTGACCTTCACCGATCGACTTACCGGATTAACCCTGGATTTTATCAAAGAAAATATGTGTCTGAACATATACTAATAGGGTTGCCATAAAGAATATGGTCAAGGATTAAAAAAAAAGCAAAAAGCTAAAAGCATGCACGGCGTCGTCGCGCGCAGCTGTTGTACTGCATCCTCCTCTATCGCATGAAATAGTACTCGGATACGCAATGCTTCTCTGTCAATCAATTTTTCAATTTGAAATTTTTAATTTCAAAGCCCGGCTACCGTTATTCGTGACAAGATTTTCACAAGCAACACTGTACACTGTATTCGCAATAAAATTGCCTTCATTTTGATATAATTTTCATTTGGCAAGCAAGTCGGTGAAAATTGTTTTTTTTTTTATAATTTTAATTAATCATAGCCATGACCATATTTTTTACGGCAACCCTATTGGTATAAGTCCAGAAACATATTTTCTTTGATAAAATCTAGGGTTGCTCCGGTAAGTAGATCGTTAAAGGTCGTCCTTAAGTGTATCTCGTACTATATTACTAACATCGTTTTAAGAAACATACTGTTTGATGCCTATTGAAAAATAATAGCACTGCTGAGATTAATCTGATTAGTTTATCCATTGTCTGGATTGTGAAACGATTGAGAAAAGAAATTGTATTATAAGAATAAGAATTAGAGAGTTGATAAATACGAAATATTGCAGTTGTAGTAAATTGCCTGAAATTAATAGTTCATAAGTGTCCTGAACATTGGTTATGCTGATAAGTAAATGCAAAGTCAAAGTCAAAGTCAAGTCAAAGTCAAAAGGTTTTTATTCATGTAAGCTCATTAGAGCATTTATAAATAGTCAATATAAACAATATTTTAGCGTTACCACCGGTTCGTAATGTTGCTTCCATTGAGAAGAGCCGGCAAGAAACTCAATGGTTACTCTTTTCAAAAGAATAATTGTATACATTTTCAAACAGTAACGCTATGTGAGCAGGCAGGCATTAACACAGTGTGAGTAAAAAAAAACAAAATAAGGTATTTAAATAAAAATAAACAAAAACTAGCATAGAAAGCTGTGCATGCCTACTCCCACTTAACAGTCAAACCAAAAGGTGAATATTTAGAACGATTGTTTTGGTGTGATGCCTTCCGTGCTTAGGTCTGGTCTGTAAAAGTTTTGGAACAACGGTGTCAAGTGGAAAATGGGCGGACCAGTCCCCGCAAGCAGCGCCCGGAACCCGAGCATGACTTGAGCAGCGGCATCACCCTCCTCAACCATTTTAGAGGGAAGAGGGTGACCCGCTCCACAGAGCCACCGCAAGCAAGGACATTAGAGTGAGCATGACCGATCCATTAGCGCAGCGACATAGTTCAACAAAGCTAAGTAAGCGTACGGCAAGACAACATCCGCTACAATTGACATACAAATGCTTGTCAATGGCTACATGATACATGATTTCCACAACTTAAAAAGGTGGTAATTGTGACTAATATGTCAATAGCGCTAAATTAAGAGAAGGAAGAGGAAAACAATAAATAAAAAATTCTGAGGAATTATTCCCGTTCCGGTGGAGCTGGACCAGCACCTAGCCAAGCATCTTTATCTTTCAAATAATCATCTAATGTGTAGTAAGCCCGCTTACAAAGCGTACGCTTTACACAAGTTTTGAATTTTGTTTCACTAAGACTAAGTATGCTTGGTGGTATTTTATTATAAAACTTGACACAGTATCCCATGAAAGATGTGTGAACTTTCGCAAGTCGAAAGTGCGGTTGATCTAATTTGTCTTTATTTCTAGTGTTATATCGATGACTCTCACCTAACTTTTTAACTGCATAGACTTGAACTTAATTAAAAACGATTAAAACAAAAGTAAATCAATGGATACTGTTTTATTGGTAAGTACCTAAGTATTCCAATTTTATTTCATGGTTTCGATGTAAAAACAAGTTGAGAGATAAAAATATGAGTGGTTCTTCAAATTGCCCGCAATTTTATTAAAATACCCCCCAATTTGCTATCACAATACACAGGATGCACCACAATTTATATTGTACCATCTACATTTAATTAGTAACGACATCAGATATCAATTTTCCGACCCCGAATACGTTCTGCAGGTCACGAAAAACCTGCGACCACGGTACGCTCAATTTAATACAATTTCCGCTCGACCGTGATGTTTTTGCGACCATTCGATACCCATTGTATCGATTAAAGCATCGATAAACCGATTCGGTCATTCGATTCGGAGATTCTGTTGGAAACAATGGGTTCGTAATTTAAAACATGTTACAGGTGTCTTTGTACACGCTGTGCATTTCTTAATTTTATTTTTGACATTTATGATTGTCAGAGAGAAATGAATCTTATTGGTTTACGTTATGGTTCATCTATACAGGATGTTAAGTTTGAGGAGAGACATATTCAAGCCCATGATTCATGCTTAACCGTAACAAAAATAAAACACTAATAAATAATACTTACAGAAAAGTAAAAAAAAATACATAAGTTAATAAAATATTGAATAAAAATAGACAGAGCATAAATTTAAAAAAACCTACCGACTATGGTATATATAGACTGTGAAGTCTATTTATACCATAATATTATTTATTAAACTAGCTCATGCTAGTGTAATAAATAAAATGTTATTTTTTTTCAATAGTTTGTTTATTTTCCTTTCTAATAGCTAAACAAAACAGACAGAACAATAACCTCTCTTCTTTTTTTTAAGGTTGTGTATGATTGTTGTGTTCATAACAAAATATTTTTAATCATAAAAAAAAGCAAAAGAAGATCCCCTCTGACACTTCAGCCTATAAGCAGGCACCCAAGTGTATAGACAATGCACCATGGGTTAATTTATGCTCTATCTTTAAACGCTTCTAAAACGAAAAAAAAGGATACCCTATGAATGCCTGACATTTTAATGTCAAAATATTAATTGGAAAGAATCCAGTTTCAAATTATTGATCCAATTTGCACGCTCATCGTCACAAGGTCACTAGATTCGATCAGGAAATTTAAGTACCTGATTCGATATTAAAATTATTACATCATTAAAATAAAACGCCATTTTAATATAAAGCATTAATTTTGCATAAATTAATTGGAGTTTTTTTTAAACTTATTGGGAGAATGCGCCAGTTGATTGACATTTATTAATCGAAATATGTATATTTTGTTAAATAAAAATGTTTCAGCAAAGTAATGAAATGAGAAAATCTCATTTCTACTACATGATGCAAAAAAGTTTAAAAGTTTGGGCTGGTATATTATAAATGTTACAAGGAAAGGACTTGGTCTCTAGTTTCATTACAGAGCTCTGTAAACATAATTTAAAATATTCGTAATATAAATACGAAAGCAAGCAAGCGTTAAGAAAATACTTCGTTCAATATCAACTGTATATTAAAATCTTAAATGAAAATCTACCACAAGATTTGAAGACTTTTAATATAACATGTGGTATTTGGTATATTTAAATTTAAATTTCTAGCATTGCAATTCAAAAAGAGACTGTAGGTATTTACCACAGAGTAAAGACTAAAGAAAGAGGTGCCCTTATTAGATATATGTATGAAAAAACGTGGTCATTGTTTTTTCATTTTCATTGTTCTATCTACCGGTAAACAGTTGAACTACTCGCTTCGTTTTATGTCGATGTTAGTACTAGGCCGACCACTCGGCCGGGTTGCTTAGGGCTAGTCCCCTTAGTAATTGGTCCATGGTATTTACACATTATTTGAATTGTTTAATTTTCTGAAATACCTTGGTACTAATATTTTTCTGTAGTATTTACTTTTGAATAAGTACGTATTTGCTGCATTGTATGTTCTATTTAGGTCTGATATCTCCTCACCCTATTTCAATTAAAATCTTTTGTTATTAATCGCGAACTTAGTGAACGCTTAACAATGCTATCTACATTGAAGTTAGAAACAGTAATAAGGTATGTATAGTGTAGCTGTTCAAAATCGTTCACTATTAGTAATAGTAAGTAATCAATTAATTCAGTATTATTTTAATTAGTCTAAAAGGACATGCTATTAATAAACACATTAGCTGATTGACACTATTCACATACTTATAATATTCCGAATAAAGGTCAAGTTTCCTACTGCTCCACCAATCCAACTAGGAACCTATCAAATGTGACGTCACCCGCACAAAAAGGCGGTGGCGGTGTGCAGGAGGTGTGGCGGGCGGGGAAGCCGCATTCCATCCGAGTTCCTAGTTGGCTTGGTGGAATAGTAGACCTGTATCAATCACTAGGCATGATTTTGTAAAATCACTCATATAATGAGTAGTAGTGTTTGAGGGGCTCATAGCCAGCTGCAATCACTGATCAGTAAACGACCGGAGGTTAAGCAACGCTAGGCAAGATCAGTCAGAGATGGGTGACCATCTAGTGGGATTTGAACTGAGCATCTCCGTGCTTCGGATGACACGTAAAAAGTCGGTCCCGGTTGTTGTCATCTAGGCAGCAGTCGGTAAGCCTTGTCAGAGGCCTTCGGGCGGCTTGAACAACTCTGAAACCAGGTTGGCCACTAACCATATGATAAGAAGAAGAAGATTTAGTAACCGAACAGTCAATTTTCAATGTCTTAGGCCCTGGCCGCACCTGGTAAGTGACTGCGATGCACTGCGAGCTTAACTAAACTCTGTCAAAAGGCCTATTACAAAATCTCGGATTACTTGGAAGATAAATCAGCTTGGGACTGATCGCTCAAATACACTTCGTTATAACAGTGTCATGTTAAAGTGTAGCGTGTCTTGCCTTGCTTATTTCGGAAGGCAGCACACTGGAGCTATTTTTTAACAAAATACATTGTATTAAAATAAATAAATGGCGATTTAAAAAAAAAAAACAATGTAAAAATGACAAGCCCGCTGAGTTTCTTGCCGGATCTTCTCAGTCGAGGTCGCGTTTCCGATCCGGCGGTAGAAGTTAAGGAACATACATACATACATATACTCACGCCTGTATCCCAAGGGGGTAGGCAGAGACTATTGATTGCCACGTGCTACGATTCTGACACACCTCTTTTGCTTCATCCACATTCATACATCTTCTCATGCACTGCCGTCGGTTGAGGGTGCTACGGACTTGACCTTTCTGGAAGAGACCATTGATTTGGCCGTGAAAAGTTCTCCTTGGGCGCCCTCTTCCGACGCATCCACTTACTTTCGCTCCGTATATCTCTTTCGTCAATCGACTTTCACTCATCCTCTCTACATGGCCAAACCATCCAAGTTAAGGAAATAATGTAAAATTACAATTTGTAAGTGCCCCCGTAGGCCTAAACAAAATAAATGATTTGAATTGAATTGAATTACAACTAACTTAATTAACGCTTGGTTACGTAATAAATCGTCCATCTATTGATCCGAATTACTTCGATCACACTTACTTAATGGTATTGAAAACTGGACACTGCAATCGCAATGTTATCAAACAGCTAAAGAGCGGGTTAACATCGGTTTCAAATCAGCGTTGTAATCATAACAGGATGGTTCCATACGACTGTTGTTTGTGACTAGTGTTTGAATACAAATGGCATCGTACAATTCCTCTTCCATTTTCGGTGTTTTCAAATAACTTATTCAATAATTTACTGAAATTTTCTCGTGAAATGTGAGGATGTGGGTTCTATAGGTGTAAGAAGTGCACAGTCCTTTGAAAGCAGACACTCTTCCAGACTAGGGCACTTTGTACGGCCCAGAGCTGCTATTACGAAACAGCTGGCCTACTCCGAAATACGAACCTAACGTTCCGGCTGACGGATTGTCGTGATTTGACATTTCTTCTTTCGTTTTTCTCTACGATTTGACATTGTTTTGATCGTAAATCGAATCCGTACTTCGGACGATCCGTCAGCGACGTATTTCGGAGTAACCCCCCTGGTACGAAAGCAATAATTCTGTTTCATTCGGGCTTTGAATTTTGACGCATTTTTATAGTAAAGTGCCAAAATCACGAACGAAAGAAACAAATGGTCCGAATTCATAATAAGCCCCCAGAAATTGAACCATGCGACGGCCAGAAATTGGGTTGATCAAAATAATAATATACAATTGATGGTTATACAATTTGTATAATTATTTATCTGTAAATACATTGACAATAACGTCAACCCCTAACTCAACACATTCCCCATAGACTTTGAAACGTAATTGAAAACAAAAATAACAACTTAAGTCGGGGACAGCAGCTTTCGAGGCATTTTTGGAGGCTTTCTCCTCTTAGACGAGTGGAGTAAAAATGTTGAAAAAAATATCACCGTATTAACTGAACCCTCATCTTTAAAAAATAAGCAGGAAAAAAGTTCTTTCTGCTCTTTTTCCATGTGAAAAAAAAAATCAAAATAAAGCTGTTTTCGTCTTAATATTTCTATCTCCTTCTAAACGGCTTGGAATTTTTTATTATTTTTTTCGCCAAAAGATGGAGAAAGACAATACCTAAAAAAATTAAGATCGATTTTGGTGATGCAATAGTTTTTCACGTCACAATTAATGATTTTCGATATTTTCGCAAAAAAAGTGGGCGGGGCTAGTGCGCTCTCGACCAATCCAGACGGCGGAAACGCGCGGTGGGGAAGCGGGGCCTTAACTCAGCTTTTCCTTACCATTGTTACAAGCAATCCCTTATCGTTTCCAGTAATGATGACAGATACAATAAAATAACTTCCGTGGCGGACCCGCAACATCATTATAAGGGTCGTTTCAAACCGCCGAACCCTAAATTGATATAATCTTAAAAACATTTTAACCGCAAAGAATAATCCTTTAAATTGCGACTATATTACATCACATATTGAGCTCACATTCGAGAATCTCTTTCAACAGAATAACTCATGGTTTAGGAACGTTCGTAGACCGTAATAAAATAAGCATTAGAGCAACATCAGTCACTACTTGCGTCAAAAGTTTTGGGCTCCCGACCCGCAGCGTTACCTTTTTGCGTTAATTTATTTAACAACCAAGTAAATTTAAAATTTAAGCCGCTGTTACCAGAGAATACTTTATTCTTCTGCAACCATATGAGAGGTTTCTGTTCTACTTGTTGAATTATTTATTGTTTACTTACTCAACACAAGAGGGACGTTCCCATAGACGAAGCATATAAAGGACTGGGTCTAAGCTACCAGGCCGCGTTGCTATTACATCGCACAGCTCGGCCGGTGACGTCATCACAGTAGGCGTGGCTTAAGTCAGTGTGCTGTTGGCGTTCGTCCTGTGCAGACGTCTTGCCAACGTTCGCATCCCAAATATAATTCTATTCGACACTAGATGGCGACCCTCGGTATGTTTTTTATATGAACCTACACTTAGTGACATCTAGTGTGAAAAAGTTAAACTACGTACTAACATCGAAATAAAACGAACCCAGTAGTTATGCTATTTACCGGTAGATCGGGGAGGCGTAGCTTGTAAATTATTGCCCTCCCAGTTTTTAACCCCCACCACCCGCGCCACCCCGCCCAAAATTTCCACGCGTTGTTTCATAGGGAAATCTAATAAGGGCACTTCTATCTTTAGTCTTTACTCTATGGACGTTCCTGTGGGTTGCGTATGGCGCTGCGAAGCTCGGTCAAACGGAGCGCTTCGGCGCTCTTGATTTTAATACCATTTCTGAACCGTGTTATTTTATCTGCTAGCCTGACTATTAGTTTTATCGCCCAGAGATAGGTTATGATTATAAAGTACTATGAAATGTACCAACCGCGCCCACTAGTCTCTACGTTTCGCGCAACAGAGAAATTACAGCTTTCGTTCGTTTAATTTTGTCAGTCAGGTTTAGTAGTTTTATCTAGCCCTGGACGGATAAAATTATAAAAAAATATAATAGGACACTTCTTCTCATCGTATGGTTAGTGGCCAACCTGGTGTTCAAGCCGCCCGAAGGCCTCCGACAAGGCTTAACGACTGCTGCCTAGATCACAACAACCGGGACCGACGTTTTACGTGCCCTCCGAAGCACGGAGACGTTCAGTTCAAATGCCACTCATGGTCACCCATCTCTGACTGACCTTGCTGAGCGTTGCTTAACCACCGATCGTTTACCGATCAGCGATTGCAGCTTGCTATAGGACACTTGCAAGTAGAATACGTACTTGATTTGCGGCGTCTTCATCAGGCGCATGCCTCGCGCGAGCACTCACTTTTGACGTCGGAACGTATAGATACAATGTCATAATATGAGTGCTCGGGTGAGGCATGCGCGCCATATGGACACATCTATTTGCTTGAATAAGAAGTGCTCGAACAAGTGTACTAGACGATTCAAAAGAACAATATAGGTGGTAGAGCCAAGCTGTAGCCAATTTACTGCAGCTCATATACGGGCTGGCTCGACCGTAGTAGTACCCTCACACAGGAGATCGGCGTAAAGTAGCTTTTACAGTTTCGTTTCGAACAATGAGTGAGGGAGCAGGGAGCCTAACACCCCTCCTTCCCCTCCCTCCTTCCCACTCGTTCAGGCCGGCAAAGTGCGAGCAATTAGTATTGCAAGCATCTATAGGCTACGGTAACTGCCTAACATTAGGCGGGCCGTACGTTTGTTTACCACGTAAAAAAATACTCAATAGCCCGATAACTTATTATAACGCCTCAGGCACGAGGCAAGATTAAACATTACTGAAAAACTGAGCAAACGGCAAGCAAACCGAGCAACAGGTTGCTGACTCAGACACGTGCTGATTCTGACGGCTCTATTATAAATCCACCGATAACTCTATAACAAGGTAGAGACTTTGTTGTAAGTTTTAAGTTTAACATGCCAGTTAAGAGGAGATTAATTTAATTAAAGGCTATCCATCACCAAATATTTTAAGCGCCAAATTTATAAAAAGTTTTGATGAACTTACACTGGCATTACAAATCACTTTTCTACCTAAAAATGCTTTGTAAAGCCATTGTAAACTATCTAAAAATATCTATAAATTTGGCGGTAAGTAAACATGTTTTGGTTGAACGTTTTCATAATTGATGAATTGGCAGAATTTCCTAATAAAATTGGTTCCTACTTTTTGCCTCAATCGTTTCGTCCGAAAAATAGGTATATTATTGTTATGAAATTTTCTTGGTCATTTGTGTTTTTTTTATTTATATTTTTTATTTAGTTGGGCTTGAAGATCCGTCGTCTAGCCTAACATCACGTAATGTATTTATATTAATAAATTTCATGGTTGAATTATTAATTAAAGATACTTTATAATGGCCATGGCCAAGTAGGAATAAATAAATTGAAAGCTAATCGACGTCCTTACTTCGAGTTCTTCACAATTCCCCCTGTAATCATAGTTTGAAATTTTAATATGAATTCGAATGAAACTCGTTAGGAAAATGAATTTACAATTTGTAACAACTTAGTTCCGAATTTTAATGCTTTTGTGGAGCATAGAAATATAGACTTTCGATAGTTCGCTGTCAAATGGCCGTCTGTCGACGAAAAGATCATGCTAGATTGCAGAGATATATATACTACCTAATACCTTAAATATAGAAAATCCATTAGTTATTATTATTATTTTTAAAAAGATATGTATTTATTTTTATTTTTTATTATTATTTTTAATTAGGTTAGTGTGTAAATATTTATAATTCTAATAATTACCCTGTGAGTAAATATCGAAAATCCGTTCTGAATATGAAATCCGTGGTCATCATTTCATTTGAAAAAAGTCAAGTCATACACCGAATTCAAAACAAAGACTTCATAAAACTCTACAAACAAAAACCATTACGTATTCGTAAATGTGCGTTCAAACAAAGTGGTTATTACGAAAGGCTTAGCAACTAGCGGATGACTCAACCAGTCAATTGCTTCAGTTGAAACACGTACCTTATTGCAATGTATCAAAAAATTATGTTATATTAATGTGATCATCGTTAGTCGGTACTTATGGAATGATTAAGTGTAGTAGATGCTACTGCTTACAATTATTTACTAAATAATATTCACCACACAACCCTGTATTATAGGTATGTTATAAAGGCGAGACACGTATTGAAGGAGGGTAGTCAGTATTCAATTCTCATTTCAAATATGTAAAAAATACCAATATTTTTTTCAAAATTAGCAATAAAATATTAATTAATGAAAAAAAAATATGACGAAAATGAAGTATGTAGGGTTATTTACACGTTAATTCCATTCGATAAGGCAGTTCATAGTTGCGATAGCGTAAGGTGGCTCACGTTGCGAAGCTTTTTGAAATATTTTTGTTAAGTTTTCTCGGTTCATTGTTTATCTTATTTAAATATTTTTTTAGTTATGTTTAAGCATAAATTACCATGGGCTCTCAATATGTCTCTCATGGAAATATATCGAGGAAAATTAAGAAAAGGAAAATTAAGAAAATTAATTCTTTACACATATGACGAAAAGGATAATTCTCAAATTGGCCTATCCAGTTATTGAAACAAACTAGAGACATCAACACCAATCCAATTATAGTACCTACGGTCAAATGATGATAGGTACAAACTGTAAAAATATACCCATTTTCCATACACGGCGTAATAATAGTCAAGCAGATTACGAGCAATTTGTCAGACGCGAGTCAGACGCATGAAGCATTCATATGCTAATGGTACCTATTTCCAAAACCGTCAACACTGTAGCTCTGTTCCGACCTAGTCGGTATTCATACTCCAACACGCTCCACCTACCTCTAGTTACAGAGCTGTACGAAGGCGAATTCTCTGATGAGTTAAGCCTTTAGGATAGCATCACACTAAGCAATTCCTTGCCTATTTGATAAATCCGGAAAGGTCATTTAAAAGCTAGTATAGTAGTCCAAAAAAGCAAATTCCTCTTTCAAACACAATTACTGCCTATCAATACTAGCATCCACAGAATGCCAGGTATGACAGCCTTGGTTCACTTTATGGCGGTGCTACTGAGTTTGGAGGTCTAAGGCCTGTGTGAATAAATCGATCTCAAGATTAAGATCGAACTTGAGATGCTGTTTTGGCAGAGGTTCCATACATTAAACTTCAAAACTGCATCTTAAGAACAATCTCAATTTAAGATAAATGGTAACGCTAAAATATTTTTTTTAATTTGACGATTTATAAAGGCTAAGGCTAGGTTTTTTATTCATGTAAGCTATTAGAGCTTACATGAATAAAAAAAAATTAAGTTGAGTTTGAGTATATGATATATTTAATACGGGTATTAGTATGGATTTATAGTTTATTTGAAACATACTAGATGGCATCACGAAAAAATTGGTAATAAAATGTATGAGATTGACAGATGTCATGATCTCCAACTTCATTAGCGCAATCTACTTCGAGCTTTTCAGATTAGTCGCCATTGTTGCGACGCGGACGGTCTGAACAGGGCTTAATTGCTCAAAATATTACAACTATAAAATATCGTTGACCTTTCCGTATTGGTTCACAATAGAGAATTGAGTGTATTCACATATATATGTTTGAAAAGGTGTTTGGGCTGCCAATCCATTAAATAACCATTTTAGTAGCTATTCATCTTTGTGAGATGTCTCTATATAATAACTTCGTGTATGGAGTGGTCATAATAGTACTTAGCAAATAAAGAAAACTCTTTATTATGAGTATTCGTATGTACATGACGTGTTTTAAGCATAGACAGTCAATTTAGTTTTACTGGTTAGAATAGAAAAACAGATTACATTGGCTTGCAGCTCTCCCACTCATCGAACGATACACAGCTGTAACAGCTACTTTACGCCGATCTTCTGTGAGAGGGTGGTACTACCCCGTTCGAGCCAGCCATAATGAGTTGCAGTCAATTTGCTACAGCTTGGCTCTACCGCCAGTAAATAAAATAAATACTAGTTTCACAAATGGATTATTTTGGTGTTTCCGAAAATATGAATAAAATGGAAAAGAAACAGAATACAATAAAGTTTCAACAATAATAAAGGCTCCCTATTGGTCTTATTTAATTAAGACATGTATAAACCAGCGGCATACCAAGGGCAGACGCCGGCACACCCGTCTCCAAATCACTCTGGGCCTCAATTTCGTATGCGCCTCACGCGAGGCACGTCTTAATTCAATACAGACGAACTAATCTCTAATGACAGATGAATTAGGTACGAGCATTGGTGCGGAAACTTCCTGGTGTGTGCCTAGCTTTATGATTACGACTCTAGTCATAATAAGATAGCAGTGATGGCCGAACGAACGCACGATTTGGAACACAAGGAACACACTACTGCAACTTTCAAATTTCTTGTGAGAATTTCTTAAAGATTATCATTTGTTGAACGGTGGTAGCGATGAGTGAGAGAGCCGGAAGACCAACTTTTTTTTTCTTTTTATAGCCGTTATATGTCCCACTCCTGGGCAAAGGCCTCCCCTTTACTTCTCCATCTGGTTATATCCCTTTGCATCTCTCAACAAATATGGCAAAACATCTATCTATATTTGTTCAATCCCATATTAGGCATAATCTAAATGTCAATATTAGGAACATTAACGATGTAAATAATTTAAATAGGTATTCGACTTAACTAAGTAGCTTGGGATTGTGCAATAGTAAGAGATCTCGGTAATGCCTTCATAATTTACAAAAGGTCATAACCACACTGTCTAGACAAACATTGTTTGATTGCATTCAGTGATGAAATAATACTTGTTGTTTACTGATGATATAGCACATCCTGCAAATAGGTAGTATCATAAATGATGTAACAAAACGTCAAACTGTTTCTACTATTTATAAGATGATTTATTGTATTCAATAGCTACGTCCAGAAGTGTCACATGCCGCGCGAGGCTGCTCACCCACATGCCTCGCGAAGCACGACGTTTGCCTCAGTCGCATGCCGCGCGAGGCAAATGGCGAGGCAACTGACACTCTAGACAGGGAAAGGTATACCCGATCAATCAGTTTGACACGTTTGACATCGTTCTGTCTCACGACTGCTAAACTAGGCGACGCAAATGTGAGTGCTCAGGTGAGGCAGGGCGCGCATTTGCCTCATGGGAGGCAAGTCAAACACCGCGAGGAAAATTTTCCTCGCGCGGCATGTGACACTTCTGGACGTAGCTATTCACGTATTATTTTATCTGATATGGTACCTACTTTCTAACATTTCAATCACAAAACTTATGCTCAGCAAACAACTAAATGCAGCGAAATTTGACAATTTATTTATTTATTACATGAGAAGTCATTTTCAAACAGATGTTTTAACGTTATATTCCTCGTTACAACGTTACATTACAAATTCTAAGGGCCTCCGCAGACTTGCTACTTTTAGCATCGGCGACCGGCGATTTTGGGACGTATCGATGCTGCGTCGCGTTTCTTCGAGCGCGAACGAGCGAAACGCAGCATCAAAATCGCCGATCGCCGATGCTAAAAGTAGCAAGTCTGCGGAGGCCCTAACTGCTTAACATCAGGCGGGTCGTACGCTTGATGCCACCTTAGTAATATAAAAACCCTGTGAATGTAATATTGAATTTTCATTTAATAGGCTCTACACTCCCAAGTCAAATAACGCAGAAGTTGTAAGGGTTGGTGTGACACATGGCCATGGGAATTTCCCCACGGCTCTGCGTAAACAGAATAATAATTTATGTGTATGTTACAACCCTGTTTTTACTGCCTATAAAACTGCACGCCCGCTGAATGGCAGCACAGATTTGCTAGGCGATTTGCTTTCATAGCGGGTATCTATAAATATTTGCGCATAAAGTTTGGGATTAATTAGAGATCGAATATAACGCTGCCGATACTGTGCTATCCTCTTAAAGATCGTAACGTAGAAGCAAGAAACTATGAGACCTTATTCAGGAATGTATATGGAAGAATAAAAATATGCTGTGAGATAATAGGTATACCACCAATTTTTTATTTTTAGCTGGTTTGTAAAGTTTTAAAAAGCATTTCTTGGCATTTCAGTCTAATAGCCGGCGCATACTGGGGAGAGGATTTTAATTTTTATCAATCGAATTTAATACTTATCCAATCGAAATAAGGTATATATTTCAACGCTCGGTGATCGACCGTGGAGCATCTCGGAGCAGTTTTCTCGGTGCACCGAAGAGCACGCCGGAGCACCTTATTTTGATTGGATAAGTATTAAATTCGATTAATAAAAATTAAAATCCTCCCCCCTGCCGTCACCAATTTGCGCCGGCCATAAGTGAGCAGAGCACAAGTCTAGTGATAGCAATGTTAGGAGGTACCACATCTAAAATAATACATCAATGGGCCCAATAATATAAGTTGTTTCTTCGTTCCAGTTGCTGATGACGTCAAAAATTCTGAAATACTGCGTTGAACTTTTGCCTCTGAATCAACTTTTGATGATTGAAGAAAACAATAGCTCACGACTCGCTGGTTTTAATTAATAAAACATAAACGTAAGGAATAAGCGGTTAGTTAGCAAAGAACCACACGGTTGGGAGCCAGCAAAGATAATATAAGTTAAGTTTCAAGCAAGAACGTATATTAATAAATAATAAATTAATAAATATCTTCTCGTCCCAAATACCGCAGTATCTCAAGACGAAAGTCTTCGACCAGTGTGTGTTGCCAGTGATGACATATGGCACTGAGACATGGCCGCTCACAATGGGCCTCATAAGAAGGCTCGAGGTCACCCAAAGGGCAATGGAGAGGACTATGCTCGGAGTTTCCCTGCGAGATCAACTCAGAAATGAGGAGATACGCAGAAGGAACAAGGTAACCGACATAGCCCGTAGGATTGCCAGACTTAAGTGGCAGTGGGCAGGGCACATTGCTCGTAGAACGGATGGCCGATGGGGCCGAAAAGTTCTCGAGTGGCGGCCGTGCACCGGTAAGCGTAGCGTGGGTAGGCCTCCCACAAGGTGGACCGACGACCTGGTGAAGGTCGCAGGAATCCGCTGGATGCGGGCAGCGCAAGACCGGTCATTGTGGCGAACCTTGGGGGAGGCTGAGATGATGATGATGATGAAATATCGCCAGACCTACAAACACCAACTGTAAGTCCCAAACGAAGCAACGCTTGTACTATCGCTACCATACAATGGACTGGGGGCGATCCCAGTGACACCCAGACCAGGGCAATTTACGAAAAGCCGTTGCCGAAATTTGCCTCTGGCGGGAATTGAACCCGCAACCACCCGATATAGTGAGCCGAGCGGCCAATGCTCAAATAACTGCGCCAAGCGGTCGTCATAGTATTTTGACAGCAATGACGTCACCAGATATCTTGCCTTTTATACGTTTTTTTATAGGACTTCGGTGGCAAAAAAGCGTACGGCCTGCCTGCTGTTAAGCAGTTACCGTAGCCTATGGATGCTTACAATACCAAAAGCATTGCTCGCATATTGCTGACCTGAAGGGGAGTGGCATGGAGGGAGAGGGAGGGGGGTTGGGCTTGCGGCTCTCTCACTCATCGTACGAAACGCAGCTGTAATAGCTACTTTACGCCGATCTTCTGTGAGAGGGTGGTACTACCGCGGTCGAGCCAGCCCGTATATTAGCTGCAGTCAATTGGCTACAGCTTGGCTCTACCACCTGTAAATCAATATATACGAAGGATTCATCAATATATAGCTCTAACGGCCAAACGTTTGAGACCTTGCTAGGTAATTTTTTTGCCTTTAATCAAGCACTAACAAGTCTTCAACCACGAACAGTCTTCTGCAACCACTAACAAGCATCTGGAATACGCAACCCGACATGAAAGGGACAACTTTAATCATAGTGTTTAGCTTGCGATCCGCGCAAGGTCGCTGTGGTTGGGCGAGGGTTAAGTAATTATGAAGGCACAATTAACCCTGTACTGCTGGAGATGGGTATTTTTACCCGGCACGCGATATTTGATGCGTTCGACGGTTGATCAATCTGTTGGTGGTATATTGATGGGTTCGTTAGCATTGAGTCAATACTGCTGCCATATTTAAATACTCTTTAAGGTAGAAAATACCACTACACCAGGAATAGACCAAATACCTGTGAAAAACCTAGAAAGTAGAACATTAGGGCTTATAAATGCATCTCAAAGTTGAGATCGATATTAACATGCAGTTTTGACGTTTAATGTGTGGAACATCTGTCAAAAAGAATGTCTTAGGATCAATGGCGGCGTCTTCATCAGGCGCATGCCTCGCGCGAGCACTCACTTTTGACGTTGGAACGCATAGACGTAATGTCAATAATATGAGTGCTCGGGTGAGGCATGCGCGCCATATGGACACATCTAATGACGAAAGAACTTAGGATTGATCTCAACTTTGAGATGCATTTATTAATAGGTATCTACGACCCTTGGAGTGCAGTGGAACGTCTACCTACTAGTTTTAAATGCTGAATTCTCAAATTACATATACAAGGATTCTCGCACACACGACACACGACTTATAAACTACATTCACAAGTAAATAACTCCAACTTCGTCACGCGAACATTGTTCGAACTTGTTTGTTTAAAACAAGAAATTAGGTTAGTTGTGCGTTCAAACTGAAAATACAATTGTATCTTTTATTATGTAGAGTTCCAGGCTCTCTCGATAATGTTGGCAAACATCGTTTGGTGCTTCGAAATGTAGAGTAGTTACTTTTTATTTTCCAAGTTAAAGTATGCAGTGAAACGTTTTAAAGTTTGCCCATTTCGGCGTTGCAACTGAATGGCAGGAAACGAAGATTTCAGGTTTAAAATAAAACGATTATATCTCTAGATTGGTTCCCTCAAATGATTGTTTCTTGATATTCTTAAAGTTTTTCAAGGGCTTTTGATAAGTATAATGACGTACCTACCTAAGTACCCACTACCTGCTTTATGTAGGTACCTAATTGAAGGTCGGACAAGGGACAGCGGGTACGTAATACTTAGCAAATTTACGTTACATGTAATATAGCTCGAACAGGTCAAAGAGTATTTGTCCACCAGCATATACGCAAGAGAAAAATATACTTTTATTTCTGCTCACGCATCAAAAGGGACCGTGGCCTGTTAAGGGTGCGATTAAGTATGCAGGACTCTGTCAATATTTCAACTCGTCATTTTATATCAGATTGTAAGGTTTTGTTCACAGTTGGTGGTTTAAAGATTTATAGTTGTAATAATTTTGAAATTACGTAGGTTAGTTACCTGAGAGTAGCTTAATTTTCACGCGCCATAGCGAGGTGTTAAACAGCTAAGTGGTACTTAAAACATTTAAGTAGTATTTCAGTTTTCGGCCGTATTTTAGGTATGTGTATTAAAGCCGCGTCTACAAGCCCCGAGCGGCCGCATTTATATTTTCTATTTATTTACGATGATGATTATGTGGTGTTATGTCTACGTGGTTAAACATCATATGTAATTGGTCGGGCACGCCCGCGCCGCTCATCCAGAGAGCCTTTTCCAGGAAAATGAGGGTTTATATCCTGTACCTAACAAGACAGGTCGACACTAGTTATTTGCGTAACATTTCTGTTGCGTAACAAGCGACTGTAGCCTAGGGGTGAACAGGTTGGGCTAACAATCAGAAGGTCCCAGGTTCGATCCCCTGTGGGGCATGCACCAATGGATGAATTTTCATCTATGTACATAATATACAGTTCGCTGACGGTGACGGAAAACATCGTGAGGAAACCTACCTATCCCTCGGGATTAGGTAATAGTCAGTTCCTGTATACACGGCGACAAGCTTCACCACCTGTCACGTTGGGTACTGACTATCTGGTGAAACGTGGGCTTTGAGTTGGTGGCACCACCACATTGTGGACCTCCAGAATGTGGTGGTGTATGGCCACTCAAGCCTCTGACTACCCCCGAATGGGTATAAAATCGTGACGTTACACACACAACATTTCTGTTTAAACCATTTTAAACTCAAACCAGTCATATGCACACATCACAAGAGTTATACATTTCATTATCCAGGAAACCTTAAATATTTAAACACAAAGGGACAGGATACCGATTTCTGCACGCCCCCCAGAGGCATAGCGTGAAAATACGCGAGATAAACTAAAAGGGTACATGTCAATAATAGCAGATTTATGGGCATTTTACTGTGCATAGTAAAACATGTTTTCCAACAAGTATACGAGTTGATTGATGTAGGTTTATTCGTATGGATATGTTTCTTTCTCAAGGACCTTAGGTAATAGGAATTAGACTTAGGTAAGAGATGGTAAATCTCGGTAAAACAGTATGAAACTGGTTACGTAAAAATATTGGTACGTAGCAGAAGTTCGTAGGTGGCGAAGATGAACGATGACCGCATTGGACAAAGACCTAGTTGCTTGAAATGTAAACCTTGCTGAAGGCAAACATTCGTTATACCTGGCTTACGCGACTATCTTGACGTTGGAGCGACCATGGGGTGAAATTCCAATTAAAATAGTTTATTTCGTTTAGGCCTATGGGGCACTTACAAATTGTAATTTTTACATTTTTTACTTAATTCTACCTGCGGATCAAAAACGTGACCTTGACTGAGAAGATCCGACGAGAAACTCAACGGGCTTGTTTTTTCACATTGATGGTTGTTTTTTCTTAATGGTTGTTTTTTAATGGGCTATCCGTCGCTCGGGCAATTTTTGAGAGGAAGTAGTTGCAGTTGGCTTTTGGAATCAGTTTAAACACGATGAGTAGTACCTATTCATTTTCGTAGGACATTGCAAAACTTTAAGTACTGACTGATTCTTAAATATTGCAGACTGCTTCTCAAGTTAGGTTAGGTTAGGTTTGGAACTTGATTAGGTTTTGGGAAACACTGATAAACTATTATTACTCGACGGGCCCGTTAGCGTGGTTGGCGCGGAGGCGCCTTTCACGCTGTAGGTCGTAGGTTCGATTCCTACCCGGGACATGCATTTGTGTGCATTAACATGTCTGTATGTCCGGAGTCTGGGTTACAAATAAAAAAGTAGTATATGTTGTAATTAGTGTCCGACCGAAACATGATTTTCTGCCGAAACCGAAACCGAATCTTCGGCATCTGTTTTAGATTCGGCCGAAACCGAAACCGAAACCGAACCTTTTTCAGACAAGTTAAAAATCTTTTGTTTAATGAAATTTGGCTTATTTCGTGCCCTTATATTGACAGTTAGAAATGTTAGAATGTGTTAAATGAAATAAAAAACAATAATTGAAGTATGTGAAAATATAATTATTAATAATAATATTATTATATTATTATTAACAATACTATAATTATAAAAATCATGTTAACACTTCTTAGAACAATTTTTTTTCAATAATCAACACTTGCATTACAAAAAAGGACCTCATTAATTGAGTATTTCGATTGCGTTTATAATCGCAACATGTTTATGACTAAATTTAACATCAATTGAGATCATTTTAAATTTTAATTGCAGTTGGTTATTTAGGGTTTTTTGTAGGATTTTCATATTTTTCTATAATTTAGGGTGGCAATCGTAATTGTAATATATTAAACCCCCGTTTTCATTTTCTACTTAAGTAGATAGGTATGTCACGTTCAGATCGATTCTCAAAAATATACGGACAACAGCAAATTATTTTACCAATAAAAAATGATGTATGATGTATTACGTATGTCAGTTGACAACTGGCTTCAGTTGTTCACCGAACTTTGATGGTGAATTAGAATGACATAACATTGGTATTACGTATTTCTTGCAGGGCTTTACGTATTACTCACTGTACCTTGATATCCATTCACCGAAATACGTAAAACCAATGTTATGTCTTTCTAATTTACCATCAAAGTTCGGTGTACAACCGACGCCAGTTGTCAACTGACATACGTAATAGCCCTGCTGAAGGTCACACACAGCTAAATCATAGCTGGTAGTTGTTTGGGTACTTTGAAACCTCATCCAACAACAATAAACTAAAACAAATGTACCGTAACATAAGTAATAAATAAATGATGAATGTGTGAATCAAATATAATATAATATAAACTCTTTCTTTTACATACTTAATTCTCATAATTCATAAATCCGAGTGAATAACTCAACGGAAAGAACTCCATTGCTTAATAAAGGCCAATAAAGCGAGAAATAACACTAAAGTCACAAAACAATCACGCCGTACCGGCCGGCGATCTGACAGCTGACGATGCGCGATGGCGGATGCAACGCGAGACACGAACTCTCCCGGAATCAATCAAGTGACGCGCGTTAATTCACGAACGCCGAGTTTCGGCGCGGCCGAAAGGTTCGGTGGGTTTTCAGCCGAAACCGAAACTGGTGCCGAAACTAGATTTTTGAGCCGAAACTGGCCGAAACCGAAACCGAAACCGAATCTTCGGTCGGACACTAGTTGTAATATCAGTTATCTGGTTTTCATAGTACAAGCTCTGCTTAGTTTGGGATCAGGTAATCGTGTGTACAAAAATGTCCCAGGATATTATTATTATTATTACTTACTGTAAATAATCGGTCATCTATACAGGAAACTGACTAAGGTCAGGGTATCTTACATAAGCGAGTTCCGGATTAAGGGCGTCCAATTGTGATGCAGCAGATACGAACGGCCTTCATGCGTCCGCGCACTCAACCGTGCGATCGGTTTGGCGAAGTTCTCGGTTACTACTCCACCAAGCCAACTAGGAACCTGTCAAATGTGACGTCACCCGCACAAAAAAGCGGTGGCGGTGTGCGGGAGGTGTTGCGGGCGGGGAAGCCGCATCCCATCCGAGTTCCTAGTTGGCTTAGTAGAGTAGTACGATCAATATTTGATGTGTAGATTTATCGTGTCTTCGGTCAGACTTATAGGTAGTTTAGTAGTTTATAACTCTAATTAATAATATAAAACTGTTTTTTATACGTGTTTAAGCCCTAATCTTTCAATCATGTCTCCCTAACAGAGGCTAAAACATGGTTACTTTATTTTTAATCAAGTTTAACCATCAAATACCTGCGTCACTATAATAGCTAGATAACAATTCATTATTATTCAATGAGCCTAGCTGTAGTCAATTAATTACACCTTATATACGGGCTGAATCCACCGAGGTAGTACCACCCTTTTACAGAAGATCTGCGTAATGTAGCTACGTTTCGAACAATGAGTGAGAGAGTCTGAAGCCCAATTCCCTCCCCTCATCCCCTCCCTTCATCCCACTCCCCTTCAGGTCAGCAATGAGCGATACTTTTGCAAGCATCTATAGGCTACGCAATTATCATCCGTACGTTTGTTTGCCGCCTTAGTTATTATAAAAAGTACCATGTTAAGTCTAGACATTGTGTATTCCCAAAACTCTATTTTTGGGTTCAAATATTGAATAGTTATAGATAGCTGTAGATGTAGATAGCAATCAGACACGTACAAACAGACAATAGCATATTATGGACGGTATATTGACAATAGTACAGGGGTTAACGAACCCACTTAACGGGTACCGAAAACAGTAGCTAAATGTTAATTAATTAATTTCGGGCCGTGAAAACACACGGGCCGTTTTACAATGAACCGGCTCAGTGTTAAAAATACTAGGTGATAATGTAATGTACTTATTGATTTTGTTCGTATTTAACATGGACCAGTTACTAAGGGGACTGGCCCTAAGCAAGTCGGCCGAGTGGTCGGCCTAGTACTAACATCGACATAAAACGAAGCGAGTAGTTCAACTATTTACCGGTAAATAGTAAAATGAAAATGAAAATACAATTACCACGGTTTGTTTCATACAAATATCTAATAAGCGCACCTCTTTCTTTAGTCTTTACTCTGTGGTATTTAAAACTTCGATCCGTGTTTTGGAGGTCACGATAAGCTGGTGCTCCCCGTTGTTGTTTTAACACCTTTGATAGGCGTTTTTTTTTAAATTAGAAGAATTAGAAGACATTATGTCTATCAGGCGTATTTAGTAATTAATAGTACATTTTTACCCGAGGTGAAAAGTAACTTATTATTGGTCCCGAGACGGGGTTTGGTCTAATAGATCGAGGGACCAATAATAAGTTACTTTAACCCGAGGTAAACACTGTGCTTTTCATCACGAATACAAGTAAAAAAATAAATAATGACGATTTTGCCCGATCAGAAAAGTATCACCTTCTGTCGGCTCTTCAGGCATCTTTCGACCTACTTTCCGCGTATGAGTGATGAAATAGAATTTTAATTAATAAATACGCCTGATAGACAAATTATTGCTCGGTTGTGCAACTCTCCTCTTTTAAACGCACCTATTGGCATCCCCACTCAGCTTCTGGATTAATGATAAATTTATCTGTCAATAGCGCAGCCAACTTGAGTTAACTATACTTAGGGCGCAGTTTATTAACACACTAACGAACCGATTTGCAGTATACAGACTGTCACCTGTACATCAAACAATCGGTTACTGCCTGACGGTCCGTTAGTGTGTTGGTGAATACGGCCTTTACTCCGTGATTGACAATTACGCTAAAAGACTGGGAATAATTTATATCAAAGAAAGAAGGATGGGGGAGCCGTGTCTTTTCTCGTATTGTGGGCGTTTAATGGGACTTTAGTTATTTAGCGTTGTCCCCATCGATCTCGAAATGGCACGAAGACACTTACCAAACGCGTGACTTGACTCGCCGATGCCCGCCAAAATAATCTGAAGGTCAAAAATTTTAGACAATGCTAATTTTCAATAACTTTAATCTTCAATAGGTAAGCCCAGTCATAGTAGAAAGATGGGTAGTAGGTTAACTTCATACAACGCACCGCGCGCGGCTTGTATGTGTGCGCCATGCGTATCTATGCGTCGCGCACGCACACTCAAACAAAATCTCGACCCGGTTGGCAGTGCGAAACAATGCATGTGCTGTTTGAGTGTGCGTGCGCGACGCATAGATACGCATGGCGTACACATACAAGCCGCGCGCGGTGCGTTGTATGAAGATAATCTACTACCCATCTTTCTACTATGGCCCAGTATACAGAACGATTATGCAAACATAACAACCCCTTTTTTCTGTTCTTAGGGCGATAACACACCGGGTAGCCGTGGCGACGTCGCCAGCCACCGTAGCCAACTAATTCGTATTGAAATGTATGGCAGGTAACCGACCTGGCAACGTACTGCCGACTTTGTCAGTCCGTCGCCAGGTGCGTTACTAAACTTGTCATACATTTCAATACGAATTAGCGTCGGGCCCCACCTACGCGCTGCGTTGCGCTGCGCTGCGCTGCGTCGTCGCAGGTCTCAGCGGGCGAGAGACGGAGCGGGGAGGGTGACGTGCCAGTACAAAATCTTGCGACGACGCAGCTCAACGCAGCGCAGCGCGTAGATGGGGCCCGGCTCTTAAGTTGGCTACGGTGGCTGGCGACGTCGCCATGGCTAAGTAACACACCTGACGACGGACTGACAAAGTCGCCAGTACGTCGCCAGGTCTGTTACCTGCCATACATTTAAATACGAATTAGTTGGCTACGGTGGCTGGCGACGTCGCCACGGCTACCACCGGGTAGCCATAGTAACGACATGGCCCTAACACAAAAGAAAACAATATTTTTCCAAAGGTTGTCGACTGCCGCGTGTGTAGATCAAAATTTATCAAGACGGAAGAGACTAATTATGGCCTTTTGTCTTTGTTTGTAGAGATCAAAGCAGTTCAACTCTTTGATGTAACTTCTACCCTTATTATGCAGTTGCGTAATTATTAGGACAGCGCGTAACGGCAGACATGCGTAAAGATGATTAGAGAGAAGGATTTTAAACCTTCACTTAGCACTTCTTATTAGCTAAGCTTAGCAGAATCGAGTATGTGGTAAGTGTTGGGGCTGCCAATGGACCACGTGGAGACTTGCCATATGCTTTGGCCGGAACTTACTTCCCATATACTTACCTTGTTGCTATAATGTATATTTCATTTTCAATTTTCAATTCCACTCATAAGGGGGTAAAATGAGGGTCCCAATTATTCAGAAGCTATAGTAAATAAGAACATATAAATGAGTATGAAGGCTACCATTTTCAAATAAAAAAATACGAGTCCTACTCGCACTTGTCCGGGTTTTGTCTCATAAATAGATAAGACAGTTTATACACACGTATAATCAAAGCATAAATAACTGCGGCCTTCCTTGTGCCATATGAATGAAACAAATTTCCACCGCATGCCATTATGCGGGGATATTTCTTACGAGGACAATTGCATGACACCGCGACGTTCTGACTTTATGAGGTTTTTATAATACCGTTTAGATCACTAGTTATGACAAGGTAATATGGTATTTAAAATGCTTGTATTACCAAAATTATTATTAGTGGACTAAACAAAAATAATAATTACATGAAAAATTACGATGTTAGGTTTAGTGGTTATAAATTACTTGTATTTCTTAATGGGACTAGGCCCTCCACACACTCCCACCACTCCTGTAAGCCAGGATCGACAATGGTGTCCAACGATGACGCCAAGGTTTGACCCTCGGAGAGTCCCGGGGAAAAGCTAAGTTGTCTTGGAACCCGCACGAATTTAATCAAAAGAAATAATGGGTAGGAGGTGTTGGAAGATTATCCACTTTCGTCCGTAGCAAAGCGGGAGAAACGCTTGATGCCTTCGATATTTCTATTCAGAATTGCATCAAATATAAAAATTATCATCTGAGATTTTTCGATATTGGCTCAGCGCCGTCTATCCAAGCGACGCGTCGGCGACGTGTCTTTGATGCTAGTGAGAATATTAACTCATCAGATAGGTTGCAGTTATGGGATATGAGCTGAGTAGCGTGATCAAGCATCAGGCTTTGCGATCGTCATACACTTTTCGGCCAATCTTACACTAGGCAACCTTATTTAGGGTCAGGTCCATTTCATCTGGAGTTTGATAGTTTTGAAAAAAAAAATAATAGAAATGTCTCATTTATTATTGATATTTATTTCTTCTTGTGTCACTCCAATATTGAGGGTTTGCAGTCAGCTTCTAAGATTTTACTTTGGCGATTCTAAACAGGTCTTCAATCGTCTTGATGGTGGCATCCTTGATTGATTGATTCTCCACTCCCTGATGTTGCGGAGCCATGACATTTTACGCCTTCGAAGCTTTCATTTTCCAGGTAATTTCTCCACCATATTTTCCTTTTATATGTTAAAACATAATAGTGTCTGTCTGCCTGTCTTAAAACATAATAGTATCGTGGTAGTAACTGCCAGAAGTGCCAGACGCCTTCCACAGACTCCCATAATTCAAGGCTTAAACTAAATTATCTGTATACCAGACTAGTAATGGAGTTCCGTGTATCCTGTGCCAACAAGCCCCCGACCGTCGTCACAAATCGCAAATTGCTTCCGACGCTGACCTGTTATTTGGGTTCGGTAATCGCTTTAGTTCACAAGCTCTTCAATAATCGTGTTACTCTGTAACTAGGGTACCAGAGCACTGGGAGCGTTCTTTGGCACCGCAATTGAATCCTGCATAAGATTACTTTTTTGCTCTCAAACAGAATTGCCGGATACTATATTGCTCGGATCAGGCGGGCCGTACGCTTTTTTGCCACCGCAATCCGCAAAAAAAATACTGGATAGTGGATATGATATCGAAGGGAAAGGTCACGGACCTACTAAAGTATCTATTAATGACTTGCGAAGATGTAACTCAAAATGTATAAGTGGAATGAATATTGATATTATGTTATCCTTGCTGCTTTTTATAATGCGATATATTTTGATGATGAATTGATTTCATCATCAAAATAAGGTAAGAGATTTTAAGATGAAGTGCATATTTGATGAGCTTGTTTTAACCTAGAGTAGTAAATTAACTATCATTTTTAAGCACATGGTCTTACTGCAATGAATATAAGCGTTACTGTCATAATCTTACATCTAGGAATGAAGGAAGTTATTTGCACAATATACTTTAAAAGTGCATTTTATAGCAATCGTGCATATTTCTCAATATAATTTGACGACAGCAGTCTTGGCTTGGCGCAATGGTTCAAACGTAGGTCATCGAACCCGCAAGGTGCATCTTGCTGGTTCGGTTCCCGCCAGGGGCATAATTCTGAGACGGCCTTTTCGTAATTTTCCCTGGACTGGTTGTAACTGTCGCCTCCAGTCTATTGTATGGTAGCAAGCGTTGCTTAGTTTGGGACCATACAATTGGTATGTAAGTCTGGCGATATTTATTTATTAATCACCCAGTGTAAAGCCAACTCCACATTAACAGAGCCGATATCCCGTCATTCCATTTCCATAATCGTTTTACTCGGCGGTCCCCGATAACTAGATCACTGTAATCCCACAAGCAACGTGTGAAACCAGCTCATACCAGTTAATGCTGCATTTTATGAATATTACATTTGAATATGACTTTGTAAACGGTTCTATAACCTATTGGATGTTGAGAAAGCATCTGTAAAGCTTATTTTACTAGACGATCTTATCGTAAAATATCAAATTCTCAGAATAGTTTGACTATAATATTATTATTCTCTTTTTTTATTATTACTGGTTGCTCTCAGTTTAAGCAAACACAGAAAAATGAGTGGAATTAAAAATTAATACGTAAATATAAGACCGACAACAAAGACATTACCAAGAAGAGGGAGACACGTGACTGACCAATATATTTTTTCATACTAAACGCACGGTAAGACTCAGTCTCTCGCAGGAAATAACATTGTAAGTATGTCAGTGTTGCCAATATGACTCATCTTCCGGTGAATAATGCCTTCTTATGTATTTATTAGGTGAATTGTCGAATGCAAGTGCGATAAGAGATATGGGAAATCGCTGCATGTAGTGTTCCGCTGAGCACAAGTTTTGTGATTGCGATGTTAGAAAGTACCTTATCTGCTAAAATAATACATCAATGACCGACAAATATTAGAGTTTCAATGTAAATAAACAATTTCAAATCCCAACTCCAAATAAAGTAAACATCGGAAAATTTTAAAATACGTTGTAACCGTTCAAATATTAATCAAATTCGTTGGTATTTTATTATTTGTTTATTCCAATCCCTTTAAAGGTTCGCTAACTATTTGCGAATTTGAGTGCTGCGGGAAATATGAGTTTTGTTTCTACAAATATACTCAGCGTGTATTTCATTTCCACGCAATTAGTAATCTGAATTTATGTACTCGACAAACATGATTCAGTGCCTTTTTCATATAACTTGGACATAATAGAGGCTCGAGCTAAATTACTATGACTGTAAAAATATTTTTTGAATGTAGAAGTAAAATACAAGCAATAAAATATTGATACAATACAAGCATCGTAATGGACTCATTTGTAGATATAGTATAATTCATTTTCGGTCTACAAGAATGGAGTGTTATTTAACGGTGGTAGAACCAAGCTAGCAAGCTAGTGAATACCGCCCTCCCACAGAAAATCGACGTAAAGTAGCTATTTTAATTGCGTTTTGTCCGATGTGTGCACGAGAGAACCGGCTTCCACGTGTCCCACTCCCCAGGTCGGCAACGTGCAAGCGATGCCTTTCGTGCTGTAATCATCTATAGGCTACGGTAACTGCTCAACATCAGGCGGGCCGTACGCTTGTTTGTCACCTTATTTACATAAAAAATACAGAAGGCTTCCACCAAATAATTGACTTCTTTAATTCCATTAGATAGTTTAGCAAGATACCTCCTCATAACAAACGAAGGAAATACGTGCGTGCAAACAAATAAACGGATAAATTGCGCTAAACCTTATAGGGTAACAAGTTTACCCCTATTTATGTAAGAGGAAAATGTTACCCGGTTTACTATAGGAAATGGAAGAAAGGATGTAAAGAGGAAAGTATTAAGGCTTCCTTTATACGTGAGGAAAACGTATTATTAATTAAATCCCAAATATACATTTACTAATGTGCACACTATTAATGTTTTTAAGTAGTATGTACCTACTTATAAAACAAATAGGTAAGTACCTAATAGTTTATTGGTGTAGGTATGTAATTGGGTAAAGTATTAGGTAATCATCTTTACCTACATTGATGTAGGTATAACATACATATACTGACGCCTGTATCCCACGGGGGTAGGCAGAGACTATTGATTGCCACATTCTATGATTTTGAAACACCTCTGGCTTAATCCACATGCATCTTCTCATGCACTGCCATTGGCTGAGGGTGCTACGTACTTGACCTTTCTGGAAAAAACCACTAAGTATTACTTATTTAAGCAAAAATGGGACCACTGGATATGTCCTCAGCGGACCATTACATGCAGCGAAATTTACATAACTGTTATCGCACTCGCAATTCGACAAACAACTTAAAGGCATTTTGAAGCGTATTATTCATGAAAGGATGAGCCATATTGGCAACTAACTGATGCCCGCGGCTTTGCCCGCGTGGATGTCGGTGTTTCTCTACTATATTATGCATGTATTATACATGTAAACCTTCCTCTTGAATCACTCTATCGAATAATAATAATAATAATAAATATAAATTTATAGGATATTTAATGAATAAATGAAATAATAATAATATCCTGGGACATGTTTTACACACGGCTACCTGATCCCAAACTAAGCAGAGCTTGTACTACGGAAACCTGATAACTGAAATTACTACATATACTACTTTTTTATTTGTAAATACATACTTAATATACATATACACCCAAAAAAACTCTATCTATTAAAAATGCATCATAACCCGTTGCGTAGTTTTAAGACGATACAAGAAAAAAATGAATTTTAGTTTCGGGGTGTGGCTAGCGTCGCATGAGCTGCCGAAGGATATATCCCTCTCGCTTAGCTAGGACAGAACAGCTATGGAGTAGACTATTATAGTATAGTTATTTTTTGAAGGAACAATATTGTTTATTACGTACAAGTAAAATAATATGTCCCAGTGCACCTTTTAAAATAGATGAAATGGATGAAAATATTCAAATATATTTTTTTCGTTTTATATGGGATTTTTATGTCGAGTGTATTTGAAAAAAATAATTTAATTTCTATGTTGTTTTTATTGCTGAAGACAAAGTAAGTCAAAAGAAGACAAACGATACCTACAATATGCTGATAGATACGTATAACAATATTTCGATCGTATAATAGCCTATAACCAGCGGACGATCCAGACGCGTCCAACGATATCTCATTAGTCAAATTATTATGATATAAAAATAGTTTGGACGTTATACGGGAGCAGATGAACATACATACATATCGGTCAAAATCATAACCCTCCGCCCACCGTAGTCGGGTAAAAATGTACATACTCTGTGTCAGTGACTGACTGCCGGATATGAGTATCTTTTTCATGTTTCGTAGGCTAAGGAATACTTTGGTACTTAACTTCGATGCCGATCATGAAGTCATCAGCGGTGTCATAATATTTTTTTTTACCATATTTAATTTATGTTTTAATTTAATTTTCAGTTTTTATTAATTTTATTGATTTAACCATGCATTTATTTTTTGTTTATCTTTTTATATTTATTTTTTTATCTATCAAAATCACCCTTAGACTGGTTACCGCCACAGGTGACAAGAGGGCTGGCTCTTTCCTTGCTCAAAAAATTCGCTTGACAACAGGAACAGCTTGAATACAGGGAGGACATGCAGCCAGTATCCCACGCGGACGGTATTTGTTTAATTAGGGGTAGGTTTTTATTTTATTGTATTTTATTTTAATTTATGTTATATTATATTGTATTTTAATGATAAAACATGAAAAATTAAAAAAAACACTAAAAAGCCTGAAATAATATTTCTATTACCTACCACCTCTGCCTACCCCTTCGGGAAAACCGGACGTGATGGTGTGTTATCGAGTATTTGGGGTCGGTGCCAATCTATCTTCTTACTTTTATAGTAGGTAGACTTGGCATACCAAGATTGGCACCGACTCCAAATACTCGATAACACACCATCACGTCCGGTTTTCCCGAAGGGGTAGGCAGAGGTGGTAGGTAATAGAAATATTATTTCAGGCTTTTTAGTGATCCAGGTTTTTTTGAAGTCGGTTTGTTTTTTTTTATAAAAATAATTTTATTTCACGATTTTTAGTGGCGCCATACCAATGAACATTTTGGCATTTTGAACCATATGAAGTAAGCCCAACAAAAGGTAACTGCTGTAAATCTTTGAGAAATTCCCTCGACTGTCTATGGTCTCCATCATTAGACCTGTAATGGCACTTATAACCCATATGGGTGTAAAGTTCTCTCCAATACAAATTAATCAAGCCCAAACACCAGGTAATTGCTGTAAATCGTTGAGGAGTTCTCTCGGCTGTCTTTTGACTCCATCATCAGACCCTTAATGACAGTCATAACCCATCTAGGTGTAAAGCTCTCATCAATACAAATTAATCAAGCCCAAACACCAGGTAATTGTTGTAAATCGTTGAGGAGTTCCCTCGACTGTCTTTCGGCTCCATCATCAGATCGACTCCAGACCTTCATAAAATAGTAGTGCTTTAAAATACTTAATGAAAAAAATTACAAACGCACTAGTCGCTCCTACAATTTTCGAAGGTTCCCCTCGATTTCTCTGGGATGCCATCATCAGATCCTGGTTTCCTTATCATGGTACCACCGCTGGGATATCTCCTTACCAACAAAAAAAGAATCATCAAAATCGGTTCATAAACAACGAAGTTATCCGCGAACACACATAAAAAAAAAAAAATTCGGTCGAATTGAGAAACCTCCTCCTTTTTGAAGTCGGTTTAAAAATAATTTTTTTTTTTTTTTTTTATTTAATTTTACTTTTATTTATTGTTTTATATTTATTGTGAAATTATAATAATTTTAATAATCAATATTGGACTATGTCTGAAACAAAAACATTGAATTGAATAATTTAAAAAATACAAAAATTATCACATTAACTCGTTAAATCACGGTTTACACCCGCTAGAACGAAAAAGATCCTAACATGGTAGGTAGGACCTGAGGGTTGGCCAGTTAATTACTTAAAATACACTATATTTATTTCAAGAAAACATTCATAAGATCTGAAGGCGTCGGACTCGCACATAAAGGGTTCCGTACCACCGTAGAATAAACACATCAAAAATATCAAGTTTGAGACTTGATATTTATTTTTAAATGTTATTATATTTTTAGTATTTGTTCTGCACCGGCAACAGAAATACACATTCAGTGAAAATTTCAACTCTCTACCTGTTACGGTTCGTGAGATACAGCCCGCGCTGACAGACGGACAGACAGACAGACGGACAGCGTAGGCCTAGTAATAGGGTCCCGTTAGCACCCTTTGGAACCCTAAAAAGTAGCCTATGTTCTCCGCCAAGACCCAGTCTATCTCCATACCAAAATTCATCAACATTGGTTCAGCGGTTTAGCCGTGAAAAGGTAACAGACAGAGTTACTTTCGTTTATAATATAATAGATTGAATAGGACGGACAAACATTTTCCTATCCATATCTGTAATGTTATTTATTGATGTATGATATATTTATTACTTGCCCATCCATACCTACAACAAACGCAATAAAGCGACTCCATTGTTTTGACAAGCAATGTATTCCCACTGTCGGCCCAAGACCATGCTGCAAGTATATAACAGTAAGCGAAATAGGGAGTTTTTACAGAAATGACACGAATAACTATGAAATGACAAGAGATGACACAAAATGACAAGAGATGACACAAAATGACAAGAGATGAAAAGAAATTACACAAGACAAGGAAAAGCAAACGAAAATCACGCTGCAGTGCAGGTCATAGGTTCGATTCCTGCCCAGGACATGCAGTTGTGTGCATGAACATGTCCGCATGTCCCGAGTCTAGGTGTAATTAAGTGTATATTTCGTTTGTATTTACAAACAAAAAGTAGTATATGTAGTAATATCAGTTATCTGGTTTCCATAGTACAAGCTCTGCTTAGTTTGGGATCAGGTAGTCATGTGTAAAAGAATTTCCAAGGATATTTATTTATTTATCATAGGCGTCGGCGGACTGTAAATACTGTACTGTACCTGTAATGTGGCACGACCGTAATATTTTTTCGTAATATTTTTTAAAAAATCCTTCACAGGTCCGACGTCGAACAAGTCCGAGCGGACACTGACAATACAAAGTTAGAGAGAGACATGGTTAGTTCAAGTACTTAAAATGTGAGATGGCGATATTGTGCGCGCGCTCGGAAATAAACAACGTAAGCGCCAAACCACATTTTCTTGAATTAAAAAAAACTACTTCATGAATTAAAATATGGTTGAAGGGTAGTTTAGATATCATTATTTGCTATGTTTTAGAAATAATTTCGTGATCTAAATCGTAAAAACATCGTGGTAGCAAGGAAAATTGTAAATAATTAGAGCTCATTTCATAATTTTTTTTTATCGAGAAAATTTCGTCAAATCGTGATTTGGATTTAAAGATACTCAAGATAATATAGTCAAAAATCATACATCTAAATATAAGATTCCTAGTCCACATACTTACTTAAAGAAAAAGTAGAATAGAAAATCAACCAAATTTCGAACCCTCGTCTTAAAGATCTAAGCATACATAGGGACAGACAAACATACAGACAGACAGCGGGAAGCGACTTTGTTTTATACTATGTAGTGATAACCACAGACATAGATCTACGTCTGTGGCGATAACGATATGTTATCAAAATCATTTTCAGCGAACGACTGAGTCGTACTGTGTCCATGGACTCTGTTTAGTTTTTACTAACATGGAATAGTACTAGTATTTTCGACTGACACATGTCTAATTTAACTGTATTCTTTTCTTAATAAAAATATCATAATGCAGGTAGATGTGCCTTAAGGTTCTGCCAAAAGTTACTGAAACAATAATAAGGGCTTATTAGTTACATGTGTTATCTGCTGGTCGTATCTCTTCCCGGGATAACATAAGTAGGTACTAAGTAATAGAAGTTTGGCGAAAATATGTTCGGGGTCTTACATGCCACTAATATAATTTGGCTACAACTCATGACAATATGTTTAAGTAAATATTATTATTATTTACTTTATGTTTCAATACTTGGTTAAATATTTCTTTATCACAAATAACATAAACGTTACTTTACCGTTAGGAGTGCTTAAATAATAGATAAGGTGCCTGTTTTAATTCAGATTAAGATGGACCGCAAGAATATTATTATTTGAATTAATATTGTGGTTAAAGCCTAATTTCAAAGAGTATTCAATTGAAATGTCAGTTTAAGCTTCCATTAATTATTCATATTCTAATCTTTGCTGTGCCATATTTCATGAAAGTATTAATTTCAGTAAATGTTTTGAAGTTTACGTGCTTAAGCTTCAGCTGTCAGAGATTAATGAATTACTTAAACCCACAATACAGTTTTGTGTATGTTATGTTATTTTGAATTTTAGGATGTTTTTAATACTACTTAGATATTATCCTACATCCTACTAATATAATAAATGCGAAAGTAAGTGTGTGTGTATGTATGATAATATTTGTTACCACGTATCTCCAAAACTTTTGAACCGATTTTAATGAATTTTAAAACGTAGATAGTGTAGGCTCTAGAATAAGACATAGGCTAATCTTACAGATCAATTTCCACGCGGGCGAAGCCGCGGGGCACAGCTAGTTTTTTTCATAATAACGAACAAAACATGATATTAGTTAGTGTATTATAATATAATAATATAATAATAATAATATCCTGGGACATTTTATACACACGGCTACCTGATCCCAAACTAAGCAGAGCTTGTACTATGGAAACCAGATAACTGATATTACTACATATACTACTTTTTTATTTGTAAATACATACTTAATATACATATACACCCAGACTCCGGACATACAGACATGTTCATGCACACAAATGCATGTCACGGGTAGGAATCGAACCTACGACCTGCAGCGTGAAAGTCGCCTCCGCGCCAACCACGCTAACGGGCCCGTATTCGTCCTATGAACTGAATAAAAAGGTATAAAGGCGGTCCTCTAATACATTTTTTATACTGAAAGTGGAATTTTCTTTTATATAAAAAGCCTAAGAAGGCTATTGTTGTTTTTCTTTGAAACCTAACAAGTAACAATAGTAATCGACTTACTAACTTATAAGCCGTGTACTTGGATCCAATAATTTCTAGATGGAGCTCCTCGGAGCGGTAGGTCAGTTAATTGCGTCTTTAAATCACAGGGTATAAGTACTGTGGACTGCACGTCCGTGGAAACACTTACAACATAAGCGGAGCATCTTTATTATGGTTCTCAATAACAGATTAGCGTATGTTGAAAATATTAGCATAGCTTGCGATCGATGCCTTTGGTATTGCAAGTAAATTATCTATAGGCTACGGTAATTGCTTTACATCACGTTAACTATTACAGGTAAATACGATCTTTGTCTACCTATTTGTAACTTTCTCATAAAAGATAAGAAATTAGGTAAACTAATTTCCTGAATATTCTTTCTTGGTAGTCTTTGGGCTTTGGAACCCAACGTCAACAGACAGCAAAGTTTGAGCTATTGTGTGGATATAGTGATTTATGACCTATTGTGGGTCCCTACGATGAACTAGCTAGAAAGGGTATGTACCATCGTCATATATGTAATTATTATGTAAGGCCATTCACAAGACCTAAAATTCTTGAGCCAGTTTTTTATAGTTTGGTTCTCGAGAAGAACAGCAAATTCGAAGTGTGTCTTCTAAGTGGGCGTCCGTTAATCTCGAACGATATTAGATTTTCAAAAAAATCATCTTTGAGAAAGATGATTCACATACGTATGTCGAGCCAAACATAGTGGCCAAATTGATAGCTAGTTTTTTGCAATTTTCATATTTTCTGGGACATGTTTGGCGGTCCGAGGTTCGACCTTTCACGGTCCGCAAACGGACCGCGGTCCGCCTGTTGCCGACCGTTGTTCTAGTTCATATTCTAATAAACAAACAACGTTGATAAATGTACCCAGATTGGACTTAGTTACTCTGTAGATACTTATGAAAAGCTCGTATAAAACCGTAAAATTAATTGTCGTGAACGGACGACCACTTCTTAACTTATCAATGCCCTTACGACAGTATATGCCTCCCATCTCATGCCAAAGCAAGCTCGTTCACTCGTGTAATCAGAAGACAACCAATAAACAAGCAGTTTGAACATCGTACCGAGCGTTGACCGCCCCTGGCCGCTAGCCAGCGTGGTCTTGTCGTAACTATTGGTAGAGTCTAGCGCTTGAAACTGTCGATACTGTATTGATAAATAAAATATGAGCATTTATTGTCATACTTTGATAGTACCTATTGAAAACATGTGAGGTAGTAGTGAACGTCAAGACCGCGGGACCGTGACTCAAAATAAAATAAAAACACTATCGGGGATTTAGTACCTAATTTGTACCTTTTGTACCTTCAACTTAGGAATTTGTACCTCCGAAGACAAAAAAGTACGACGGAATTTAGCTGGTCCCGCCATCTTGACGTCAAGATGGCGGGACCACCAAGAAGTGCTGCTTGCAGACGGATAATTCTGACCTGGGGATTTAGTACCTATTTATTATCCGCCTATATCCAATTTTCAACTTCCTAGCATCAACCGAATTAGTGTGGAGTTGAAACTGGTCCCGCCATCTTGACGATTCGTTAAAGTGACATATGAAAAGTGAGATATTTCCTTGAAAGTCAAATATCCAGATTTAGTACCTCCGAGGTACTAAATCATATCTCATTTTCAGATTCGTAAATAAGGCAGGAAAAAAGTTATACGAGATCATTTCTTTCAGTAAGTAAGTCATCCAGATATTTTTTCAAAATGGGTTTCACCATGTTCCATTTTAATCTCAAACCGCTACTGGCTTGTAAATCATGTAAGGAACATCATACATTTTGTTGCTGTTAAATGTAATGAACTGTTAATTGATATGATTTACAAGCCGCCCGCCAGCAAGCCCGCGGTCTTGACGTTCACGGTAAATTGTGATTCCCTAATAAAAATTTCACATTTTATAATAAGTTCATCGATTCATAGTTATTTGTTCTTATACCCAATATAAGTAACATTTAATAGAACGTTCATTTTACTAAATTAACTTTTATTTTCTTTAACTATAAAACGCAACCCAAAACAATCTCTACTTATACATCCCACTCCAAAATTCAGTGCCATACCACATAACTTAAAGCAGCTTTTTACGGATTAACTTCTATGTAGAAATGTGTGTATCTTTTATGTATTTTCATAATGTACTTATGTAATGGCAATTCCGCATAGCACTAAAATCGTGGAGTTTTTTTTCCTATTTCGTGGGACAGTTTACTTATTTATCTTATGGATTGTTTATTCCATACAATAAATAACATTGGTTTGCCCAGTCTGCGTTCAAATTCCCTGCAGGTTGAGCCTTAAATAATTAATCGCTGGAAAAAAATATACATTTTAACTCCAAAAGAATTTACAAACCGGCTATAATCCTTTTCATTATTACGGCACATTCAACAGGTGACAACTCAAATAAATTGTGAAACATTCGTCCTTTATCGTCCAAAAGTAATTTTATCTCGATGTCAGCCCAGGAATTTTCCTTGTGCCAAAAATATCAGCGCCTCGGGCCCTTCGACCTCGCCTGAGGTCGTCAAGCAAGGATGGGTAGATTATGCATTAATATCGGACTTCCTTTTGAGCGAAAATTATTATTTTTAAACCGGCGTCAAATAGGCTTGCCCACGCAGGCTCAGGGTTGATTGATAAAGAATATGGTAAAACAAAATCACTGAGTATGTATAGTGCTATGTCCTACCGCCTAATGTTTAGGAGGGCAGAGGGATGGGAGGGATACTAATGAGCACTGGTTATTGCTAAATTGTTTTGCTGTTATTATCGTGATATCAAGAATAGTATTTTCATGCAAGCCTTTCTTTAAATCGCACTTTAGCAATGATTTTAACTCATTCCAAGTATGTAAGGGTTCTGTAAAAACCTTATAACAGAGGGGCTAGCCAAGTGGCATGAACGCTAATCGAATAGAATTGAATAGACTTCACAATGTATGGAAATGTCAAACGTTGCTATGTAAATCAACAACAAGTTGCTATGTAGATCACGTGACTTATGTCTTTTCCATATATGAAGCGTAGCGATTTGAACGAAAGCTCGTAGACGTCAGCCACTTGTCTAGCCCTTCTGAGCTTCTGTGCGTGTGTGTCGTGTCGTGGCGGGGCTAGTGTTTGAGTTGTACCCGGCGGGGGCAAACACACGTAATTAAGCACTCAACTATTTGATATCACATGGAGGTGGTCGTTAGGCACTTTACTAGTAACTATTATTATTAGATAAGCAAGCATATTTGGTTCTGTAAAAACCCTCACGATAATAAGTTTCGTTAAGTCGTAAAACTTGCAGTAGTTTTTTTACGGCGTTGTCAAAGTTTTTATCTCATTATCTGCCTGAATACCAGCCTAACCAAGGTTTGTCAAGCAAAGGGTTAAAATTGAAAAGTAACATAGCTTAGAGTCTGACCCAACCTAACCTTTCATTGTAAATAACTAACTAATGTAATATTTAGTTATTTTTGTGCATAGGTATCTTATGCGTGGTTCTGGAATTTGAAATTGTTATTTTTTATTACCCGACTACGGCGGAGGGTTATGATTTTGACTGGTATGTATGTATGTATGTATGTATGTATGTATGTATGTGCATCTGTTCCCACCTAACTTCCAAACTACTTGTCGTAATTTGACAAATGAGGTATCGTTAGAAGCGGCTTAATGGCGCGCTGGTTTTAGGCTATGTGACGTCACATAAAATGGCATATGGCGCCCTCTAGAGGACATAATGTCATGAACTAAAAAAAAAACATTTTTTAATAAAACCGTGTGGGGTAACAAATGAAAGAACTTGATGAGCACATTTCAAATATATATATATTGTTACCTATAACTCCAAAATAATTAAATAAAAAGTAAGTTTAAAAACTAAAACCCGACTACTGAAAAATCGCGCTCTAAAAAGTATGAAACAAGAAAATATTCTCATCTAGAGGATAGCCGTGGTCCGTGTTCATATGCCATTTGGCCCTAAAGGACCTACACGGACCACGGCTATCCTCTAGATGAGAATATTTTCTTGTTTCATACTTTTTAGAGCGCGATTTTTCAGTAGTCGGGTTTTCGTTTTTAAACTTACTTTTTTATACTAACTTACTCTCAAAAAAGCCTTTTGCTTTCAAAGCCAAAATCAAAATAAAAAAGTGACTCCAACTCGCGATCATAAACCCTTTGAGTTACAGTTCCTCGACAACATAATCAAAACACGAGCTCGCATCCACGGCGCCGTTTATTTCAATTGCAGTACATTTTTGAGCAAATATTTATAGGGTCATTTCGTTGCCGGATGGTACGGCCGCGATCGTTTTATGGTGTTTTTGTACGGTAAAATATCGGCTATGGAATCTGCTGATTTGGAATATCTGAGGCTAAAACACGATTCTTTTTCAATTGAAACGTGGGCTTTGAGTTGGTAATACCTCCACAATATGGTGGTGTATGGCCACTCAAGCCTCTGACTACCCCCGAATGGGGATAAAAGTCGTGACGTAACATTTTTTTTTTCTTTTTCAATTTTATACACGGAACGGGGATATCTCTTTATGCATTCTTAATACTTCCAAATTCATCTATTGCGTAAATCCCCCTCGCATTGGAAGGAATTCATTCACAACTGGCTTATTTCTTTAATAAAATTTTGGACACGTCGTCGTTGGAAATTTTATCTAAGAGCCATAACACACCGGGACGCCAGGCGACGTCGCCAGCCACCGTAGCCAATCGTATTGAAATGTATGATAGGTATGGCCACGTCGCCAGTTGGTCGCCAGGTGTGTTACCTCCCATACATTTCAATACGAATAGTTGGCTACGGTGGCTGGCGACGTCGCCATGGCTACCGGTGTGTTATGGCCCTAAAATGAAATGCAATTGAAATTCACTGCACTCTTTGCAGAAATTGTAACAATCTCGCAACAATGAGTTCGTGCAGCGCTCTATAAAATTCATCGATATTAAGAAAAATTCTGTATGCACCGAGAAAGTCGCCGGGGCCATTGGAAATCCAATTTGGGAGCGTCTGGGAGTCCGAGGATCGCCCGCGCGGGGCGGGGCGCCAGTCCGAAGCACCTGCATGCAAAGTACTTGGCAATTTCACTGCCAGATTCAAAAGAATAGGGCACAATATTATCTGCATCTACGAAAGGGATGGAAAGAAGGTAAGTTTGAAATTGATTTTGGTGTCGATAAAATTCAACAATGTTCGACGGTGCAGACAAATGACAGTTTAGAAGCCAGTATATAAAAACACATACCTACATGAGCAAAGAGAAACTGATACGGTTCATTGATCTATAATGAGAGAGACACAGCTATGATGATGGCTATACACCAAACAAATATAACCGCGAAATCAAAAGTAACACGTAGAAACAACGCGTGTCTTAAATAGATGATGTATTTGAAATGGCCTGAGGCCTGTGGGCGAATCTAATAGCACCCCTAGATTAAAGTAAATTTACAAGAGATTGAATCCATTCTCAAGCTGCAGTCCAGTTTCGATAAAGCTTAATAGTTTTTGAAGGTGGTGGAGCCAAGCTGTTGCCAATTAACTGCAGCTCATAAACGGGCTGGCTCGACCGGGGTAGTACCACCCTCTCACAGAAGATCGGCGTAAAGCAGCTATTACAGCTGCGTTTCGTAAGATGAATGAGAGAGCCGTAAGCCCACCCCCCCTCCCCCTCCCTCCATCCCACTCCCCTTCAGGTCGGCAATGTGCGAGCAATACCTTTGGTATTGTAAGCATCTATAGGCCACGGTAACTGCTTAACATCAGGCGGGCCGTAAGCTTTTTTGCCACCACAGTCCTATAAAAAAAAAAATTTAAGTATTGGAAAAAAATGCACATCTTGCCCTTTCTTGTTGACTAATAAAATGAATCTGACAGTTCTCATCAAGATCCTGCCAGCAGTAATAATCTAAGAACGCAGTTACAAATAAAACAAATAATAATGGCAAATGAAATAATAATTTATTTGATTGCACGCAGGCAACACCGTAAACCGAGCCTTTTATTTTTATTACAAAGGCCGTAAGCTTCTTGACTCATCCTTTGATTTATGAACCACTGAGTTCGAGAAGTCATGGATTAAAGTAAACAAATTGCAATATAGTACATTGTTATCCGAGGGGCAAAGTAACTTATTATTGGTCCCGAGACGGGGTTTGGCGCCCGAGCGTAGCGAGGGCGCTAATAGTTCGAGGGACTAATAATAAGTTTCTTTCACCCGAGAAAAACTCCAATATTTCCAAAACATAAAGTTAAGTATTAATTAAAGATTTTTTTAAATATGACTTTATAATAATTTACTTTCAACTATTTCTTTGAAATATCATAGATTTGGGCAAATATTTACCATTTTCCCTAAATCAATCACAAATCGTTCCTCCTCCGAAACTATAATCACAGACTAAAACCTTTCTAATGTTTAAAAACTGGCCTCTAAAAAAAAACAAAGTGAGTGTCAAAATATCAAAAAGCAAAATACACAATCTACGTCAGTATACATGTGTGTGTATGTGTAATGCCGTGTGTCCACTGGCAAGTAACTTCCGCAATTTCTTGCAGAAGTCACTTGCCGACGTGTTTCCACTGACTGCAATTTTACACAAACGTGTACATGTGGGACTTGCAGCAAGTTCGGCAAGTCGCAGAAGTCCACTTGCGTGAGTGTTTACCCATTGGAAGTCGCTTGCGCAAGTAAACTTGTGCAAGTTTTCTTGCCAGTGGACACACGGCATAAGTAGTTGTTCACTCAATTTTCTTTAGCTACTTAAATAATATTTTATTTTTTCTTTCCTTGTACACGTGATGAAAAGCACAGTGTTTATCTCGGGTTAAAGTAACATATTATTGGTCCCTCGAACTATTAGCGCCCTCGCTACGCTCGGGCGCCAAATCCCGTCTCGGGACCAATAATAAGTTATTTTGCCCCTCGGATAACAATGTACTATTAACTTTCATGGCAATACGTAATAAAATACGTCACCTGATATGAATGTATTCATATGTATTGCTGCATTCTTTTAAATTATTTATTCGGGAATTCAGGAACTTCTTATTGGAGGCAATTTGTCCTTATTTAAATTTTATGTTGTATGATACGTACATAAAATTTTTATGATTTAATTTGGGGTTCACCAAAGGTCGTTTTATTACACTGTTTCAAGAATTATTATTATTAACAAAGCTGATGTTAGTAAATAAAAAAACACAATAACTGTATCGTTCCAAAGTAAACAAAACTTGTTTTATGGGTACCGTACAATGATCTGGGGGCAATCCCAGTGACACCCAGACCAGCTAGGCTATTCTGTAACGTCATAATCACTTCGCACGCGTGTATTTTCTAGTGAAATGTCAAATTTCAATACAAAATTTGACATATCACCTGCAAGTTCACGCGTGCAAAGTGAGTTTGTCGTTACAGAATAGCCTAGCAGAGCAAATTACGAAAAGGCCGTTACTGAAGTTTGCCTCTGGCGCGATTCGACCTCGCAATCACCCGATGCAATGAGCCAAGCAGCCTACGCTCGAATCACTGCGCCAAACGGTACCGTCTATCAGTCAGCGGTGGTTTCTGTAATTATAGGAATTCAGCCGGTCACCTATAGTCTGAACTCAGTGTAAACAATAAAAATAGTGAACTAACAAAATCTACTGAAGTTTATCCCAATATAAATCGTTATTACGCTCATGTAGCCTCATCTCAACAACTAACTGAACGTGAAATGATTTTGTATCGGGAAATTTTCCAGTGAATTTTCACTCAATGCGCGTTTCATGTTCCCATCGTCTGCTGCTACATTAGAAGCTGTTGGCGTTTTATTAAACTCAGTACTGAACTGAAATTGAACTATACTGAATATTACAGTAAAATTATTTCAAGCTTAAACGCAAGAGCAATTTTAGTTATACCAATTGATTCGACAATAATCTGTCCGCTTATGTTGACTAACCAAATTAAATTCACATGATGGAGTCTTTCCTTTGGGGTTGGGTTGGGGGTTCAACAACATGGGGTTCGTCAAAGAGCATGTTTACACTTTCCTAAAAGGTCGGAAACCCATCTGCTCACCTCAAGTTGCAGATATCCTGGGCGTTAGTTGCCACTGACAATCAGTTAGACTATCTGACTGTGTGCCTTCTTAGACATGTTACTGTCTAAACAAACAAGACATGTGACAGTTACTACTAAACGGAGTCCATGGACACAGTACGACTTAGTCGTTTGCTGTTGAAAACATGTCAGTGTTGCTAAATAGCTCATCTTCTGGTGAATAACACGCATCAACATGCCTAACTTGATCATCTAATTGCGAGTTGTGTAAATCATAGAGATTTTATTTAGAAGAGACGTTCTTAGTAGATATCTCTATGAAACAACGCGTGGTCATTTTCCCGGGATGCGTGGCATCTATCTACCGGTAAATAGCTGAACTACTCGCTTCGTTTTATGTCGATGTTAGTACTCGGCCGACCACTCGGCCGAGTTGCTTAGACCCAGTCCCCTTAGTAATTGGTCCATGGTGTAAATTATGCTGCATGTAGTAGTGCGATGAGCACAAATCTAGAGATTGCAATGTAAGGAGGTAAAATATCAGCTGAAAATAATACATCAAGTGCTTTAAGAAAAAAAATACCGCTTGTCTATCACAAGTGGTTAGATAATAAAAGATTCAATTCAGATGAAACATATGGCGAATACAAAGACAGTCCAACAATTGCCTATTCGGGTCTGTAGTCCAGTTTTATAGCCACGAACACAAATTGGTTCCTTTGTAAGAAACTTTACTGTATTATTTGAGGCTTCGGACTCAAGGCCGCTTACAATCATTGATTTATTATTTTAGCAGATATGGTACCTCAAAACATTGCAATCAATAAGACGTGTGCTAAGCACACCAGCGAAATTCACACGTCTCTTATCGCACTTGCAATATGACAATTAACTTATTAAATACATAAGCAGGCAATATTCACCGGAAGATGAGCCGTATTGGCAACACCAACATGATTTCCACATTATTTTCCGCGTGTGACTGAGTTGTACTATGTCCATGTACTTCGTTTAGTAGGACAAACGAATTTGAACAGTCACGTGTCTCCCTCTTTCTTGGTAATGTCTTTGGCCCTCTCGAAGATGGGTGGGCGTTATTACAGCGTCCAATTTTCATCGAAGATTCTCAATTGGTTGGCTAATTTGGGTCGCTTCCTAGTTCTTGTTGTTTTATAATTTAGTTGATGCTCAATAATTTGTATAAAGCTTACTACAGGACTCGGTCTACTTACGGGCTTATTTAAGTTGCCCATGTATTAGTGTGATCTCACTATTTCTTCTTCTTTCTTTTTAAAATGCCCTCCCTAGATTATTTCGCAAATGTCAAGTAACTATATAAAACAAAAGAAGACACAAAACTTAACCATCTACTTTGGAAAACTAAAATGGAGGCCTCATCTCACTATTACAAATAAAACATATTATTTTCACCTTTTTAATTCAAAAAGTTTGTACGGAACCAAAACTCAGGGCGCAAGTCCTACTCGCACTTGTCTGGTTTTTAAGGTAGTGTTTGACAGATACAAACAAACGACGTTAGTCTCTGACGTCAACAGCACATATAGGGCTGGCGGCAGGACTGAGCAGCTCCCCTAGACAAGTGGCTGACGTCTACAAGCGTTCTTCAAATCGCTACGCTTCATGTATGTAAATGACATAAGTCACGTGATCTACATAGCGACTTGTAATGTCATTTCCTTACATTGTGAAGTCTATTCTATTCGATTAGCGTTCATGCCACTTGTCTAGGGGGCAGGGGCTCCGCTTAGCATGTAAATAGTTGTGAAGCACGTTACATCCCTCGCGGGGCCAATTTCCTTTATAACATAGACGTCACGACTTTTATCCCCAATGAGGGTAGTCAGAAACTTGAGTGGCCATACACCACCACATTGTGGAGGTATTAAGCCATCTCAAGGCCCACGTTTCACCAGATAGTCCGAACCCAACGTGACAGGTGGTGAACCTTGTCGCCGTGTATACAGGAACTGACTATTACCTAATCCCGAGGGATAGGTAGGTTTCCTCACGATGTTTTCCCTCAATTTCCTTTATGTCCCATTGAAAATGCACCCTAAGCCCTCGACAAGTTAATTTATTAGATACTGTGTTCTTTTAAGCGTATTTGTGGTGACATTATGTCTAAGAAATATGAATAAGTTTGCACAAAGAACAATATCGTTTAAATATACTCTTTGAAACGTATAAATAAGTAGATACGTACAACGTTTTCTTTTCAATGAAACATTAGGAAATATTCCCCTCTTCTTTTGTGTCGCAGATGACATAGATTGACAACTCGCTGTGCCCGCGACTCTATACGCATGGAAAGTAACAAAAAAAATTGTTAATTTGCTAAAATAAAATTCGTTTAAGTTACTCCTTATAATATCAGCAATCTAACAGAAAAGGTCCCGTCAAAATCGGTCCAGCCGTTCCGGAGCTCAGCCGGAATAAACAGACAGACAGACATACTTACCAAATTATTGAATTTCGTAGAACTACCTATAGTACAATACCTTTAGTATTGTAAGCATCTATAGACTACGGTAACTGCTTAACATCAGGCGGGCCGTACGCTTTTTTGCCACCGCAGTCCTATAAAAAAAAACTGTTATTTTGATATTACAAACAGACACATTTTTACACATTTTGTACTCTACTTATTATTATTATATTTATGAGAGTTTATGATACTCATAAACCCATATGATAACCAATATCATAAGTTTTAACGCCGAGCAATACATCTCTTAACTTCTAGAGTTTGTTGGTCTAATTAATGGTAGTTTTCTTCGTGTCTTTATGTTGGGCTCCAAGTTGGGCTGTTCCGTACTGCCCACTTCCACTTGATTAATCATAGCTCACAATAATCCTACTTAGCAGAGTTCGTTGCGTAATACCGTAAATTAATTTTGGTTTCCGCACGGGAGAGCGCGCGCGCGAAACTTTTATAAATCTATGCGTGAAACTAATAAGTGTTTATTTGAGATAACATTCATGGTACTTATATTACTAAGTTTTATTATTGTGAAATGAGGACTCCTTCTATCTCACTCCCCTACAAGTCGACGTGCAAGTGATGTCCTTTGTGTTGGAAGCATTTATAGGCTACGATAATTCCTTAACGTCAGATGGGGCATACGCTTGTTTGTGAACTGTTTATGTTAAAGTAGTTAGCAGATTGATCTATACAATATAAAATAAGAATAGGACCGGCCTAGCGACATGTTGTGACGTCACAACTGGAACTTGGTACGGCTCTCAGCTAACTTCAATCATAAGTACAGTACTTGGTACCGTACTTATATGAGTAAAGTTAGCTGAGAGCTCGTCCTATTCTTATTTTCATCGCATTGTACTTTGGTACAAATAAAAAGTAGGTACTTATAGCTTAAGACTTAAGCTATAAGTACCTAATTTAATACCTAAACAGGTAGTGTGTCACCTTCGCCTTATCACAATGGCCTGACTCACACTGACTCAAACTCATTATGAACGATTGCAATGAGTCAGTCTAGTTAGTGGCTCAGTGTATGTTTCATTCTCGGAAAAAGAAGAAATTAACCTTGCTTTAAACGATAACCTTCGCCTTATCACAATGGCCTGACTCACACTGACTCAAACTCATTATAAACTATTGTAATGAGTCAGTCTAGTTAGTGGTGGCTCAGTGTATGTTTCATTCTCGGAAAAAGAAGAAATTAACCTTGCTTTAAACGATAACCTTCGCCTTATCACAATGGCCTGACTCACACTGACTCAAACTCATTATAAACTATTGTAATGAGTCAGTCTAGTTAGTGGTGGCTCAGTGTATGTTTCATTCTCGGAAAAAGAAGAAATTAACCTTGCTTTAAACGATAACCTTCGCCTTATCACAATGGCCTGACTCACACTGACTCAAACTCATTATAAACTATTGTAATGAGTCAGTCTAGTTAGTGGTGGCTCAGTGTATGTTTCATTCTCGGAAAAAGAAGAAATTAACCTTGCTTTAAACGATAACCTTCGCCTTATCACAATGGCCTGACTCACACTGACTCAAACTCATTATAAACTATTGTAATGAGTCAGTCTAGTTAGTGGTGGCTCAGTGTATGTTTCATTCTCGGAAAAAGAAGAAATTAACCTTGCTTTAAACGATAACCTTCGCCTTATCACAATGGCCTGACTCACACTGACTCAAACTCATTATAAACTATTGTAATGAGTCAGTCTAGTTAGTGGTGGCTCAGTGTATGTTTCATTCTCGGAAAAAGAAGAAATTAACCTTGCTTTAAACGATAACCTTCGCCTTATCACAATGGCCTGACTCACACTGACTCAAACTCATTATAAACTATTGTAATGAGTCAGTCTAGTTAGTGGTGGCTCAGTGTATGTTTCATTCTCGGAAAAAGAAGAAATTAACCTTGCTTTAAACGATAACCTTCGCCTTATCACAATGGCCTGACTCACACTGACTCAAACTCATTATAAACTATTGTAATGAGTCAGTCTAGTTAGTGGTGGCTCAGTGTATGTTTCATTCTCGGAAAAAGAAGAAATTAAACAAAAACTTTGCAATGCTAATGAATGTTCTTGAAATATTATTGTGAAGTTTTAAAACAGGCACCTTGTTTGTATTTCTTGGTAGCAAATGAATATAATGAGTATTTGAATTTACCGTATTATTCAGCTAAAGGTACCTATTGCAATTTTGAATGTTATTTTCAAACTAGAAAATTATTTCTTAACTCAAACTCGTTTTTTTTTAATTCATGTAAGTTACATGTAGAGTTTATAAATCGTCAAAAAACAATATACCACCGTTTCGTAATGTTGCTTCCGTTGAGAAGAGTCGGCAAGAAACTCAATGGTTACTCTTTTGACGACATCGCTTTGATCTATGAGAGTAGGTAAGTACCTACTTCTTCTTCTTATCGTATGGTTAGTGGCCAACCTGGTGTTAAGAGTTGTTCAAACCACCCGAAGGGCGCATGGTTTAAGGCCCTGCTTCCCAGCCGTGCGTTTTGGCCGTCTGGATTGGTCGAGAGCGCACAAACCCCGCCCAATTTTGCTGCGAAAATATCGAAAATCATTAATTGTGACGTGAAAAACTATTGCATCACCAAAATCTAACTTATTTTCTTTAGGTATTATCTTTCTTCATCTTTTGGTGAAAAAAAATATTAAAAATTCTAAGCCGTGTAGAAGGAGATAGAAATTTTAAGATGAAAAAAGCTTCACTTTGATTTTTTTTTCACATAGTAAAAGAGCATGTAGCACTTGTTACGTGCTTATTTTTTAAAGATGTGGGTTCAATAAATACGGTGTTGTTTTTTTCAATTTTTTTACAGGAGGAGTTAGCCTACAAACATGCCTCGTTAGGTGCCTGTACAGTCTTAATGACTGCTGTCTAGATGACAATAGCCGGGACTAACTTTTTACGTGCTCTCCAAAGCACGATAAATTAATACTAATAACTTACGTCGGCGAACCTTACCCTGGACTAGGTGTCACACTATGTATGTTTGTCTTGCAATATTTATGTGTTTAAATACATTTATTCGCGGCTTTACCCGTGTAAATAACGATAATAGTAAAGAAAAACTTAAAGTAACCTTTCTTGCAACCACGCAGTGGATCCCAAACAGCGGGAAACGGCAACAGCGGCAACCCAGAAAAAGATGGCGGGATGAGCTGGACTCCTACTTAACAGAAAGATGCCGGGTAGCCATAAAACCGGAGCAAGTGGAAAAAGGGAGGGGAGGCCTTTGCCTTGCAGTGGGACAGTACGGGCTAGAAATGAAATGAAATGAAACTTTTCTTACCATTTCAAATTCACTTTATTCAACGAACGTTTTAAAAGTGCAAACATTGTTAAAGTACCTTCAGCAGACTAACACAAATACACAGCATATGTATTCCCAGTAACTGTTACTGGGTCGGAGTGATTCAAAGGACTCAGATATCGCGACGCCTGATGGCATATCATCTGTGCGTTTTATATAACCTTCCGCCGTAGTCGGGTAAAAAACGCAAGCGCTGGAAACGTTTAAATCGTTGCTCTGAAACGAAAAAGTTTGAACCCGGCCCTTTAATTTTATAACTTTGGTTCCGGCGACTGATAGGTAACTAATGTGCACAGTTTAGGTCGGAAATCCGGCGCCATGCTGTTATTAGTATAAAGGTTATAGCCAAGAAGTAAGTCTGTATTTATAGACTTGTAGTTATTCTGTGTCCTATGATTAGAACACAAGGCTTCGTGAGCGACGCCATTATTTCCGGTAAGTTAAATCTGCATTAATTAATTTAATAACGGTTACGGCGTTTTTAATGATAAATTTCTGAAAATAATAAGTCGCTAATGTAAATAGGCGTGTCTACAATATGCACATGCCGCGCGAGGCAAATGGCTAGGCAACCTACACTCTAGACAGAGAAGGGTATACCCGAGCAATCAGCTTGACACGTTTGACATCGTTCTGTCTCATGACTATGCCAAACTAGGCGAGGCAAATGACAGCGCTCAGTTGAGGCAGGACGCGCATTTGCCTCGCGCGAGACAAGTTAAACTTTGTGCGGCAATTTGCCTCGCGCGACGTGTGATACATCTGGCCGTGGCTAATGACATTTAAAATTCATGCAGTTACCTACTTACTCAGATGTTTGATTGATTTTGTTTTTTTTTAGGGTTCCGTACCTTAAAAAACGGAACCCTTATACCCTAATTTTGATGTCCGCCTATCTGTCCGTTTGTCTATCAAGATGCGCACAGTAAAAACTGTTAAGATAAGTTAGCGAGTAACAACTGATAAGAACATACCCCCAATCAAAGACATTATCAAGAAAGAAGGAGATATGTGACTATCCAAATTAGTACTATCACGACACTAGTACGTCCTACTCAACGAAGTCCATAGATACAGCACGACACAGTCGTTCGTGGAAAATAATGTTGAAAACATGTCGCTATTGCCAATACAGCTCAGCTTCTGGTGACTAACACGCATCAAAATGCATCGTAAATTGATTGTCGAATTTCGAATGTGTGATGTGTGAATTTAGATGCATGTAGTGGTGCGCTGAGCAGAAATCTAGTGATTACAGTGTTAGGAGGTACCATATCTTCTAAAATAGTATATCAATGCCCCCGAAAATTCTAGATTTATGATAGTACTCCAACCAAAGTATTCAAGTCTAGGATAATGTTTCACAGACCACTGAGCTCAGTTTGAAGTATTTTATATAGCGACGAAACATAAAACTTAGCCTTTGATGTTAGCCCTTAAATCTGTGTTTAGGGTTCATAATGATTTCTTGGTAAGTGTCGGATCAAAGCTGGTGGTTTTGCTGAAAGCTAGATTTTCATATATATATTATTTAAAAATCCCATTGAGAGAGTTTACTGCTACTGATTTTGATTTAGTTCAGGTTTTTTCTATTGCCTTACCTTCTTATGAATCTTAAACATCGTCAGAAAATCTGATGATAAGACTCTAACCAAGAAAAATAATGGGGAACTCTTTTTAAAAGAATATTTACTTAGATAGTAATGTAATGTAACGTCACGACTTTTATCCCCGTTCGGGGGTAGTCAGAGGCTTGAGTGGCCATACACCACCACATTGTGGAGGTATTAACCAACTCAAAGCCCACGTTTCACTAGATAGTCGGAACCCAACGTGACAGGTGGTGAACCGTGTCGCCGTGTATACAGGAACTGACTATTACCTAATCCCGAGGGATAGGTAGGTTTCCTCACGATGTTTTCCCTTACCGTCAGCGAACTGTAATTTATGCACATATATGAAAATTCATCCATTGGTGCATGCCCCACCGGGGATCGAACCTGGGACCTTCTGATTACTGTTACTTAGATAGTAACTACAGAAAATACGTAATGATAACGTACAAGACTTCATGCAATATTCGCTGATGTAAAAATAGTTTTAAATGTTTGTTATAGTATATTTCACCTTGAAACCAACAATATTCGCACCAGGATTATAGACATTAATTCCACATGGCTATAACGGTGGGATTGTACAAACTGTGGTTAAGATAAGTTAATCGATGCTTTGGCGGGCCGCCTGAGTAAACGTTGTACCGATGTTTGGCCAATAAACAACGCGTGTGGACATTTCGCCGACTGGCTTAGTGTAGTGTGATGTATTACCTCGGATTTGGATTTGAGCACATTTATATGAATAACCAATGACGCTTTATATTATAGACCAGATTTATACGAACATTAGTGCTCTAAAAAATATCAAATTAAACTAAACCTACATTAAATTAATAGGTACATATACGTCAGACCTGTAATTGGTATGAGAAGAATGAATATACATTGTAGCGTTATAAGCCACATAATTAAGGGGCGTTTCCACTCATGCGGAGCGGAGCGGACCGTGAATTGGCCAATCACAGTGCTCGAAATCTCCACTCCGCTTTTGGCCAATCACAGTCCGCCGCTCCGCTCCACACAGCTCCGCATCAAAGTAAGCTCACCCGCGCACTGCAGCCGTGCAGCCGCGACGCTGGGTTGCGCGTGACTAAATGGATATCAGGTAGTTACCATGCATTCGTGTTGCCAAAAAAAGCGCGGTACGTCCGATCTTTAACTGTTGAGTAAATGATAAAGTAACGATAATCTACTTTTGATAATCACCACCGCATAAATACTACCCTATCGAAAACAAAAACGTTAACATTAAAATTTAATTATAAGCCAGAGGCATGCATATTTAAAACGGCAGCCCCGATTTATGTCAAACAAGAACCATTATTTTTCCCGTGGGAGGTATAAAAAAACTTTTTTTGAATAATAGACTAAGAAAAAAATACTCATACAATATTAACCGTGCGCCAAAAAGTAACTTGCTCAAACTAATTCAAATTGCTTTTTGAAAAATAAAAAAGTATGATTATAAAATCTATTTGCTATTCATCACAAGCATTATTTTAATAATAACGTCTGATAATGAATAATGTCTGAGGTTAGATAAATTGTATAAAATTATTCATTCATCTTGATTCGAGCATCATGTTTTTATAGGGTTTTAAAATTGTTTAATCTTAGTGTAACCACGAAGTAACAGTGCGCTAATGCGACTTGTCTACGTTTTATGACGCAAAGTTTGTATAATTAATGTGTTGGCAAGTTAATGAATCACTTTAAATATGTATTTAAATTAACATCTACTCGACAAATGAGGTTGTCACGTAAACGCAAGTGACAGTAGGGCTGCAGATACACATGGCCCTATAATCAGAGGCAATGTCGGGAGTAATGGACCGGGAGCCCAGGGTGCACTTCGTGGATTTGAACGAGCGCCGTCCAAACCTAGTAGATTCGGTAGATGACATGATAGGAAGAAACATTGTTCTAGATGTTTCCACTTTCAGCGGTGGGGGAAGCGTATACATGACAATTTTTTTTATATTTTTATAAAAAGCATAACATAACATAACATAACATAACATATGCGTCACGACTTTTATCCCCATTCGGGGGTAGTCAGAGGCTTGAGTGGCCATACACCACCACATTGTGGAGGTATTAACCAACTCAAAGCCCACGCTTCACCAGATAGTCAGAACCCAACGTGACAGGTGGTGAACCTTGTCGCCGTGTATACAGGAACTGACTATTACCTAAACCCGAGGGATAGGTAGGTTTCCTCACGATGTTTTCCCTCACCGTCAGCGAACTGTAAATTATGCACATAGATGAAAATTCATCCATTGGTGCATGCCCCACCGGGGATCGAACCTGGGACCTTCTGAATGTTAGCCCAACCTGTTCACCCCTAGGCTACAGTCGCTCTGCAAAAAAAAGCAATGACATAAAAATACTCAAGCGTGTCAGATATTGATACATTTCATGCTCCAACATGAAAAATTAAAAAAAAAAAATACTCGAGCGCGCCAGATTTTGTAAGCATCTATAGGCTACGGTAACTGCTTAAAATCAGGCGGGCCGTACGCTTTTTTGCCACCGCAGTCATATATTAAAAAAAAAAAACTGAGGGGGTGAAAAAGTGAAACTTCCAGATGCTCCCATTTCTTAGACTGACGATCAAATTAGCAAAATTTACACTTTTGACACTTCTTAGCTAGTAATTAATCCCCCTTATCTTATCTATATATATATCCTTATCTAATCTGACCAGTTCGAGTATATTAAGATGGTCTATTTTTTTTTTTGGTTTTTCTGAGCGAACCCACCAATATTAAGGGCTCATAATTTTTGAGGTTCTTATCAATATGTAAGCTATCTCCCTTATCTTAATCTGACGCGCTCTTTTAAATCCAGAAAGTCCTTCTACGGCTCCCCATCCATAAGGATGTTCTACAAAGAAGGATTGTGTACTATGCAAAAAAACGTGCCGACAAGGAATTCCAACCGGAGCATTCTATCTCTCTCTAAGTAGGGTGACCAAACGTAGTTATGTTTAGAGACTTCATAAATACGTAATGACCTGATGTATACTGGCCGTGGGCACGATTGCAGTGTTGGGCAAAGTTAAATTATCTGAAAAAAAAATTTTTTTGCATAGTGCACAATCCTTTGTAGAACATCCTTGCTCCCAACATTGCCTCTGATTTCAGGGCCGTGTGTAGGCTTTTAGCCTATAGGTACTTTTCTATCTTTATCTATAAATGATATCGATCTATGATATCTATGTAAATGTGAAATTAGTTAACTCCCACTATCGCGATCTTGACAGCGGCAAACGTATTATATTATATCAAATCAAGAATTTATCGCCCGATTTACGTTCAGAATCAGTAATTAAGTCTTGATTGAAATAATGCCAGGATCCATTAGGGGTGGAATTTAGTATTAAATGTTTGATTCGGTTTGGCTTTGACGTCATCGGCAGTGGTCAAATGGGTTAAAGGGCAATTATTATTAGTATCAATCTACGTGTCAATCTAAGTAACCGCCAAGAAATTGACATACGGTTTTTAACAAAACTACTTAGAACCGAGCAGCGAACGATCAGTTAGAGGTTACTAACTGATCGTTAGAGCAGTAAAAATTGTGACTAGTATGTCAAAAGATCAGTTGCGAAACTAATGGCCCGTTAGTGTGTTGGTGTACTCGGTCGTTGTTTGTATCGTGTTAAATAAAAAAACGGCCAGGTTGCACTCTTGGAGTGCCGGTAGTAGTTAGGTTGCCGGTAGGTTTCTTCAAGTTACTGGTAATCTGTAAAGTTTAAAATAATATGTTTAAATTCAAAAAATAATAATATAGTAACGTCAAAAAAAAAATAGTAAACATAGAATCGAATCTACGCCCCATAGAGCGAGCACTTACCCAGATCCATCGTGATCTGACGGCTACGAATCTGACGAATTTTTCGATCAGGACACTAACGCGCGACGCGAATTTAACCGTTTTTCCTCATTCCAAGAAAAGTGCACAACGCCGCTAAAGAAGATTCACTTAAAAAAAAACATTAAAATAGTTGCTGTAAAAATAAGCTGAGTCTAGGGATGATTTTCCCTAAGTACTTACTTACTAAAACATTAATTGTTTTATAGGTGATTTGCCTTTTCATTCTTCGATTACCTGGGTGTATAATATAATTTATGGAAGCTTGACAACCTACTTTAGGTACATACTACTTCAACAAGAACACCTGGGCGCTCGGCTATACGAGTAAATATTAAATGATAATAAGTCAATGATTAGACGGTACAACGTAGTGAGCCTGGGCCAATGCCTGGGCACTCCTGTGGCAGTATCCCATTACGTGGTGGAAGGACCGCGGAATCATTGACTTATTATTATTTGATATTTATACCCGTGCGCCTAGTTGGTGGTGTAGTAGATAGGTAGGTACTACCGTTTTCTACTGAAACCACTTAAGATTGTCTGTGTAATTAAACCGCAATATTTCAAATGTCTAAATCCATATTGTAATACGCAGATGGTAGAATACAAAGAACTCATTATAAAAATGAAACGATCATTTTTATTAGCTACCCGGGGCTCGCTAGGGATGATTCAAAATGGCGTCCTGGGGGCTTACCACAAGCTCTTATGGCGATTCAATTATAGGAACGTTTTAACGACGTTTTAATGACGTTTCTTATTGTCATGACAATAAGGTACGTCATTGCACAAAAAGTCGCTGAAACGTTAATACGTTCCTGTAATTGAATCGCAATAAGAGCTTGTGGTAAGCCCCCTGCATCGGAACATTAAGATTAATTGAAAAGAGCTGTGCTTGAGTTGGAGAAGGTTCTACTATGAGTTTATTGTAAATGTCTGTTGTTTGTCACTGTTATATTTGTAGGAATTTAAATGCTGTTTGTCTGGCTTTAAAAAATGAGAGAAATTGACTGCCCTTAAGTCTACAAGACTAAGTCTAGCAGACATGTAAAAAACACATAACACTGTGACATACCTAAGTTAAATCTTACCATAGATACCAGAGCCCAACCAAATTTAAGTTAGTAAGCAGTCGTGTTAATTTTTATCACATTCGCCATGCGTCATCATTATAACATTATAACATATACTTATGTAAGTACACCCCCGTATCATTTTTCTTTAGATCCTCTCCATCCTAAGGTTGCCTGGTAGAGATCACTTTTAGTGATAAGGCCGCCCATTTTCCACTTTCTGTGTAAATTATGTAATAATTTATAATTGTTTGTTTTCTAGTGGTGGATTAATAAAGAGTTATCTATCTATCTATACCTATTGAGGTATCTAATGTATGATGATTTCTTTTAATTTCGTTGATAGTTGAATAAAAGTGAAGAAACACTAAAGTATGTTAGTAATTTAAATTTAATTAGCGTATTAAAAATCACTGCGTAAAATAGTATAGCGACGCGGTCGAATTGTTTCAGAATTGTTCGAATAAAAAAGGCGTTGATTGCCAACTCCGCAGAATCAATACTGATTATTGCGGGCCAGTGGGTAGTGCATCTCACCACACATCTGCGGCACCACGTAATGAAAGGGATTCGTATTAAACGGAACATGTCACACAAGTTGTGACACATGTTCCAATAGATTCTCATTATTGGACTGTAGTTTTCTATTAGGTAACTGAAGGGAGATCTGCTACGGGGACTTGTATTTTACGGTTTTTAAAATAAAACCAAAATGAGGTATTTAAAACTTTGCTTAAATTAAAGAAAATCCGATCATGTAATAATTGAATCTAAAGACAAAAATGGGTCCATTATAAAAAAACGTTATCCTCAGTTACTCCACTTGTATCAAAATAATGTATGTTTTGTTAGCGCCGCCATACACGCGATTGCACACGACAGCTCTAGAGCTGTTGGTTGCAGTCGACAGCTCGTGACAGCCCGCCGGCGCCGACTGCTTGACGCCTTGCAGTCGCGAGCTGTCGACTGCACCCAACAGCTCTAGAGCTGTCGTGTGCAATCGCGTGTATGGCGGCGCTAAGAGTACTTAAATCGTGAATCGTACGTGAATTTCGGCGATTCGAGGTAGACACCATAGATATTTATTTAAATTAATATTAAATTCGGGAAACTGCAGCATCTCCTGGCTCTAAACTATTAAATACTTCAATGACATTTTGGATTTATACAGCATTGTAGGGATATTTCACCGTGAAGTTGGTGTTTGTGGTCGCGGCAGCTGCATCCCAGCTGGCAACTTCACCGCGCTCGGTACTCAGGATACCGAGCGATATTTAGATTAGAGACTTGCAACTAAGTAAATGATGTTGGAGTAATGTTTATAATACCTACTCAGATTAATGTAACTTTTCTTACTAAGTAGATTGGCACTTGTAACGCCAGGAAAATACACCGAAACGATGTTTGTATTATAAGTACCTATTTAGGGTGGGGCAGACGGGCCGCGTGCCCTGGGCGCTATTTAAAGAGGGCGCCAAAGCCACCAAATTTGCAAAAAAATCAACTTAAAAAGCATCTATTAAAATCCCAGCTTTGCTCAGTGACGCGACAGTGAAAAACGCGACTGTAGCCTAGGGGTGAACAGGTTGGGCTAACAATCAGAAGGTCCCAGGTTCGATCCCCGGTGGGGCATGCACCAATGGATGAATTTTCATCTATGTTCATAATTTACAGTTCGCTGACGGTGAGGGAAAACATCGTGAGGAAACCAACCTATCCCTCGGGATTAGGTAATATCCTGTATACACGGCGACAAGGTTCACCACCTGTCACGTTGGGTTCTGACTATCTGGTGAAACGTGGACTTTGAGTTGGTTAATACCTCCACAATGTGGTGGTGTATGGCCACTCAAGCCTCTGACTACCCCCGAATGGGGATAAAAGTCGTGACGTTACATCATTTATTTGCTCAGTGTAGCGCGAGATGAAACCAGAGAAACAGATTAAAAACATACCGTTTTATCTCTCTACCTACCTACTTACGTAAGTAACGAAGGGGTACAACTTTGCTTACCATGCGGGTAGACTTGCAAATATGGAAAATTACTAAAAGGTGATTTCTACAATAATTTCTCACTAACTCGAGACACAATTTTCTCTACATCTCGATATCCTTCTCATATTTCCAGAAGTTTACTGGAAAATAAATGATTATGACGGCCCTAAAAACAATGGATGCCGCACGAAATTCAATTTCCCAAGACGAACGGATCTTGAACGGCGGACGGATATAAATCATTTATCAATTTTAAATGCAAATCCCGGCGAATTCCTCCATCCCCGGCGTCGGGCGCCGCGCCAAGAAATGTGCACGAATCTGGACACTAATTGGCTTTTTGGTGAACCGTTAGTGAGCAGAGTTAATTCCGCTGTGTGCTTGCATAATTAATCAACTTATGAAAATACCTGCATAAGAATAATGACAAAAACATTGAATTTTAAGTTCATGGCAATCGACTGCAGCTCATATACGGGCTGGCTCGACCGGGGTAGTATCTATTGGAAAGGGCCACAGGAGATAATGAAATAAAACATATACTCAGCATTAGAACTCCATTTTATTATTATAAACATATTAAATGTTTATTTTATTAATGTGATTTTATTTGCAGGAAAAGTGAGATGACTGACATACGTCAGATAGATACTTTCATAATTTTTGTTTTTTTTTCAATAGTATCACCCATAGACGAACCAATTGGAAGACTCCGCACGTCCTAAGAATTATACCTCCTTGAATGCGGCAATCTCAATATTGTAATGTGTGTAACTATTTGCGTCAACGCACACAAGCATGAGTAAATAGTGTGGTCAACTTCTAAACTTTCACCCCACGAATCAAAGACTACCAAACTTAAGTGGAGATGGGCAGGCTAAAATTTCAAGCGAGTGGTTCCGGAAGATGGAAAACGGCGTTGCGGCAGGCCTAAAAAGTAATGGTGCGATGATCTTGACGCCTTAGAGAAGGACTGACAAAGAGTCGGTGGAGGAGGATGGGTGAGCCCAGCAGTGGGACGAAATAGGTAAATAAAAAAATGGGAATCTTTATTTATTTTATACAGTCTACTAGTAAGTACTTAGTTGCTGTTTTGATGTAGCTTATAAAAGTAAACAATCAAATAAATGTCAAATGGTGAATGAATGTATGTATATGAAAATAGAGATAAAAATGCACGCTCTCCACTAAAGGTGATTATTTAAACGTGTGAAAATAAAAAGCTTTGTAATAAATATATAATTTAGTAAGGTGCCTTGCAAAATATCTATTTATAACTTACGACCTTATATAAAAATAATTATTTATTTGCAGAACAATAAAAATCGCAACCATGGGGAAATTAAGTTTTATTACGCGGTATCACTGAACGGTGTAATTTATATTCTTTGACATTTTAATTGTTTGTATTATTTTTCGTTGAAATTAGGATATTATGCAATACTTACTGATGGTATGTGATCCCAGTGTCTTTCTTATTGTTTGATTGATTGTTTCTGCATAATTTTACGGCGCAGGCCGGCATTTTACTATCTAAATATAATTAATGAAAAATGTCAACACGGCAGATCAGTGTGACAGAGTGGTTACTACGAGATTACGTCAAGTTGGACTCGTATGCTCATTTATATGAGCATTATTCGTTGCCGCATTTTACAACTACACCAAATCCATCTAGACCAATATAAATCTATGGTATCACCCTCTCACAGAAGATCGGCCTAAAGTGGCTATAACAGCTGCGTTTCGTACGATGAGTGAGAGTGCCGAAAGCCCAATTCCCCCCTCCCCTCCCTCTGTCCCACTCCCCTTCAGGTCGGCAACGTGCGAGCAATGCCTTTGGTATTGCACGTATCTGTAGGCTACGGTAACTGCTTAACATCAGGCGGGCCGTACGTTTGTTTGCCACCTCAGTCCCATAAAAAAAAACTTTTAAATTGTGACTCGTCTATGACTCTACTTGCCAAGATTACATTCGTATGTTTGTGTGTTAACGTAGGCACCTATATTCGAGATACATTATGACCCGTCTCGGCTTCATTTCCGCACTTCCTACCTTTCCATAATGACACCCCGGAGTGCTGTTAGGAGGTAGTACTCCATTGAACCACCTTCGATCGAGACAGGATAAAATATTGCTTTATTTACAACAAGACAGCTTACGATGGAAAAATAATTTCGAAAGAAATAGCGACCATCACAACCGTATAAATTAACATTTAATTATATAACTGATATTTGAGTCTTTAAGTGCAGAAGAAAAAGAACTGGGGGCTTACCAGAAGCTCTTATTGCGATTCAATTACAGGAACGTATTAACGTTTCAGCGACTTTTTGTGCAATGACGTACCTTATTGTCATGACAATAAGAAACGTCATTAAAACGTCGTTAAAACGTTCCTATAATTGAATCGCAATAAGAGCTTGTGGTAAGCCCCCTGGGGTGCTAAAACAGCCACATATCAATTCTGCAAAAGCAATTCACTTTTCTAATTTTCTGGCAGAATTCTTAGAAATTCCATAATGGCAAAATGGTCACGAGTGAAGTAAAATGTGTGACCATTTTATGGGATTGCTTAGGATCCCGCTAGAAAATCAGAAAAATGAATTGATTTTGTATTCTGTATTAGTAAGTTATTGTAGCCTTTTATTAGCTTTTTACCCGACTACGGAGGCGTTATGATTTTGACCGGTATGTATGTATGTATGTATGTATGTATGTATGTATGTGCATCTGTTCCCACCTAACTTCCAAACTACTTGTCGTAATTTGACAAATGAGGTATCGTCAGAAGCGGCTTAATGGCACGCTGGTTATAGGCTATGTGACGTCACATAAAATTGCATATGGCGCCCTCTAGAGGACATAATGTCATGAACTAAAAAAAAAACATTTTTTAATGAAACCGTGTGGGGTATCAAATGAAAGAGCTTGATGAGCACATTTCAAAAATATATATATTGTTACTTATAACTCCAAAATAATTAAATAAAAAGTAAGTTTAAAAACTAAAACCCGACTACGGAAAAAACGCGCTCTAAAACGTATGAAACAAGAAAATATTCTCATCTAGAGGATAGCCGTGGTCCGTGTTCATGTGCCATTTGGCCCTAAAAGACCTACACGGACCACGGCTATCCTCTAGATGAGAATATTTTCTTGTTTCATACGTTTTAGAGCGCGTTTTTTTTATTATTATATTAATTTTAATTTATTTTATTAGCCATTTATTAGCTGTATTAGTAATTAAGTTATTGTAGCCTTTTAAATTGCTGTTGCCGTTTTAGTCCCGCTGGTTTCTTCAAAATCAATGCCGATAATAGCAAACTGTCAATGTTTATCAAGTCAACCCCTTATAATTTAATATCCTAACATTTTACTCAATATCGTAACACTAGTCCCGACCGCACGTGTGTGTAAACAACTATATTATGCGGATGACGCCATATTGTCAAGATTATCGATAATACCAGGAATCGTGCTTTGAATTGGTTCCGGATATTAATATTACCCAGTAGCTGTTATGCCCGTATACCAATATTAACTTATGTAAAAAATCGGCCAAGTCCTGTTTACTTTATCTTACGTCCTGTTTACGGTAACTGCTTAACATCAGGCGGACCGTACACCGTACGACCGTACCCATCCCAAGATAGGAAACGTGACCTGGCGCTACGAATCTGTCGCATTTTCGATCAGGACACGTGACCTGACGCGAGTTAAACATTTTTAACCCATCCCAAGAAAAGTGCACAACGCCGCTAAAGAAGTTTTCACTACAAAAAACGTTCCGTCTGACGACCGCTTGGCGCTTGGCATTGGGTGGTTGCGGGTTCGATTACGGCCTGTTCATAATTTGCCCTGGTCTGGGTGGCACTGTGATTGCCCCCAGTCCATTGTATGGTAACCATATTACAAGCGTTGTTTAATTTGGGACCATACATTTGGTTTGTAAGCACTTACAAACCAACTAAAAACTGCGAACTATAAAAATAAATTGGGGTCAATAATTAGCCAAGTCTTCTTTCTTTATCGAACGAAGAGGTCCACTCAAGATAGTCCGTGCCAATTCTAACTTACCGTACTTCATTAAATAAATAATATTATTTTATACAATAAATCGAGTATTAGGTACATAGTTACATCTTGAATAGAACCTCCCAGGTATTTATATTTCCGAATACAAAAGACTAGAGATGAGTCGTATTTACTAGAACAGGTGCGAAGAACAGGTATTTTATGAGACTAGGCGGCACCTATTCCAATTTGGAGAGTACTTAGTCCACCTAGTATTTCACTCAACACGTCCCAGCGGACGTGATGCTCTCTCGATTGCGTGCGGATATCGCGTATTATTATGGGTATAACGAACTGCTTAGTCTACATAGTATATGGTAGGTAACTAGTCTTCTAGTCCAAGTAGTATTTTTATCATATTTTTGTGTTAAATTGTTGATATAACCTATTTTTGTCTTTATAACAAAAATGGCTCTAAAAGGAAGTTGTCATCATCATCATCGTCATCATTATCATCGTCATCGCATCATCATCATCGCATCATCATCATCATCGTCGTCGTCGTCTTCTTCATCATCATCATCGTCGTCATCATCAAGTCATCATCATTAGTAAGCAGTAGGCGACATCTAACTGAAGTGAGCAAATCAATTTTTGTCCCCATTTGATCTCATGTATCGAGTCCTATTATGGATCTAAGGACTAAGTACGCGAACCATAGCCGATAAGTACTGGAGACTAGGTGGACTGGGTGGACTAGGTGGACAAGGCGGACTAGGTGGAACAGGTGTTTGGATCACGTATTTTTAAATACTACGAGTAGGTGCACCTAGTCCCAAATTTACCTAGTCCAACCCATCTCTACAAAAGACATTAGTCACCAAAGAATTCGTATTAGTCATAGTACCTAATGAATTAAGGGATCCTGAAAGTTATAAGCTTGTCCTCGCGCAGCCGCAGGCCAGATTCCTGCGTCGTTCGTTATTAATACCGTTATTACCGAAGTTGCGACTCGACGTAACACTGTTATGTTCAATTAGACAAGTTCTGATCACTGTCATTGTCTTGTTTGTCTCCAGTGAACATTGTCTTTATTTTTGCAGCCCGTCGTAGAGGGATCAAGTTTGATAATTCAATTATTTTGTTTAGAAATGATCGAGAGAGCCGTTCTATTGAATTTGACAGGTCCACTCTAAGGTAGCCATTGTTCAAGGACCATACAGTAGGTGTGTTAGTCTGGCGATATCATACTTCCTATCCTATCCTACTATAATATTATGAATGCGAAAGTCTGTGTGAGTGAATATTTGTTACCACGTATCTCCATTACTACTAAACCGATTTTAAAGAAATTTCAAACATACATAGTGTAAGCTCTGGAATAAGACATAGGCTAATCTTACATATCAATATATACGCGGGCGAAGCCACGGGGCAAATATAGTTTATAAAAAAAATATGGCGTTCAGAGGTCCTGTCCCAATAAATAAAATCGTACCCAGACCGACCCCAGATTTCCAAGGTTAAAAAGTGCTGAATAGCCGAATGGGTTATTTCCACAGGATTTTATCGTCCACGTAATCCACCTACGTAAGAAATCAGTGAGTAGGTAGAGATGTCACTATAATAGAATGCGAAATGACAGCGATTATTAATATCTATCTGACCTAAAATACCAGTACCGATACAACAGATATTGAATACCGCGGCGATCCATTAATCTTGTGAGTACAATCGGCGGGTGAAGTAACACTGATTAATTGGCTGAAAGCTTTCAGTTACGCTGTTATAGTACTTGTTGTACCTCCGATCTGGTATAGACCGATAGATTAGTTTTGCCGATAAAATAATGTTTGGAGGTTAGTTTCAATACCTGTTATAGATCTGAGTAATTAATTTATAGTATTCAATTCAATGGAATAGGTTACCTAATAGTACTATATTGCCTGTTACCAAGTAATGAGTTGGCAGAATAGATTAACAGGCAGCTACCAAATGTAATTAAATGAATTATAGATACTACTAATCAATGCTTGTATGCTAGAATTCTAATGTGTAATATGTTCCTAATTAGGTAGGTAGAAATTGGGGAGTAGATATAGGTACCTGAAACAAAAACGATATGTGAAAAGATTCTTCTGCAGGGCTAGCACACTCGCTAAGACAAGACTTTTGTCATGCGTTATAATAATAATATCCTGGAACATTTTTGTACACACGGTTACCTGATCCCAAACTAAGCAGAGCTTGTACTATGGAAACCAGATAACTGATATTACTACATATACTACTTTTTTATTTGTAAATACATACTTAATATACATATACACCCAGACTCCGGACATACAGACATGTTCATGCACACAAATGCATGTCTCGGGTAGGAATCGAACCTACGACCTGCAGCGTTAAAGGCGCCTCCGCGCCAACCACGCTAACGGGCCCGTTAAAATAATAAAAAATAAATTTCCTTTGCATTACAACAGAGTTCTTCGAAGCGTATATTTAGGGGTGCCTAAATGGTCGGCACCACGTTGCAGATGTATTATTTTTCTTTAGATCCTCTCCATCCAAAGGTTGCCTGGTAGAGATCACTATTAGTGATAAGGCCGCCCATTTTCCACTTTCTAATTTGTAATTGTTTATAACTATTTGTTATTTTTCTTGTAGTGGTGTAATAATAAAGAATTATCTATCTATCTATCTATATCCTGGGCGGTGGATTCCACTTACCATCAGGTGTCTATATTCTGGATTCAATGGCAATAAAAAAATATGATTATTAGCAACGCATATTCGTCACATTGCTATATTTTTTCTATGAGGCGAAATGTGTCAACCATGGACCAATTACTAAGGGGACTGGCCCTAAGCAACTCGGCCGAGTGGTCGGCCTAGTACTAACATCGACATAAAACGAAGAGAGTAGTTCAACTATTTATCGGTAGATAGAACAATGAAAATAAAAAAACAATGACCACGTTTTTTGTCATACATATATCTAATAAGGGCACCTCTTTCTTTAGTCTTTACTCTGTGGTGACAACATTGAAGGCTTTGTCAAATACAAAATATAAAGTATGAAACAAGAAAATATTCTCATCTAGAGGATAACCGTGGTCCGTTTAGGTCCTTAAGAGCAAAGTGGCATATGACAGACTACGGCTATCCTCTAGATGGGAATATATTCTTGTTTCATACATTTTAGAGCTTGATATTTCAGTAGTCGGGTTTTCAAATTAATCATGTTCAGTACCAGTTAATTACTGACGATTCTGCGTATACCCTATAGGTATTATTAACTCAGCTATTCCAAACGCAAAATCATTACCAGTGATTGTGTGCTGTAATGACGTTCTGTGTGAAGTAATGATACCTTGCTTCGTGTAATGACAATATATTGATGGTAATCATTTAAGTTAATCGACTGATTCATGTTTAATTACGGAAATACGTTTTGGTAATTTGAGCTTTGTGATTTGTATTATGGAGTTGAGAATGAATGTATAGTTTAATGATGATGCCCATGAAAATAATTTAAATAAATAAGTAAAAGATTATGTAGTAATAATATTGGCTCTATTAATCCCCACTAAAGATAATAAAAGAAAAAAGAAATACTTTCCCCAGATAATGGGAAAAGGTAAGGCAGATGATGATGATTAAATCCCACTACTACCTACTACCTACCAAAGTCGTCGCTCGCACGCTGCTCATATGAAGGGGAGCAGGATAGAGAGGTAGGAAGGGGGGGGGGCTTCTGGCTTTCTTACTCATCGAACGAAATGCAGCTGTAATAGCTACTTTACGCCGATCTTCTGTGAGAGGGTGGTACTCCCGCGGGCGAGCCAGCTTACATGAGCTGCAGTAAATTGCCTACAGACTGGCTAAATAACAGTTACAGTAGCAAACGGACTGTTAGCAGTACATCAAACAATCTGTTACTGCTCTGACGGTCCGTTAGTATGTTGGTGAACTTGGGTCTTAGTCGATTCCACCTTGACCGCTAAGAGTGAAGCGGGTGAACGGTACTTTTCTAATCTTTTCGTCTTTTCAAATAAATCTTTCAATGCGATTCTTTACATTAAATATCCTCCATTCACGCACATAAAGCCGGCCATTCACGAAACAAGCGCGGAAATGACATTCCTTTCCGTAGCTGAGGTGCGTGAGTGGGAGAGTGAGTAAAAACGCCGGAAAGGCAGCTTTTCGTGGCTATAACGGGTAATGGAAACATAGGGGAAGACATTTGAGGCGCCGTTGGGGTTTAGGCGAAAGTTACTCTTTTAGAACTAGGTAGTGTCTTAATGCAGATGAAGTTACATAAGTGGATAAGTACACTATTTTTATTACTCACACTATTATTTAAGTCGTTCGCTCCACATAAGCTCCAGGGGCCTTACCACCACCTCTTATAGCAGTTTTGTTTTAACTTTTCAGCGGCCATTTGTGCAATAACGTTTCTTATTGTCATGACAATAAGGTACGTCTTTGCACAAAAAGTCGCTGAATCGTTAAAACGTTCCTATAATTGAATCGCGATAAGAGGTCGTGGTAAGCCCCCAGGTCCTATTTAAGGTAGCTTAACTTCCCTTAACCTGTAAAATCATCAATTAAATAAATAAATATAAATATCGCCAGACTTACCCACCAACTGTATGGTCCCAAACTAAGCAATGTTTATATTATAATATGGCCACCATACAATGAACTCGGCTATCCCAGTTTCCCAAACCTGGGGAAATTACAAAAATGCCGGTTCAGAAATTTGCTTCAGGCGGGAATCGAACCCGCAACCACCCGATGCAGTAAGCCGAGCGGCCAACGCTCAAACCACTGCGCCAAACGGACGGCAATTCTATCACAATTGTAATTTTGATAGTGACACAAAGGCACAATGTTCTATGAGACACACTCCAGTAGGCGTCGTAGTCTGAATTTTGGCATGCCCACGGACCAATTACTAAGAGGACTGGGTCTAAGCAACATAGCTCAACTAGGCCATTGACGTCATCACAGTAGGCGTGGCTTAAGTCAGTGTGCTGTTGGCGTTCGTCCTGTGCAGACGTCTTGCCAACGTTCGCATCCCAAATATAATTCTATTCGACACTAGATGGCGATCCTCTGTACGTCTTTTTTATCACCCTACACTTATTGACATCTAGTGTGAAAAAGTTAAAGTACGTACTAACATCGACATAGAACGTAGCGAGTAGTTTTGCTATTGACCGGTAGATTCAAATCGCAAAGTAGACGTTATCTACACACCTTCACCCGTGCCTTCACCCGCGCAAATTGACAAGCGTCGTTTCATAGGGAAATCTAATAAGAACATCTCTACTGTCTTTTTTCTTTGTGGGTAGGCCACGCGCAAGGCAAATGCTCGCCCTGCCTCACCCGAGTGCTGTCATTTGCCCCGCCTATGTGCGTGTTGTAAAAATGTAGAGGTCACGCGTGTCGGCACCCATTCTCCTGGTCACGTATGTTTCCCTGGTAGTTCGCCCGCAAATCCTGTATAAATGAAATCCAACTGGCGCAGATTATCCGGCCACTGCGCCATAAACAATCACCCCGGGCGCCGGAAAGATTTCGTGACTCCCCCACAAAACTAAATAAAACGGTTTACGTTTCGGGGTAATTTCGTTTCGGCGGATATATGAGGCTAGAAAAATGTATCTGTAGGCATAGGCTAGCGAGAGGGAGCTGGGAGGACCAGTAACGACCTCAGAAGTAAAAGTAATATTATAAAATACAAAAAAAAAAAAAAAACCTCACGACTTTTATCCCCATTTGGGGGTAGTCAGAGGCTTGAGTGGCCATACACCACCACATTGTGGAGGTAGTAACGAACTCAAAGTCCACGTTTCACCAGATAGTCAGTACCCAACGTGACAGGTGGTGAACCTTGTCGCCGTGTATACAGGAACAGACTATTAACTAATCCCGAGGGATAGGTAGGTTTCCTCACGATGTTTTCCCTCACCGTCAGCGAACTGTAAATACAATAAAAAGTTTTTTTTTATGTTACTGAAGTGGCAAAGCGTATGACCCGCCTAGCCTATGCTAGCAATCCCAAGGGCATCGCTTGCACGTTGCTGACTTGGAGGGGTGTAGGACAGAGGGGTTAGGCTTTCAGCACACTCACTCATCGTACGAAACGCAGCTATTAGGGCCTCCGCAGACTAGCTGCTTTTAGCATCGGCGACCGGCGATTTTGTGACGTATCGATGCTGCGTCGCGTTTCTTCGAGCGCGAACGAGCGAGACGCAGCAGCAAAATCGGCGATCGCCGATGCTAAAAGTAGCTAGTCTGCGGAGGCCCTAATAACTATTTTACGCCGATCTTCTGTGTGGTGATCTAAAAAGATATATGCATTTTTAAAGAGGCTACTGTGGGCTGGACATGAACGTAATGTTTAGTAAAACTCATTTTGTTAAATAAAGTAGGTAAATGTGTTGCCGGTAGAGTTAACACGTTAACATGCTCTCCGAAGCGGAAGGACTAGATGCGTGAAAATAGGTTTCCTTACCAATAACCCTGGAACCAATAACCCTGGATTACCCTGCTTAAATGGCTTTTATGCCTTCATGCTTAAGCAAATACATGGTACCTACCAACTTACTTACTAACAGGAGGGAAGCACTATGTTTTACCGAATTACGTTTGTCTGAGACACCTACACCTACCTAAAGTAAGGCCCTTCGCACACGGTGGGGTAGCGTAGGCGTATCGTAATACGCTACGCTTACGCTACGCCTCGTGTGCGGACTTGTTAGAACATGTACGTGCTCGTAAGGCCGCGCTCACTTTGGATGCGTTTTCGTCCGAATTTTACTCGTGCATACACGTACGAACAATACGAATGATCCCGACCTTCCAAGTACCACGGGGCTGCGCACACTGGGTGCGGTTACTTACACATACGACCAACTCGCACCCAGTGTGCGCACTCCCGTAGTACTTGGAAGGTCGGGATCATTCTGCGTGTTCGTACTTGTACGCACGAGTAAAATTCGGATGAAAACGCATCCAAAGTGAGCGTGGCCTAATGCTCGCGTCCTACGCGCGTAATACAATACGCTTACGCTACGCCTACTCTACGCCACCGTGTGCGAAGGGGGTAAGTCTGCATTGAATGATCCATTGTCTTACCTTTTTGGGACAAAAAGAACACACTCTATGCACTATTTATGACAGATGTTAAAAGCGTATTTCACATAATACTGCACTTCACAAGTATATTTCAATATTAAAATTGACCGCACGCCCCAAACAGAATGCACGATCTCACTAGATAATAGCAACAATATTATCAAATTCTTTTTGACATTTCGGTATACATATAGTAGTTCGCGACAGGTCGAGATGACATTCGGTTTATGCGCTTTTTGCAGAATAAAATCCGAATCAAAATTAGCAGGACCCGATAAACAATTAAAATCGCCCACAAAATTATTAAATTAAATTATTCTTTTGCGTTGCGGGTCCCACTAATTTTGATTCGGATTTTATTCTACAAAAAGCTCATAACCCGAATGTCATCTCGACCTGTCGCGAACTATTTATACATGAACGAAGTCCACAAATAGATAATAGCAAGAATACTATCAAATTCTTATTGACATTTCGGTATACATACATGAATGAAGTCCACAAATTAATAGAAGCGTTCTAATTTCGAATCGAAATTAAATTGGTCATCAGACATCACCATAAATCTATATTCAGTCAGCATCACCAAGGAATTTAAGTTTACTATGTCTATGGGCATCACAGATTCAAAATTTAAATTTGGAATGAGAAAATCAATGATGCAAGTGGCATAATTATCGCACGATTAATAACTAGATAATATCTAGTTATAACTAATAACTAGTTTAATAACTAGACAATATCTAGTTATTAATCGTGCGATAATTGACTACTTCCTGGAAACCTGGAAACCCTGTGAACACGACAGAGCGTAAAGTTACACATAGGCCTATTAACTAAAACACTAACTATGAAACATGTGCGAAATATGAGCAAACAAACTAAACTTTTCCCTTTATTTGCTAAACTCTAGTTTGCAACTAGTTGCGGCGCTTGTTATACGCTTTGTAGTTTCGTTGTATATACGTACCTGCTTTGTTAAGTATTTTAATTACAATGTATAATTGCCGTTTTAAAATGTTTTACAGGTGATTAAAACCTTTAAATAGCTTTCTTGAAAGTTGGGATTTCGCACTTGTATTTTTAAAAGCAGTGGTAGCCGATTGGTTAGGCACGCGCCTTGCGGGCTTGAGGTCCTGGGTTCAAACCCTGGATTTTTCGAAATCTATGTGTGAATCATAACTATCATAACTATGATTATCACTTGCTTGCGGTGAAGGAAATCATCGTGAGGGAACCTGCCTGTCTTTAGACATGTGAAATCCACCAACCCGCACTGGGCCAGCGTGGTGGATTATGGCCTGAATCCCCCTTGCATTGAGGGGAGGCCCGTGCCCAGCAGTGGGACGTTAAAAGGGCAAAATTTTTTTTTTTTAAACGTTCGATATTGTGATGGTGTAAACCCCCACATTAAATTGTACAAACCTTACCTTCACTATCCTATAGTATCTATGTTTTGATAACATTTCTCATCCCAATCCAATCATCAGTGTCTATGAGATCTCTTTACGAACTTACCACCAAATATTAAAGAAAGATTTTAGCCAGCTTACAATGGGTTTACAGAGCATTTCTAGGTACAAAAGTGATTTGTTATGCCAGTATGAGTCCATCATAACACTCTATAAATTTGGGGGGAAATATACAGGGTGGCGACGACATCATGACAATAATTGAAACCACATACTGGGTATCACATTAGTAGTTCGCACATCAAATATTATTAAATTATATTTGAAGGTATTGCCACGGGATTGCTTTTTTATTTTGACTATTTTAACTTTACGCCTACAAAAATACCGCTAAAACACCGACACCGAAGCGATGTTGCCACGCTTGTACTTACAGGTCAGTCTACGAGGTCGGTAGACGTTTATAAAGGATGTTGTGTTTTGTTTAGACTATTTCCGCATTTGATTTGTTTGAAAATTTGAAATTTTGGACTTTGATGTAAACCTAATTTTATAATTTTAATGTGTTGTGATTGACTAACAGGGATTGTGTTTTAATTTATTGTCACTATGTCGTCACCACCCTGTATACAATGCAAGCTTTAAATTTTAACTTTCTTTTCACGTATAAAGCACGAATGCCACGGTCCATTAGCCGAGCCGATCTCTTTAATACATCTTTACTACAAAGAAGCTGAGGTTATCAGATCAAAGCGAGGGTCGTCTTAATGTTAGTCTAAGCCTTTAAACTCCTTTTTACTCAAAAGGATTTCTTTTGGACTAACGCTTGAGTTATTACGATGATAAATCATCGTTTTATAGACTCTGCAAGAGTTGGAAATGTTAAACATACATGCCAAGAAGATAGTACTGAACTTATGTTTGATTAAAAGTATGTTATGGCGCTGATAGGCTTGGGCGAGCAGTAAAAGTATTATAAAAAAATAGCCAAGTGCGTGTCGGACTCACACATAAAGGGTTTCGTACCACCGTAGAATAAAAACGTCAAAAATATCAAGGTTCTTGTATGGGGGTTGATATTTTTAAATAAAATTAATCGTGATATTTTTAAATTTTATTTTATATTAGTTTTGCAAATGTTCTATGGCAACCCTAAACATTTTCGAAAAAATAAATATCCTAGATGTTAAGTTGGACTATAAGCCATATCCATACCAAATTTCATTGAAATTAATCCAGTGGATTCAAAGTTGTGCTCTTTCAAACATTTAGATTTTTAAAGTAGTTTTTTGAATTTTCTGTGGCAACCCTAAACATTTTCGAAAAAAAAAGTATCCTAGATGTTAAGTTAGACTATTAGTCATATCCATGCCAAATTTCATTGAAATCCATCCGGTGGATTCGAAGTTGTGCTCTTTCGAAAATCTGAGCAAACATACAAACATACAAACATACACACAGACAAAAATTCTAAAAATGATAAAAATGAATTCTGCTGGTCCATCTAAGTCCCCCCCACTATTTTTTTCCCAAATATTTCGAATGTACAGACGCGACCAATTTTACATTCTTATTATATGTATAGATCTGACTATCTGGTGAAACGTGGGCTTCGAGTTGACTTAATACCTCCGCAATGTGGTGGTGTATGGCCACTCAAGCCTCTGACTACCCCTGAATGGGGATAAAAGTCGTGATGTTATATTTATTTTATTTTTTGATTTATTTATATTTATTTTATTTTTTTATTTATATATATTTTTTTATTTATTTATATTTATTTTATTTTTAGTATTTGTTGTTGTAGCGGCAACAGAAATACACATTGTGTGAAAATTTCAACTCTACCTATTACGGTTCGTGAAATACAGCCCATTGGCAGACAGACGGACAGTAGTGGAGACTTAGTAATAGGGTTCCGTTGGCACCCTTTGGGTACGGAAAACTAGATTTTCAAATTAATATTCTTCATTAAGGGATATAATATATTATGCATTACCTATAGTATAATATTTATGGCTAGCATATGCAGTTCTTTATAAGCAAGCCTGAAATTAAAGTCAGGAACGTATTGCATACTAGCTGTGCCCGCGACTTTCTACGCGTCGAATAAACAATAAAACGTAATTTTGCTAAAATAAAAGTAACATAAGTTACTCCTCATGACATCAGCTCCCTGACAGTGAAAATCCCGTCAAAATCGACCCAGCCGTCGTAGTTTAGCTGGAACAAACACACGGACGAACAGAAAAAAAAAGTATTTTATTGTTATAAGTAGGTCCCGTAAATACTTCCAATGCATTTAGTAAAAAGCTGTTATTTTGAAATTACAAATAGACACTTCTATTTTATTTAGGTATTTGTATATAGGTAAAAATTACTATCATAACTAGCTTAGTAAAATAAAGACTTTCTCTATCGCTTCTGTAACGCTTACTAATGCATGCTGAGCCGTTAGAAATCACAGGCCGCGCTCACTTTGGATGCGTTTTCGTCCGAATTTTACTCGTGCATACACGTACGAACAACACGAATGATCCAACTCGCACCCAGTGTGCACACTCCCGTAGTACTTGGAAGGTCGGGATCATTCGTGTTGTCCGTACGTGTATGCACGAGTAAAATTCGGACGAAAACGCATCCAAAGTGAGCGCGGCCTGTTACCGCTTGTGTGCTGCTTGGGTGTAGGTGCGTTTATCTTATCGCTTCGTTAGCTCAAGTGAGCGCCTATCGATGCATACTCTGATGTTTAAATATCTTTCATTAAGATAGTCTTTCGTAAAATGATTTTTATTTTAAAATTCGTTCAAATATAAGCACCCACTTATATTAAGTTGTAGATTTTTTCTAAAAACATTTTCTTATGAATTTTGGGGCTTTTAAGATAATGTATAAACTCAAAAGTGTTGGTACTTAAGAGGCATTGCCTTAATGTTGAGAGGTCGTTAAGCAGTTGATATGTCTGTCTTAATAGGTAAGTTCTTATAGCTGTAGCCAATTGACTGCAACTCATACAGGCTAGCTCGACTGGGGTAGTACCCCCCTCTCGATGCGATGAGTAGGAAAGCCGGAAGCCCAATCTCCCCCTTCTGCTTTTTCTCTCCCTCTGTCCCACTCTCCTTCAGGTGGGAAATGTACGAGCGATACCTTTCCTGTTGCAAGCGTCTATAGGCTACGGTAACTGCTTAGTGTCAGGCGGGCCCATGGACCAATTACTAAGGGGACTGGGTCTATGCAACCCGGCCGCGTGGTTGCTGGTCGGCCGTTGACGTCATCACAGTGGGCGTGGCTTAAGTCTGTCGGCGTTCGTCCTGTGCAGACGTCTTGCACGTTTGCATCAAAAATATATTTCTATATCGACACTAGATGTCGTCCCTTTGTACGTCATTTTATAATTCTATACTTAGTAACATCTGGTGCAAAAAGTTAAACTACGTACTAACATCGACATAAAACGAAGCGTGTAGTTCTGCTATTTACCGGTAGATAGAAAAAATCGGAAGGGGCGGTATCTTGTAAATTGCCTCCTATTTCTTAACCCACACCACCCGCGCCATCCCGTGCAAATTTTAACGCGTTGTTTCATAGAGAAATCTACTAAGAACATCTCTTCTGCTTATAATCTCTATGGGCGGGCCATACGTTTGTTTGCCACCTTATCTATACTTTGTTGTCTGTTACGCTTTCACGACTAAACCGCTAAACCAATGTTGATGAATTTTGGTATGGAGATAGACAGGATCATGGAGCAGTACATAGGCTAATATTTAATCCGGAAAAATGTCAGGTTCCTGTGGGATTTTAAAGTTAACGTGGACGAACTCGCGAGCAGACGCTAGTAGTTATATAAAAGCAAACACGCCACACGACAAAACCAACATTACCATCCAGCTTAACTTAGTCCATTAACAACCCAGAATTTGTTAATAAAAATGAATTAGATTAGATCCGAGGGAGGCGATAAAATTAAAATAATCACCCATTTTGAGAGAAATTAACCTAAGCCTTTGATTGATGAGTTGCTGGCCACAAAAAAACAACACGGGAGAAACAGAGGGATAACTTAAGAGGAGGATAACTGCGTAAAAAGTGGGAGGGATGAAAGACATGTTTCTTTGTGCTAGAGATTAGCACCCTGAGTATAATAAATGGATATTTTCTATTGACGGCATTGATGTATTATTTTAGCAGATATGGTACCTCCTTATATTGCAATACCTTCTTACGTTGGGTTCTGACTATCTGGTGAAACGTGGGCTTTGAGTTGGTTAATACCTCCACAATGTGGTGGTGTATGGCCACTCAAGCCTCTGACTACCCCCGAATGGGGATAAAAGTCGTGACGATATATATATATATATATATTACATTGCAATTACTAGTGTGCACAGCGCATCACTACATGCAGCGAAATTCACATATCTGTTATTGCACTCGCAATTCGAAAATAAATTTCAAGGCATGATGCGTATTATTCCCTAGATAATTAGCCATATTGGCAATACCGACATGTTTTCAACATCATCCACGAACGACTGAGTGGTACTGTGTCCATGGACTTCGTTTAGTAAGACATACTATTTTGGTCAGTCAGATGTCTCCCTCTATCTTCGTAATGTCTTTGATAGACGTTATTTTAAAATTTGAACAGATAGGTACAAAAACTGTTTTAGGACTATCATCTATTTAAAATGTCATTATAAAGAGCTTTGTTGGCTAATCACTTACGAAAGAACTCATCCTATCACTTAGTTCTGAAAAACATAATCAAGATGATCATAAGATAAACATGATCCAAACCCAAGTTATGAGGGTTCAAAAAAACGACGAAACGCTTCGAGAAAAGGTATAGTAGTGCCCTTGCGCTTCGCTTGTCTCGTCTTGGCGGGGCACTACCGTGCTCCCAGATATCAAAAAAACAAAATACTCTGGTCTCTAGTGATTTCCATGAGCAATATAGCTTATTATTTCTGTTCTAAGAATTCCGGAAAATGACATAGAAACAACTTAATTAAAATCCCCGAGCCAGCTTCCTTTCATACAGACGCCCAGTAATACGCTTGCTTGCAGAATATTTCTGAATTTTGTTTTTTAACCAGAGTGCTAATAAAAGACCGCACATCCCTTGCACGGCATCTCAAAGGGTTGAAGTTGGCGCAAGCGATAAGATTTTTATTTATTAATAAGTTTTGATATAGTTTATTAATAAGTTTTGATATAGAGACTACATTATTTCATCATTTTGAATGTACATATTTACGCATAGTAGACATATTTTTTTGTGTTGTTATAAAAACTCGCGCACACGCACGCGTGCAGTCCGCCTGATGTCAAGCAGTTACTGTAGCCTATAGATGCTTGCAATACCAAAGGCATCGCTCTCATGTTGCCGACCTGAGGGGAGTGGAACAGAGAGAGGAAAAGAAAGGGGGTGGGGGCTTCCGGCTCTCACTAATCGTACTAAATGCAGCTAAAATAGCTACCTTACGCCGATCCTTCTATAGTACGTTTTTTATACTTGTCCTATTTGGTAAGCAAAGATGGCGTCCAGCGGGGCGATTGCGTAACTTTTTTGTCAATGTTTCAATTGGTTTCGTTCATCTTGTGTCAATTATATACGAAACCAATTGAAACATTGACAAAAAGTTACGCAATCGCCCCTCTGGACGCCATCTTTCCTTACCAAATAGGACAAGTATAAAAAAACGTACTATATGAGGTGGTACTACCCCGGTGAAGCCAGCCTGTAGTATGTATTTTGAAATGGCATGTGAAACCGTCTTGCCAGCAAGTGATTGCTAGACTGGCATGCACGTTATACTAACTTACTCCTGACGTTATGATATGTACGTTAATTAGTTGATAATATTGAAATAACATAATCAAGCAAGGATTCGTATTTTGTAACAAAAAATAAGCTCCTTTCCTTGAATTAAAGTCGTTTAATTCTATGTCTAATACCACACATTTATAGCAGTAAATCATTTCCTCCGGCCAGCTATCTGTTGCAGCATTCATTGCTCGTAAAATCTTTTTACTATCCGACTTTACCAGGCCGGGCCCGATGGGATTCGATTTGGCTCTCCAAATCGTATAAAGTTTTTCAACCACCAAGCATTTTCTAATATTCTGTTTGTCAGTAAAAAAAAAACAGAAAAAACCAGTAAATATACCAAGAAACAGGGAGACATGTGACTGTCTGAAATTGTATGCCCCACTAAACCGAGTCCATGGACACAGTACGACTCAGACATTCGCGGAAAATAATGTTAAAAAAAAAAACATGTCGGTATTGCTGATACGGCTCATCTTCTCGTGAATAATACGCATGTAGTGGTTGCGCTGAAATAAAAACAAAATCTGAGAAAAAAAGTCTTACCCGGTTACCTATAGTCTCAATAGATGGGTTTTGGAAGGCAGATGTCAATCGCTCCGTGTAAATATTATTAAACGACGTAGATTGAAAGCCGATCCCCAATGGGAAAAGGCTAGGTCGGAGAACAGAGTAGGGCAAAATTTAATTGCAATTAATTAATTGCAAATTGCAGGTGCTATCACAATTATCAATTAATTGTGATTTGTTCGCGATTGACAAGTAAATCAAAATTAATTGTTAATTGTGACACCACATGCAATTTGCAATTAATTAATTGCAATTAAATGTTGCCCAAGTCTGTAGGAGAAGCGCAGGTATTAAGTAGTATAAGCGAAGCCCGATACATCCACATGACGCATGCACCGTAACACGGTGTATCCATGCTGGCCACACTGGCCATTAAGAAGAGGGTTCGAAATTTGGTTGATTTTCTATTCTACTTTTTCTTTAAGTAAGTATGTGGACTAGGAATCTTATATTTAGATTATGATTTTTGACTATATTATCTTGAGTATCCTTAAATCCAAATCACGATTTGATGAAATTTTCTCGATAAAAAAAAATTATGAAATGAGCTCTAATTATTTACAATTTTCCTTGCTACCACGATGTTTTTACGATTTAGATCACGAAATTATTTCTAAAACATAGCAAATAATGATATCTAAACTACCCTTCAACCATATTTTAATTCATGAAGTAGTTTTTTTTAATTCAAGAAAATGTGGTTTGGCGCTTACGTTGTTTATTTCCGAGCGCGCGCACAATATCGCCATCTCACATTTTAAGTACTTGAACCAAGGAAGTTTTAAGTCTCTAACACCTGGAATGCGGACTTGGCAGCAAAAGTGAAGCCGACAGCGAGATACCATACTGAACGTTGTTTCCTTTGCCAACAAGAGTGACCATAATATTTTGAAATTTTGAGAACGTCCCCATGGACATCTAGTGAAAACGTGCTTTTGTTCCGAGATTGTTATGATAGGAAAATAATAAAATAAGGAAAGAAATGTTTATTTTCTTAAGAACATGAGTAGGTACAATAAATTAGTCTGCGGTGGCCAAACCACACGAGTGCCTGTCTGTATCTTGGCAACTTAAATGAAGTTACAAAATAGTATTTAAGATCGTAGATTTTGCCACTTTGTAATATAAAGTAACATGACACTTCACACGCTTGGACGTTGTCTAGGCTCTCCATATCTATGCTTTTTCCTATACTTATCTTTCCTATAGGTACTTACTCTTTTTCTATGCTATAAAAGGTACCTACTACTGTTAACATGTTATGTTTGATTTGGGCTGTGCAAGTTGTGACAGAAGGACATAGAGACAGACAGAAGGACAACAAAGTGATCATATTAGGGTTTCGTTTTTTTTCCTTATTAGGTACGGTACCCTAAGAATATCCAACTAATTAGACCATAAGACAAAATTAAAGGACAATGGGCAAAATTGTATGGGACTTGGTCCAAATATACACCACTGACGAGACCTACGTAACCCGATAGACCACTAAATACTGAGTAACTTTTACAAAGACAGATCAACAAAATAAGCTGTCAGTAAAAAAATATGGGTAGTTTAAATAACATATTTTTTTTATTTCACCCTTATTATTATGTTTATACATTTTTTTCGAAAGGCAACAATACAAATACTCTTACTAACATTAAATAAAAATAAAATAAGCTGTCAGAAAGCAAATAATGCCGTGAAAAATATTTTATTATTATTTTTGTTACCTGATGAAAAGTGAACAACAACAACAACAGCAGCATTCTTACGTATTTTCTGATGTTGCGCTTCTATAAAATAAAAAAGCAGGTACCTTCTATGCGTTACCTTACTTTTTCACTTATCATCAGTAACAATAATAATAATAAAATATGTTTCACGGCATTTTTTGCTTTTTGACAGCTTTTTTTATTTTTATTTAATGTTAGAAAGTGAATTTATATTGTTGCCTTTCGAAAAAAATGTATAAGACATAACACTAAGTGTGAAATAAAAAAATTAAAATATTCTTTTAAACTACTCATTTTTTACTGACAACCTATTTTGTTGAACTGCCTTTGCAAAAGTTACTCAGTATGTAGTGGTCTAACGAGTGACGTAGGTCTCGGAAGTGTTGGACATTTGGACCATTTTTGCCCATTGTCCTTTGTGCTAACGAAAAGGAACAGTGAGGGCAGGGCATTTTCTTTTAAAACTCGTTGTGTTAAATTAGGGACATAATCTGTCGGCTTAAAATGCTTGCTGCATATGACGGAATTTTGGGTAATTTTTCTGTAGCCAATAGGTATTTGTTGTAACCAATTTACACGCCTGGGATCTGTAAAAGACAAAATTGTTTTTTTGTTTTTTATTGCTTAGCAGTAATCGGGAAGTGTAAAGTCAAAAGTCGTCCCAATTGCAAACAATTTCAATCGACAAACCATCGGTCTCGGCCTTTATTTTATATTGTCCATCAAGGGTTGCAATGCTGACCGCGCTGTGGAGGCCTGGAGCTGCGCTGCGCCGCGCTTTCGGCCATCAACAACGCGCCCAGCAACACACTCATTACAGACCGTGGCAGTAATGTACTATTAAAAAGTAACAAAAGGGTAAAGGAAAGGGGCCCCGAGAATTACATTGCCTGAAATGGTTAATCTGGCCCTAGACGTGCGCGTTCCTCGAGCGTGTGAACGACGCGAACGCCGTGTGCGAGCCCGGCGAGCCGTGACAACGCGGCGTGAGCGTCGCGTTTTACCAGCGTGTGGTCTGTCGCGCGCTGCAAATGCGACCGACTTCAAAAAGTAGCGATGTAGTCGTGCGGCAACGAAAAGCGCGACTTTATCGCTGCAAACAGTTCCCGTGGACGATATTCCTCAGTTAACACAGACACATAATAAGATTTATATTATAGTCCTTTTTACTAGCGAAATTTATGTCACCCGAACATCTAAAATGTACTTAACGTGGAAAACATAGTTACCCACTTACCTATGTTAAGATAATCCTTAATTCGGATAATATTCGCTTTTACACCCTTCCATTACGCATATTCTACCCATTTTTATGAGAAAATTCAGCACAATCCTCTAGATTTAAAATTAGCTGAAAATGTCGTGTGTCACGCAAATTGACGTTCTGTGTTTCAAGTTTTTAATTTTATTTCTGCTACGATTCCTATAGACATCACGGAACTGACAATTACAAGCGAATTATTAAAGAAGGTAAGTACTTATTTCCAGATATTTATTTATATTTGAAATTTTAATCTTAGGATATTCTTATACTTTACCATAGGTATTTCATTAATCGACTTTATTGTTTATTATTCTTAACTTGAAAATGTACCAAGTTTAAGGTGATCGAATAAATATTAACTGGCAACACAAGGGATGAAAGGTTGTACTGTTAGAAAGGGAAAGAAGGCGCAGTTATAGGTATCTGGCTCGGACCGGTTTTTATAATGCGTGCATCGTGGGCGTTAAGTCCGTCACATAAGGATTATTTTTGATTAAATGAATGGAAAATAAAGTTTGTAGTCCACAGTCATGTTCAATGGTATTACGTCGATGACTTGAACTAACCATGTCTCTCTCTAACTTTGTATTGTCAGTGTCCGCTGGGACTTGTTCGACGTCGGACCTGTGAAGGATTTTTCTAAAAATATTACGAAAAAATATTACGGTCGTGCCACATTACAGGTACAGTACAGTATTTACAGTCCGCCGACGCCTATGATAAATAAATAAATATCCTTGGAAATTCTTTTACACATGACTACCTGATCCCAAACTAAGCAGAGCTTGTACTATGGAAACCAGATAACTGATATTACTACATATACTACTTTTTGTTTGTAAATACAAACTAAATATACACTTAATTACACCTAGACTCGGGACATGCGGACATGTTCATGCACACAAATGCATGTCCGGGGCAGGAATCGAACCTACGACCTGCACTGCAGCGTGATTTTCGTTTGCTTTTCCTTGTCTTGTGTAATTTCTTTTCATCTCTTGTCATTTTGTGTCATCTCTTGTCATTTTGTGTCATCTCTTGTCATTTCATAGTTATTCGTGTCATTTCTGTAAAAACTCCCTATTTCGCTTACTGTTATATACTTGCAGCATGGTCTTGGGCCGACAGTGGGAATACATTGCTTGTCAAAACAATGGAGTCGCTTTATTGCGTTTGTTGTAGGTATGGATGGGCAAGTAATAAATATATCATACATCAATAAATTATCGTAAAAAATAACATTACAGATATGGATAGGAAAATGTTTGTCCGTCCTATTCAATCTATTATATTATAAACGAAAGTAACTCTGTCTGTTACCTTTTCACGGCTAAACCGCTGAACCAATGTTGATGAATTTTGGTATGGAGATAGACTGGGTCTTAGCGGAGAACATAGGCTACTTTTTAAACCGACTTCAAGAAAGGAGGAGGTTTCTCAATTCGACCGTATATATACAGGGTGTCCCAAAACTTTGCCACATGGAGGGGAAGTACCTTAAATATTGTAGTTAGAGAATTTTACTGAATGAAGACTTCATTTTTATTTTAAAAACAATACGAACTGCATCCAAAGTTTTTTGAAACTCGCTTGCCACACTCGGGAATCGAACCGGCTAAAATCCGAAAAAATAACACCTGTATTTTTATGGTATCAATCGATAGGATCAATCACAAGGATCAAATCACTCTAACAAACATGGGAAATTAAATGAAAGGAAAACCGTGATATCTTAACTTATAAGAATTAAAATAAGTGAAAATTAAAATAAGTAACGATTTTATGGGTTTCCTTTCATTTAATTTACTAGGTTTCTTAAGAGATTTTATCCTTATGATTGACCCTTTCGAGTGATGCTATAAAAGTACAGGATGTTATTATTCGGATTTTAGCCGGTTCTATTCCCGAGTGTGGCAAGCGAGTTTTCAAAATGAAAGGAAACCATAAAATCTTCACTTATTTCAATTGAACGAATAAAAAAATAGTAAACTAACTAATTTGTTGCTCGAAATCAGCTCCATTTTTTGTGGATACACTTTATCTTTGAATTCATGAATTTATAAGTTTACATTTCATGGTTTTCCTTTCATATAATTTACCATGTTTGTTAGAGAGATTTGGTTCTTATCATTGATCCTATCGACTGATGCCATAAAAGAACAGGGTGTTATTTTTTCAGATTTTAGCCGATTCGATTCCCGAGTGTGGCAAGCGAGTTTTCTAAAATCTTTGAATGCAATTCGTATTGTTTTTAAAATAAAAATGAAGTCTTCATTCAGTAAAATTATCTAACTACAATATTTAAGGTACTTCCCCTCCATGTGGCAAAGTTTTGGGACACCCTGTATATATATATTTTTTTTATGTGTGTTCGCGGATAACTTCGTCGTTTATGAACCGATTTTGATGAATCTTTTTTTGTTGGAAAGGAGATATTCCAGCGGTGGTACCATGATAAGGAAACCAGGATCTGATGATGGCATCCCAGAGAAATCGAGGGGAACCTTCGAAAATCGTAGGGGCGACTAGTGCGTTTGTAATTTTAAACTATTTTAAAGCACTACTATTTTATGAAGGTCTGGAGTCGATCTGATGATGGAGCCGAAAGACAGTCGAGGGAACTCCTCAACGATTTACAGCAATTACCTGGTGTTTGGGCTTGATTAATTTGTATTGATGAGAACTTTACACCTGGATGGGTTGTGACTGTCATTAGGGGTCTGATGATGAAGACGTAGGACAGTCAAGGGAACTCCTCGACGTTTTACAGTAGCTACCTTGTGTTTGGGCTTGATTAATTTGTATTGGTGAGGACTTTACACCTAGATGGGTTGTGACTGTCATTAGGGGTCTGATGATGAAGACGTAGGACAGTCAAGGGAACTCCTCAACGTTTTGCAGTAGCTACCTTGTGTTTGGGCTTGATTAATTTGTATTGGTGAGAACTTTACACCTAGATGGGTTGTGACTTTCATTAGGGGTCTGATGATGAAGACGTAGGACAGTCAAGGGAACTCCTCAACGATTTACAGCAATTACCTGGTGTTTGGGCTTAATTCATTTCTATTGATGGGAACTTTGCATCCATATCGTTTATAAGTGCCATTACAGGTCTGATGATGGAGACCATACACAGACGAGGGAATTCTTCAACGATTTACAGCAGTTACCTTTTGTTGGGCTTACTTCATACGGTTCAATATGCCAAAATGTTCATTGGTATGGCGCCACTAAAAATCGTGAAATAAAATTATTTTTATAAAAAAAAAACCGACTTCAAAAAAACCTGATGCACTAAAAAGCCTGAAATAATATTTCTATTACCACCTCTGCCTACCCCTTCAGGAAAACCAGACGTGATGGTGTGTTATCGAGTATTTGAAGTCGGTGCCAATCTTGGTATGCCAAGTCTACCTACTATAAAAGTAAGAAGATAGATTGGCACCGACCCCAAATACTCGATAACACACCATCACGTCTGGTTTTCCCGAAGGGGTAGGCAGAGGTGGTAATAGAAATATTATTTCAGGCTTATTAGTGCATCAGGTTTTTTTGAAGTCGGTTTTTTTTTTATAAAAATATTTTTTTAGGGTTCCAAAGGGTGCTAACGGGACCCTATTAGGTACTAGGCCTACGCTGTCCGTCTGTCTGTCTGTCCGTCTGTCAGCGCGGGCTGTATCTCACGAACCGTTACAGGTAGAGAGTTGAAATTTTCACTGAATGTGTATTTCTGTTGCCGGTGCAGAACAAATACTAAAAATATAATAACATTTAAAAATAAATATCAAGTCTCAAACTTGATATTTTTGATGTGTTTATTCTACGGTGGTACGGAACCCTTTATGTGCGAGTCCGACGCCTTCAGATCTTATGAATGTTTTCTTGAAATAAATATAGTGTATTTTAAGTAATTAACTGGCCAACCCTCAGGTCCTACCTACCATGTTAGGATCTTTTTCGTTCTAGCGGGTGTAAACCGTGATTTAACGAGTTAATGTGATAATTTTTGTATTTAAATTATTCAATTCAATGTATTTGTTTCAGACATAGTCCAATATTGATTATTAAAATTATTATAATTCACAATAAATATAAAACAATAAATAAAAGTAAAATTAAATTAAAAAAAAAAAAAAATATTATTTTTCATGTTTTATCATTAAAATACAATATAATATAACATAAATTAAAATAAAATACAATAAAATAACAACCTACCCCTAATTAAACAAATACCGTCCGCGTGGGATACTGGCTGCATGTCCTCCCTGTATTCAAGCTGTTCCTGTTGTCAAACGAATTTTTTGAGCAAGGAAAGAGCCAGCCCTCTTGTCACCTGTGGCGGTAACCAGTCTAAGGGTGATTTTGATAGATAAAAAAATAAAGATAAAAAGATAAACAAAAAATAAATTAAATATGGTAAAAAAAAATATTATGACACCGCTGATGACTTCATGATCGGCATCGAAGTTAAGTACCAAAGTATTCCTTTGCCTACGAAACATGAAAAAGATACTCATATCCGGCAGTCAGTCACTGACACAGAGTATGTACATTTTTACCCGACTACGGTGGGCGGAGGGTTATGATTTTGACCGATATGTATGTATGTTCATCTGCTCCCGTATAACGTCCAAACTATTTTTATCATAATAATTTGACTAATGAGGTATCGTTGGACGCGTCTGGATCGTCCGCTGGTTATAGGCTATTATACGATCGAAATATTGTTATACGTATCTATCAGCATATTGTAGGTATCGTTTGTCTTCTTTTGACTTACTTTGTCTTCAGCAATAAAAACAACATAGAAATTAAATTATTTTTTTCAAATACACTCGACATAAAAATCCCATATAAAACGAAAAAAATATATTTGAATATTTTCATCCATTTCATCTATTTTAAAAGGTGCACTGGGACATATTATTTTAATTGTACGAATTAAACAATATTGTTCCTTCAAAAAATAACTATACTATAGTCTACTCCATAGCTGTTCTGTCCTAGCTAAGCGAGAGGGATATATCCTTCGGCAGCTCACGCGACGCTAGCCACACCCCGAAACTAAAATTCATTTTTTTCTTGTATCGTCTTAATCGGGCCTACCGAGGCCACAGTCCAGTGGCCGAACCGCCAGATTTGTCTAACTAATCTGCGCTGTTGGATATTCATCTCTGGTTGTACACTACTCTATTATGGAAACGGAGGTAACCTGATATATTACGTACTTACCTATCGTTTCCACTGACTAACCGCTAAATTAATAGAGATTTTTAGCCAGTTTACAAAGCATCTCTAAAACAAAAGTGCTTTGTAATGCCAGTGTAATTCATCATGACTTTCTATAAATTTGGGGGTCGATGAGTAATGTTTCATCTGTTCCAACTAACGGTTACAAATGTACCTACTTTAACAACTTAATTGGATAACTTCTTATACGAACACTCTACTAAGGAGTTTTATTAAACTAAAACTAGTTTTATTAGGGTTTGGTACTTAGAATATTTAGATACCTATTTAATTTCCAGGACTAACAGGTAAGTATCGCTTATAAATTTAATACGTGGAAGGCAATGTGACGTCACTCGCACAAAAACTTATTCATGGGCCATGGCAGCTAGGCGCCTCTCAAATGTGACGTCACCCGCACAAAAAGGCGATGGCGGTATGCGGGCGGTGTGCGGGCGGGAAGCCGCAGGTGGTGGCGGGTGTGCGGGCGGGGAAACCGCATTCCACTCGAGCACCTAGTTGGCTTGGCTGAGTAGTACAGTCAGTAATGTGCATTATGATTATTAGTATTTTGGACTTTTGTCTGGCGACTACATGATTTAATATACTGGTATAAGTTAAGCTATACAGGCTGACTGGTTAAACACTTTACATATTGAAGGACATGATAATTTATGGTAACATGAAACGTTTAAAAAAATAAAATTAAAAAAATACCAATGAACTACAGAGAAAACCTTAATTAACTTAATGTGCTAAAACTCGGAAATTGTGGACACCGCTATCGCTAGTACGCGTGTTCTGCGCGAACAGAGTTAATGACACTTGATAGGTACGTCAAATCAAGGAGGTACGATCCTGACCACGCTTATTGCTTTGAGTGGATAATTAAAAATAAATTAGGCAAATATTAGGCACCTATTTTTTTTACATAATTAGAACGAGAATCGAGTACTGAGCACTCTATATCAATATGTAAAGTGTTCAACCAGTCAGCCTGTATATTATTCAGTTCTCTACTTTTTGAACTGAATGCTAGATTCATAGAAAAGACCCAATGGCCTGATTCAGCAGCCATAATTCAAATTTAATATTACGGAAGAACTGCTTGGATGCCTAGAAAAACGGTCCAGATCTTTGTTCCAAACACAAAGGCCTGGAATACGCTCCAACTGATTTCATATGATATTTTTTTACACAAATTATATTTTTAGGAATCTTTTTGAAATAAATAAATTTATGTATGACGATTGACTTTGGTTGATTAGACATTAAGGGCCATGTTCACCAACACACTAACGGACCGTTAGAGCGTAAATTCTTCAACGCCGATAACTGTCAATTTCCTGAATTATTCTTATAATGTCTTTGGAACAATTCTTGAAAGAGGCCATTAGCTTTTTTTTTTACAGCCAAAATAGACAGTATAATGTTATTGCCAAAGAGAATTAAAGATATAAAACTATTTCTGAAAATGATTTAAAACGACGGTTCAGGACGCTTAAAGCAAAAATAACAGCAAATAAATTCTGAGATAGGAGAGCACTCGTTTATAAATACATAGTTAATGGCCTCAGACAACGGATGGTAACTGACACGGGAAACCACTTAACTGCTTAAGAAATCAATTGTTGAATTTATGGCAGCGAGAGAAATAATTCTTTTCCTTCAGTAAAATGTCTATATTATTCCTGAGGCGGCATTATTTCTGGTCACATAATTATTGTTGCAGTTAACTTCTTTGTAATCATAAAACTAATTGTAATTAGTTTATGTAAGACCACAGTCTATTAGGCCCGTATTAATAAATGCATCTCAAAGTTGAGATTGATCTTAAGATGCAGTTTTGGCGTTTAATGTATGCAACATATTATGTCAAAAACAGCATCTCAAATTCGATCTCAATCTTGAGATCGATTTATTAATAAGTATTTATGTTACTTCCACTGCGGTAAGACTATATTACCGCAGTTGTCAGTGGTAATCCCAATGACGTTTTATATTACAGACCTATTCGTGCTTTAAAATACAGTACATTAAACTAAACCTACCATGGATTCCCTCTTTCTTTATAATGTCAATGACTAAAGAATACATTATTACAAATTCTTACACTAGGTACACAGAGTTCCACAAATATTGTTCAGTAGCTTTGTGAATTAAATTATTAATTATTATATTATTAATTAATTATATTATTGTTATTAATTTACGACCGCTTGGCGCAATGGTTTGCTCGGCTCACTACAAGAAGCAAATTTTGTAAACGGCCTTTTCGTAATTTGGCCTGGTCTGGGTGTCACTGGGATAGCCTCCAGTCCACTGCACGGTGCCCATAGTACAAGCGTTGCTAATTTTAGGACCATATGGTGGGTGTGTTAGTCTGACGATATTTATAATTATTTATTTATGTAAGTAATTTCCATACATACAGTATTCAATATAATGACTCTCAGGTGTTATAAAAGGTACAGGGATTCTAGTGAATAATTAAGTACGTAACAAAACACTCTAAATTTTATTTAAATCCACAGAATAACATTCATAAAACCGGACCCTTTTTAACGTGATTTCGCTTTAAAAACTAACATCACACTTCAAACTCGGGATTAAATTTAAAAGCAAGCATTTCAAGTTAATAAATCCAACGCAGAATTAATTTAATAAGGCCGAATGTTAAACCAAGGCCATTGTAAATATAATTCACAGTTACACCACGAGATACCTCATTTATTTGGAAACTTCGGCGCGCTATAAAATCGCCTACAACTGAAATTGTTCTAGAATAATCGTTCTCTTTATGTATTTTTGTTATTTGAAAAGAGTATTCTGTATTTTTTTTTATTCTATACGTATGTAGCTTGTACTTACTTGAACTTTAGTGTTCTAGTCCTAATCTGTGCATTCTGTTGCATTTGTTTGTTTTTAATATAAGCTTGAGGGACCATAAACGTCATATTTTAATTATGCTTCATTCAGAAAATACGCGACACGTCGTAAATTTAATAATCTCAGTTAACATCCATCGTGCGGGCCGTGTTCGGGGTTTATTTTGTCCTGTGACAGGTGAACAGGGCTGGATTTGGGTCAATAATTTTCTTACAAAGGTAGAACATTATGGTCTCTCCTTACTGTGCCGGCAGCATGAACGTAATAACCCTACTAAAGGACTGTGAACTACAAACTTTATTTTCCATTAATTCAATCAAAAATAATCCTTATGTGACGGACTTAATGCCCACGATGTACGCATTATAAAAACCGGTCCCAGCCAGACAGTAAACACCACCCTTTTGTCCCGTTCTAACAGTACACCTTTCACCTTCCTTGTGTTGCCAGTTCATATTTATTCGATCACTTTAAACTTGGTAAATTTTAATGTTAAGAAGAGTAAACAATAAAATCGATTATTGAGATGCATATGGTAAAGTATGAGAATATCCTAAGTTTTTTTATTACAAACATAAATAAATGTCTGGAAATTAGTACTTACCTCCTTCAATAATTCGCTTGTAATTGTCAGTTCCGTGATGTCTATAAAATCGTAGCAGAAATAAAATTAATAACTTGAAACACAGAACGTCATTTTGCGTGACACATGACTTTTGTAGCGAATTTTAAATTAAACGTATTGTGCGATAATTTCGTCACAAAATGGGCAAAATATGCATCATAGAAGGCTGCAAAAGCGAATATTATCCGGATTGCGGTTTAACTTACCATAGGTAAGTGTTTAACTATGTTTTCTATGTTTCGTACATTTTAGAAGTTCAGGTGACATAAATTTCGGTAGTAAACAGGACTACAATATAAATCTTGTTGTGTTTAGAACTGAACTGAACACAGCAACTGTTTGCAGCGATAAGTCGCGCTTTTCGTTGCCACACGACTGCATCGCTACTTTTCGAAGTCGGTCGCATTTGCAACGCGCGACAGACCGCACGCTGGTAAAACGCAACGCTCACGCCGCGTCGTCACGGCTCGCACGCGGCGTTCGCGTCGTTCACACGCTCGAGGAACGCGCATGCACGCCCAATGAGGGGTCAGCCTTAGCGCCTCTACGTCGCTACTAACGCGTAGTGCTTCGAATGGGACATCGGGGATAGTGGGGGCGTACCGTAGGCAGAAATAATAAACTGCATCGCGACTGTATCGCGTTCGTGTTGCGTTTGTTGCGTGTTGTTCGTGTTGCTAGTCTCGAGTCTTTTAGCCTTTTCAAAAGAGGTTCGAGCTTTTTTCTGGGGCTCGTCGTAGCAAATCGCCTCGGAATGTTTCAAGGCTGAATAAGGACTTGTGTTTTAAATAAACCTCGAGCCTTCTTTAGGCTCGGCGTTCTTATTGCAGGTCCGTGGTTGTGAGCTTACAAAAAGTCAAAAATACTGGGTGAAATCGAAATATTTTAACCAGTGATTCTACACATGATTCAAAATATTTTAGGAAAACAAATAAAAAAATCTATTGATAAAAAAATATTGATCGGGTAAGCAAATAAGCAAACTATTTAACTGTTATACCTTACCTGGGTAATAATTTTTTATCAATTGATTTGTTGATTAATATTCCCTAAATATTCTGAATCATGTGTAGAATCACTGGTTAAAATATTGCCGACGATTTCGATTTCACCCAGTATAAAAAAGAAGACTTTGCAAGTCTTCGCAAGTACAGGAAGGAGTCGCCAAATAGCTAAGCTGACTATTCCTGGCTAGTATATATATATATATATATATAACGTCACGACATTTTTTATCCCCATTCGGGGGTAGTCAGAGACTTGAGTGGCCATACACCACCACATTGTGGAGGTATTAACCAACTCAAAGCCCACGTTTCACCAGATAGTCAGAACCCAACGTGACAGGTGGTGAACCTTGTCGCCGTGTATACAGGAACTGACCATTACCTAATCCCGAGGGATAAGTAGGTTTCCTCACGATGTTTTCCCTCACCGTCAGCGAACTGTAAATTATGCACATAGATGAAAATTCATCCATTGGTGCATGCCCTACCGGGGATCGAACCTGGGACCTTCTGATTGCTAGCCCAACCTGTTCACCCCTAGGCTACATTCGCTTTTTTTTCCTGGCTAGTCTTATATATTATTATAAAAATATGTTTTATTTTGTTCGCGAAGACTTTGTTTTTGTCTCCCAGTTTTTTTTGTGTCCTCTGAGAGTTACCTTCATGAATAGTTTTTTTTTTTTAGATTTTATGAATTATCACATTATGCACTCAGCCTTAAAACATTATGCGTTCTTTTCGCGTTACTTCTGCGTTACTGTAACATAGAAGTGTCATGTTACTCTATGATACAAAGTGGCCTAAAATCAACGGCCTTAGCCTTGTACATTTTTCTTAAATACTATTTTGTAGCTCCATTTAGGTTGCCAAGATACCTGAAGACAGGCGCTCGCGTAGTTTGGCCACCGCAGACTAATTTATTGTACTCATGTTTTTATAAAAATAAACATCCCTTTCCTTATTTTATTATTTTCCTATCATAACAATCTCGGAACAATAGCACGTTTTCACCAGATGTCCATGGGGACTTGCTCCAAATTTCAAAATATTATGGTCACTCTTGTTTGGAAAAGGAAAAAACGTTAATGTGGTATCTCGCTGTCGGCTTCACTTTTGCTGGCAAGTCCGCATTCCCTGGTTATAATTTCTTTGGCCGGCAGAAATTTTGTTAAGTATTTTTAAATTTAGAGTGGTTTAAAAGACGCTCTCAAAATGGTTGCGTATAGACGAGACATCTAGATACTCAAAAATAAATTGACTTTCAGCTAAACAATAAAAAAATAGCACCGTATGTTTGTATCACCTCACACAAATATTTCTCCCTACAACATTTATAAAATCAGTTGGTTATAAAACCTTAAGCGCCTGTTTCCTAATCTTTAGATAACTTTTACCCACCAAATAAATATGGCGTTTTGAGTTTTTGACAGTATTTCCGTAAAATATCTGTCAAACGTCTTTTTTAGTTGGTGGATGAGAGTTATCTCACATTCTGAATCAGGTCCTTAAAATAATAGTGAAATCGAAATTATTTTTGCGAATTTATGTACATAGATAGATAATAACTCATTCATTAATGCTTTAAATACACCAGGGAACTAGAAATACTAGGAACATCGGTTTATTAAACATTCGGGGAACGCTGCATCGTTTTATTAGTAGGTATGTAACTTTGTTAGCGATTGCCCCTTTGTGAGGTTAATGCATCGTTATGAAGTATAATTTACTTTACATGTTTGTGCGCCTGCCTGTTACCTAGTTTACTATACATAATGATTCAAAACCACCCTGTATAGGTACCTAACAATCTTTTTTTTACGTTAATGGACCTAACAATCTCTCTGACAACCAACAAAAGACAACTTTTTGGTATGAAATTAGATACATTTTACGCTATAGTACGTTTTTTATACTTGTCCTATTTGGTATATATACGAAACCAATCGAAACATTTACAAAAAGTTACGCAATCGCCCCGCTGGACGCCATCTTTGCTTACCAAATAGGACAAGTATAAAAAACGTACTATACTTAGATTCAGAGATAATGAGAAAAAATAGAGAGAAAGAGATTTGATTAGTCTCAATACAAGATATATAAATGTTTAGCTAGTTTATAATGATTTTTCAAAGCATTTCTAACAACAAAAGTAATTTGTAATGCCAGTGTAAGTCCATCATAATTTTCTATAAATTTGGGAGAGAGACTAAAAGTTACCACCATGAACGTAAAAAGTCGCGTAGACATAATACATCCTTCCTACTAATATTATAAATGCGAAAGTAAGTGTGTGTGTGTGTGTGTGTGTGTGAATGTTTGTTCCCACGTATCTCCATAACTACTGCACCGATTTTAATGAAATTTGAAACGTAGATAGTGTAATCTCTGGAAGGAGACATAGGCTAATCATACCTATAAATTTCAACCCCTAAGATGGTTAAATAGGGGATGAAAGTTTGTATGTAGGTTCGTCATTTTTGAAGTTAGAATTATGAAAATTTGAAATTAGGTGTCTTTTAAAAAATAAAAATTAGTAATTTCAGCGTTTTTGAAAATTCAACCCCTAAGGGGGTAAAATAGGGGATTAAAGTTTTGAATGTTATTTTGCATGGATGTTTGTCAGTTTTGAAGTTAGAATTGTGAAAATTGGTGTTTAGGTTTCTTTTTATATATGTAAAAAAATAATTTCAGGGTTTTTGAAAATTCATCCCCTAAGGGGGTTAAATAAGGGATGAAAGTTTGTATGCAAGTTCGTCATTTTTCCAGTTAGAATTATGAAAATTTGTAATTAGGTGTCTTTAAAAAAATTAAAAATAGTAATTTCAGCGTTTTTGAAAATTCAACCTCTATGGAGGTAAAATACGGGATGAAAGTTTTTATGTTATTTTGCATGGATGTTTGTCAGTTTTGAAGTTAGAATTGTGAAAATTGGTGTTTAGGTTTCTTTTTATATATGTAAAAAAATAATTTCAGCGTTTTTGAAAATTCAACCCCTAAGGGGGTAAAATAGGGGATGAAAGTTTGTATGCAAGTTCGTCATTTTTCCAGTTAGAATTATGAAAATTTGTAATTAGGTGTCTTTAAAAAAATTAAAAATAGTAATTTCAGCGTTTTTGAAAATTCAACCTCTATGGAGGTAAAATACGGGATGAAAGTTTTTATGTTATTTTGCATGGATGTTTGTCAGTTTTGAAGTTAGAATTGTGAAAATTGGTGTTTAGGTTTCTTTTTATATATGTAAAAAAATAATTTCAGCGTTTTTGAAAATTCAACCCCTAAGGGGGTAAAATAGGGGATGAAAGTTTGTATGTTATTTTGCATAGATGTTTATCAGTTTTGAAGTTAGAATTGTGAAAATTGGTGTTTAGGTTTCTTTTTATATATGTAAAAAAATAATTTCAGGGTTTTTGAAAAAAAAAATTTAATTTAAATTTTGCGCCGACGAATTCGCGGGCAAAAGCTAAATAAGCGTATGTGTCTGTATGTGTGAATGTTTGTTGCCACGTCGGTATCTCCATAACTACTAAACTGATTTTAATGTGAAACGCAGATAGTGTAGGCTCTGGAATAAGACAGACTAATCATAAACATCAATTTCCACGCGGGCGAAGCCGCGGGCACAGCTAGTTTAAACTAAACCCTAAACCAACCCTAATCCTAAACCAGTAACAAGAAGTCAATGTAACCATAGATTACAGTTCGAGAAATGTAAACCCTTTATCACAATTAATAAGCTTCAATAAACCTTGGCTTAAGGGATTCGCAGCCACGAGGTCACGTGTTCAACTGCGATCCCTTTGTATAAGCGAACCTTAATACAAATATAGTAATAGCTTAGTGATGATTTTGCGGGGAACGATTTAAATAATGAAATATGGAATCCTATTCAAATAGTTATTTAAGAAAATATAAAATATCTTGTGAGCAAATGGTAGATAGGTAATGCAGTAAAAACCGCTGAGTACTTTATCGTATCAGTAGTTATGAACATTAATTGATATACTTATATACGACGTCTCTAAGTAGAACATTATAGTACATTACTGCTGCGGTCTCTAATGAGTGTGTTGTTGACCGCGTTGTTGATGGCCGAAAGCGCGGCGCAGCGCAGCTCCAGGCCTCCACAGCGCGGTCAGCATTGCAACACTTGATGGACAAGCTAAAATAAAGGCCGAGACCAAAGGTCGAGGCCTTTATAGCGCGGCCAGCAAGGGTTGCTAATGATGACCAAGCTTGGAGGCCGTGAGCGTAGCGAAGCTTAGCTTGAGGCCAGTATAGCGTGGTCAGCAGTACACTCATTAGAGACCAAGGCTTGTATAGTGCTTTACTCAAAAAGCGACTATTAGTTTAAACAAAACTAGCTAAGTGGGTATAACAATTAATACAATTATATTTATATTTTTACGAACTATATCTATAGTTGTGTATTTTCTCTGTTTACGTTTCCATGGCAACGGCACGACCAACTCGTTTTTAACCTTCAATCAGTTTTTTTACGAACCATAAACATATCTTACATTTTACCGTTTCAATGGCAACGGTAAAATAACAAATATAATGACGATAATACCGTGTAATAATACATTGTATGTCAGGTAGCTCTTGCAGTACGACAAATCTGATTTTGCTCGAAGAAGGTTTGTGAAATAATGACAACATTATAAACTTTTTTGAGTAAAATTTTAAGTAGCATTTCGATACCTATTCGCCGGAGTCTGTCAATCTGAAATTTACCAAATAATTTCTGACAATTTTATTAAGGTTAAACCCTAAGACATTATCAAGAACGAGGGAAACATGTTACTGTCCAAAATAATTGGTCCTACTAAATGGAGTCCATAGACACAGTACGACTCAGTCGCTCGCAGAAAATAGTCTTGAATATATGTCGGTATACGTCTTCTAGTGAATAATGTCTTCTTATGTATTCACGAATTGCAAGTGCTATAACATGTAAATTTCGCTGTATGTAGTGGTGCACTGAGGACAAGTTTAGTTTTGTGATTGCGATGTTAGAAGGTGCCATATCTGCTAAAATAATACATCAATGGTAAAACCCCTGCAATACTATAGATCTTCGTCAAGAATGCTACATATTCGTATTATATCAAAAGAAGTACTTATTAGAATTGCCCTCATCGTGTTTTCCGTATAGAGCCGATCCATTATACGCCACAGAAATAAATTAACATCAAGGGCAGGTGAATGAAATAGAAAGGTGAACGTGACAGCAAGATGAATGAACGAGGCCTGTCGTTACTGATGCTCGCATCTTTAGAACTGAGGGGGAACGAAGGTAATACGGGGAGCGACAAATGATGAATGAATGGGAAAATTGCACATTTATTATAAATTTTTGTAACAATATCATTGGAATTTTTATTCATAAAAATTATGACATCTCAGAGATGATTATGATGTGATCTGCTTGAAAATTGGACCTCTATGAATTTACTCTGGTTTGTATATTTCTGGATTGAAATATGGAGTTAAATGTTTGTTGGCACACGTTGCTTGGGCTCTAGGTATAGCCAACACACCTCGGGATCTTTACTGGCCATAAATAGGTAATTTTCGAGTTTTATACTTCTACTAAGATAAATGTTACGTTACAACTACAAATCGATAACTTCCAAAATCATTCGATGTACGAATCGTATTAAAATCAGCGCAAAACTCATTATATTTCCTAAATACGTCCCTGCGTACTGGTTCGTAATTAAATAAAGATGAAAATCAAAAAACAAGGTTGTCGCGCACTGGACAGCGTGTTTCCATCCACGTGTCTGCTCTACATCGCCATATCGCCCTTATGTCCACCCCAGCTATCTGACATTATGAATTTTAGACTTATTTAATGAAGACTTATTGAATGATGAATTTCAGAGCTATGTGCTATTTTACCAATTAGATGGCTCAGTAGTGTCACATGTTTTTATACGCGGTATATTATTACGCGGACATTGAGAGAATGATGACAAATATATTGGGTCCCCCAAATTTATATAAAGTTATGATCAACTTGTACAAATCACTTTTGTTGCTAAAAATTATCACAATGTGCGCTTGTCAAAAAAAGGAATATTTAAAGTCGGTCTAACAAGACTTGCTCCTAGAATTCAAAGGAGACTCATAATGAATTCTTTGTTGGTGTCCAAAACTTATTAGGAAAGTTTTTTATTTCTCCGAACGTGACGGACAGGCGTGAGTTGGATTGTATTATTTGTGACAAGATAATGCTTCCTACTCCCAATATTTTTTCATATCATTGTTTCCTTAAAATAAATAAATATCCTGGGATATTCTTTACACACGGCTACCTGATCCCAAACTAAGCAGAGCCTGTACTATGGAATCCAGATAACTGATTAAATCCTTGATAATGATTTAAGTTTTTATAATAAGACTTGACCCTCTCAGCGAGAATATAACTGGAATAAACACAATATTTTTAGTTGGTATGTAAAAAATGTAACGTCACGACTTTTATCCCCATTCGGGGGTAGTCAGAGGCTTGAGTGGCCATACACCACCACATTGTGGAGGTATTAACCAACTCAAAGCCCACGTTTCACCTGATAGTCAGAACCCAACGTGACAGGTGGTGAACCTTGTCGCCGTGTATACAGGAACTGACTATTACCTAATCCCGAGGGATAGGTAGGTTTCCTCACGATGTTTTCCCTCACCGTCAGCGAACTGTAAATTATGCACATAGATGAAAATTCATCCATTGGTGCATGCCCCACCGGGGATCGAACCTGGGACCTTCTGATTGCTAGCCCAACCTGTTCACCCCTAGGCTACAGTCGCTGTTTTTAGTTGGTTACCTGTTAAATTACAATAATGTTTCAGGGGTCACTATAAAAACTCACCCTTGTTTAAAAGTCTCTACTTTGAAGTTTTTACCCCTTTACTTTATCCAATACTTTTTAAGTTTATAAGCTTCGCGAGATAATTTTGCATAGTTTACGTAATTTGAAGTTTTACGATGACAAAAATGATTACAGCATGTCAGTGAATTAGCATTTCATAACAAATGATTGTTGACAAAGCAAACGCTGGAGTTACTCGACGGGGACTCCATCGCGATGATGTATTACTCTTCCTGTTTTCTCCTACCCTGGTACTTGTGGTGTTAATATTAGCCAGGTAAGTTTGTTCTGGCGTTATAATTACCATTGTCTTGGGAATGGAGCGGTCTGATTTATTTTACCTACTGCCTACTTCCTGCCTACTTGTGGGGCCTAGATAAGTGGATTTGTCCGTCTACAAGCGCTTCTAGAGCAAAATTTCTTCCAAGTCTCTGGTTTCTACAAATTGTTACGCTTTAATGTATGGAATGCCATACATTAAAGCCCGCCTACCTTCCCACACACCGCCACCGCCTTTTTGTGCGGGTGACGTCACATATGACAATTTCCTAGTTGGCTTGGTGGAGTAGTTATTAAAGTATTACCATGATACAAAAAAATAATAATTAAAAATATTAAAAACACGACTGCCCTGCCAAAAAACGAACTTAAAAGTATAAAACTAGTGCAGTGTCATTGCAGTCGCGGGACCGTTCTGTGGAACATATTTAATCTAAGAGGGCCCCCGACTGCAATTACACTGCACTAGTTTTATACTTTTAAGTTCGTTTTTTGGCAGGGCGGTCGTGTTTTTAATATTTTTAATTATTAATTTTTATTTTATGCATTTTAGTGACAGCAGCCACAAATGAAATGTTTGTTTTGTTGTACACCCTAGCAATGCTAAATGATGCCTATAAATTCTACAGTTTTGGAATGTGCTCATCAAGGCCTTCAATTTGATACCCATATTGTAATAATCTAAGAATTTTTTTTTTCACATTTGAAATTAACCCTAATGCCGCCATATTGATTTTTTCAAAAATAATATACCCAGTGTTACCCGGAATAATGTAAGGATTCTAACGATACCCCATACATCCAAATCCGGTCAGGCATTTATAAGTTATGGTGGAATAAAGAATCTCACATACACATACATACATACATACATACATGAATCCTAAACACATATACACTCCTTTTTTTGGGCAGTCGTGTAAAAAATGCCGTGTTCGCTTTACAACACTATAATTTTGTATATTTTAAAGAGATATCTCCGCCACATAGACCATTCAGCACAACCGACTCCTTTAACACACTAGGTGAAGCTGAGCGGGCAAGCAAGAGATAAATGTGCTGACCTTTAGCGCTTTGTCCGTGATGATTAATAGCTGCCCTAACTTTCCCACTTCGTGTCTTACCAATTTTTCTTTTTACGTGCGTAATACTATGCTTTGTTAGCGGATTTGTTTGCTTTATTATTTTATTTTGTATCGCTTACTACGCTTACTACGCTTATTACGGTGAAGGAAAACAACGTGAGGAATGTCTTAGAAAATCTAACAAATTTTCTAAGGACATATTGTGAAATCCACCAACCCGCACTGGGCCAGAGCATGGTGAATTATGGCCTGAATCCCCCTCGCACTATGGGGAGGCCCATGCCCAGGAGTGGGGCGTTAAAGTGTTTTTTTTTAACCAGCTGAAGACGCTGGTTTGTGTGGTAGGTGTTTGTCCCAATAGGAGACAGAAAAGTGGTTAGAAATAAGTTAGCGTAGAAAATTCATCTTTAACACGTTACTGGACAAGGTACTAACATTTGAATTCTTTCATGTTCTTTTTTGTGATGAAGAAAATTGAGCTGTAATATTGATTGAACACAATGCATGAGTGGCGGTGCCTAGATCAGGCGCCATGCGCCTGACGCATAGACATAATGCCACAACATAAGTGCTCGGGCGAGGCATGCGAGGCATCTGGACGCAACAACTTGCACGGACGTCGGTGCATAATAACAAAAGGGTTTTTTTCAATACAAGATTGCTTTTTTTAGCTTTTATTTTTAACATGCTAGAGAAAGAGATTAGTAGGTACATTTTTACTATTTGTAACGGCCCTAACCTACCCGTATCTTTATTTTTTCTTTAGTAACATACGTAGTAACATACTGCGCCAGCGTGGTGGATTATGGCCGGAATCCCCCTCGCATTGAGGGGAGGCCTGTACCGGGAGTGGGACGTTAAAAGGGCTAATAGTATTATTATAACCTACGTATATATGTTTTATTATAAACCTACCCACACAAAAAACAGAGCGTATAAACGTACGCCCACTATTATTTCAGTACGATACGGCCGGCTAGTTGTTTCAGACGTTGATTTACGTCAAGTACGTGATTAGAATCAAAATGGACAGCGGGGGAACTATTAAAATTGAATTTGCCCTCGTAAGCTTTTTTATTATTACGAGGAGTCAGCAGATTTTGCCTCGTAATGGTTTTGGGAACAAACTACTACTTAATAATATCATAGTCATGATATGCAAGGTTTGGGGATATGCACTTTTCGCCAAGGAGAACCGCATTTATGACAGGGGACTATTAAAAACTCAGACTATCTGATTTGTTATAGGTGGGGAGCCGTAGAAGGGGTTTCTGGATTTACACGAGCGCGTCAGATTAAGATAAGGGAGATAGCTTAAATATTGATAAGAACCTCAAAAAAATATGAGCCCTTAATATTGGTGGGTTCGCTCAGGGGAACCAAAAAAAATAGACCATCTTAAAATACTCGAACTCGTCAGATTAAGATAAGGGGCATTCATTACTAGCTAAGAAGTGTCAAAAGTCTCAATTTTGCTAATTTGATCGTTAGTCTAAGAAATGGGAGCATCTGGAAGTTTCACATTTTCACCCCCTCAGTTTTTTTTTTAAATGTAGTACTGCGGTGGCAAAAAAGCGTGCGGCCCGCCTGATTTTAAGCAGTTACCGTAGCCTATAGATGCTTACAAAATCTGGCGAACTCGAGTATTTTTATGGCATAACTTTTTATTAAAAAAAAAAAAATGTATACGCTTCCCCCACCGCTGAAAGTGGAAACATCTAGAACAATGTATTCTTTCTATCGTGTCATCTACCGAATCTACTAGGTTTGGACGACACTCGTGCAAATCCACGAATTGCACGGTGGCCTCCCCATCTATTAGCTCGTAATTTTGATACCAATATATATACTAACCCCACAAGTTGGACCGACGACCCAGTGAAGGTCGCGGGAAACCGCTGGATGCAAGTGACACAGGACCAGTCGTTGTGAAAAACCTTGGAGCAAGCCTATGTCCAACAGCGGACGTCTTTTGGCTGAAATGATGCTGATGATGATACTACGGAAATATATCAAAATTCAAAGCTCGGATTAAACTGGTTAGTGCTACTCCATCATCAAAAAATAATTCAGTTTTATTAAGACCCCGCTTCCCGGCCGAGCGTATTTGCCGTCTGGATTGGTCGAGAGCGCACTAACCCCGCCTAATTTTTTTCCGAAAATATCGAAAATCATTAATTGTGACGTGAAAAACTATTGCATCACCAAAATCGAACTTATTTCTTTTAGGTATTATTTTGAACCAAAAAAAAAAAAATTAGAAATTCCGAGCCGTTTGGAAGTAGATACAAATTTTAATTTGAAAACTGCTACATTTTGGTATATTTTTCACATAGTAAATGAGCATGTAGCACTATTATCTGCTTAAAATTTTAAGATGAGGGTTCTATAAATACGGCGATTTTTTTTAAAAAAATTTTACTCCACTCGTTAGGTGCCTGTACAGTCTTAACGCGAGAACGCAAAAGCAAGGGGTAGGAATTAACAGAACCACTGAGGCACGCGTTTCGCCCGAGATGTGATTAAGGCTATCTGCCATTATCGCTTGGCGAAATCCCTGAATCACCAAGAACGAAGGGTCTTCATTATACTACGGAACCAATTACAAGTATATAGCGATTCTGAGTTCACTTCAAAGAAAATATAAATTAAGCATTTTAAGATTGAAAAATTAAATATCAATACAATTTATCAACCAAACTGATACCCTGTCAAATGAGAAAAAAAAATGCGATAGGATCAAAAAATATGACTTCTTGAGTGGAGACTACCCGTCTTATTCATACAAATTTGGACCCAGTTCCATCTCCTTTACACAGCGTTTGTAAGTCGAAGGCGTAAAATCGTTATTCATAGAGCCTAAAATGCATTTTATCTTATCTGTGGCTTGGTTGCAAGTAGCCCAGATTTACAATGGCCTGGGGGCATCTTTAATCCTTATTACATATTTACGGTCTTATTCATACAAATTTGAATCCAGTTACATCTCCTTTACACAGCGTTTGTAAGACGAAGACGTAAATTCGTTATTCATAGAGATAGCAGCCCCAGATAAGATAAAATGTATATTACATTTTATCTTATCTGGGGCTTGGTTGCAAGTAGTCCAGATTTACAATGGCCTGGGGGCATACGAGTGTAGGGCACCCTGCAGCCAGGTGGAGTGTCGACCTACGGAAACTGGTTGGCAATAACGGATGCAAAGAGCTGAAGACCTAGCACCGTAGGAAGCATTGGGGGAGGCCTATCTTCAGCAATGGACAGATAGGTTGATGACGATGATGAAAGACAAGATTGTCTGCTCGGACTGGACTATTTGTATGTGACTAACGTGGCAAGCAAGCGTACGGCCCGCCTGATGTTAAGTAGTTATCGTAGCCTGTAGATGCTTGCAATACCAAAAGCATCGCTCGCACGTTGTCGATCTAAATGGGAATTGGATAGTGGGAATTGAAGGGGGGTTTTGGTCTTCCGGATCTCAAACTCATCGTGCGAAACGCAGCTGTAATTGTAATTGCTGATCTTCTCTGAGAGGGTTGTATTACCCCAGTTGATTCAGCCCATAGGTAATGACTGGACTGGCCAAAAATACGCTCATTTTTGTCCGTCTTCTCAGCCATTTTCTCATAACTTGCACCACTCGTCTCCCCCCTTGCAAATTACAATAGAAAATTTTCTTGGTTGACTTGCATTTTTGTATTTCAGCGCCATGTTTTATGTTGCTGCAGCGTTATCAGACCCTCTTGCTCTCAGGACCGCTATTACAAAGGAGTCTGTAATCTTGGGCTTGATTATGAATGACCTGCAATTACTTCGGTGAAAGGCGCTGGATTAAGACCTAGACTTAATTAGAATTAGCTTAAGGCTGAAATCTTTGACTGGGACGAAATTTCAGTTTAAGTTGGCATTTGCGAAATAATTCACCTTTTGTTACAAGAGGCTAGGTTATTCGGTCGAGTACCTACAGATGCGATTCCATACTTGTACCCTGGAACGTATTGAATGTACCTGGAATTTATAATTACATAACTAATATTTGCTAATTGGAACTGGAAAATGTTTGAACTAGCATATTTCACATCGAACTGTAATCTAACTTATCGTAGTACCTACTTATACAAAGGAATCTTGTGACTCAAAACTGGGTATTTTTTTCAAATTACTTAAATACAACTTTGATGTACTTAACAATGTTTGCAGTTATACTGTAAGAGGTAATGGAAATATTAAATAACGCCCGAATTACGAGGACGATGGACGACCGCTTGGCGCAGTGGTTTGAGTGTTGGTCGCTCGACTCAATGCATCGTGTGGTTGCAGGTTCGATTCCCGCCAGAGGCAAATTTCGGAAACGACGTTATCGTAATTTGCCCTGGAATGGGTGTCACTGGGATCGCCCCCAGTCCATTGTATGGTAGCCATAGTACACGTATAGTTAAGTACAGTGGTAGTATAGTTTATGTGTGGCAACATTTTGTCTTCTCTAATTACATTTATGTTATTCAATCCATCGTATTTTCATCTCAAAGGCAACGTTTATTATACAATGCATGGAGAAAGGCCTTCATTACTGCCCCTAAGATTCCCCATCGGGCGCGCCTCCAATTACGTTCTTTTTGCCATGCCGGCCTCGTTTCGTGGAGTTCCGATCCATCCTTAATTAACTTACCGTGTGTCAGAATCTGACGGTTTTTGTTTCATGTGATTGATTAGGGAAGTGGATAGCTATTAATTACCTATATATCCGTATTATTATGAGAACATTTCTAATTAACAATATTGTTTAGGCAATTGGTTTCAAAGGCATAAATCAGTTTAAATGATAGGAATTTGCATTGGTTTTGAGATTTAGTTACAAACAGAAGTAGAACAGAAGTATAGATAACCAACAAAAATATGGAGGCAGCTAACTCTACTTTGCTCGCCTTGCTTAATATACGTGGTTTTCTTTCTTATTGGTACCTTATTAGTTTCATATCGGTTTTATTTATATCTACCTGCATGCTGTACCTTTGATAGAAAAATCTAAATAATTTTCATCGACTTTCTAATCATCTCAAGCCTTAGAAAGAAACATATATTCTATCCTTATTTATATTTGTTGCACGCCTTTTCACAAAATTTTAATCAAACAAGTCATTGCCCTTAACATTACAGGCTTAAATTTAATTTAAGTATTTGCGAAGCCAACGAAGCAGGCCGTTTTAATTTCGCCTCGAATTCTCAAAAATACATGCAACCACCAAAATTCATTTTATAAAGCTAAGGTTTTTTGCAGCCGAAAATTTCACTAGTAAAATTAGTCGCGCAAACTTTTCTAGAGGTACACCGCACAGATTGGCGCATCTCTAGTTCACTCGAGTTCGTGGAGGGTCCACTAGAGTTTCGAAATTCAGAGGAGCGTGAACATTTCACACGTCGCTGATATTTGAAGCGTAATAATGTGGTTCTTGCACTTTTGAGGATTCTGAACATTTCAGAGTCTGGCACTATAATTTGTTTATTCAAAGATATAACCAAGAAAAAAAGGGAGGTGATATGACTGTCCAATATAGTATGTCCTACTAAACGGAGTCCATGGACACAGTACGAGTTAGAGCCGCGCCCCACTAGCGCGCTGCGCTGCGTCGTCGCAACGCAAGAGGGCGACGCCACGCTGTCGTATACGTCATTTCGTATGCGCACGTCTCCCTGTAGCAGCGGAACGCTGTGCGTCATCCCACCGACAGCGCAGCGCATCACCCTCCCCCGCTTCGTCTCTCCGTTGAAACGTCGCATGCGACGACGCAACGCATAAATGTGGCATGCCACTATAAAATATATGTAATACGACGCAGCGATGTCACAGCGACGACGCAGCGACGACGCAACGCAACGCGGTAATGGGGCCTCACCCTTAATTGTTCGCGGAAAATAATGCTGACTACTATCGACTCGTTGTTAGAGCAGTGATTGTTTGCTTGACGTCCTGGTATAGTCCGTTTACTGCTTTAATGGTCCGTTAGTGTGGGTGAACGTGGCCCTTAAGCACCTATTTTTCTGAACACTGCTTTGTAAAAATGAGAACAATCGATATTCGTACATGCGTTAAATTACTTTTGTTAACACTCCCCCCGACTGACGCTGTAACCGAAAATCGCACATTAATTCAATCCACGAATTCGATTCCGATTTAAATATCGATTTTGTATCGATACTTTTCGAATAGGAATCGTGACCGGTAATTGACCCGGGGATTAGACCGCATAGCTGCAACGCGAGCCTCAGATAACTGGCCACAGCTGCTGTTGTTATGCTAATGAAGGAAATTGCGGACCTACGAAGGGTTTTCGAGCAGAACCGTTGGAAGTGGAAGCGAGTTATTCAATGAAGTTTCGATTGGTGGCCAATGTTGGCTTTGTTTTGAGTTGGTCTAGACGTCGATAAACAACACACGCAGAAAGCACTAGTAGTCAAATTAAGATTTTCCCCATATTGAGTAGAGTGAATCACTGTCTTGTTAGTGGTAGAGCCAAGCTATAGCCAATTGACTGCAGCTCATTGTACGGCTTGGTTCGACTGGGGTAGCACCACCCTCTCACAGAACATCGGTGTAAAGTAGATATTACGGTATTATTTTCGTACGATGAGTGAGATAGCCGGAAGCCCAAACATCATTTTTCTATTTATTTCAGAAGTGCCATTCACGTGGCTCAATAATAATTAATCTGGATAAAAACACCCTTTTACTTAATCTCGATAAAAGGCGATCTCAGCAACACCAAATATAATCAAGTAATCCGCGCTGGTATTGACCTTGATCGTAATTTCGCCGTCACCAACGGTCTAGACACGCCCACTGGTCCTACGGAGGTAGGCGATGTATTAGTAGATGCTGCAGTTATAGAAACAATATTATAATATCGAAAACATACCGTTGTCTGACTATTACATGTTTTTTTTTTCGAAAATTGCACGCACATCTCACATATACACTATGATATTTTATTACCATAACTAGCTGTCCCGGCGAACTTCGTACCGCCTCAGAATTAATGTTGTCCGAAAAAGAACTAACCCCCCCCCCCCGTTTCCCCGTTCGTCGTCTGTTCTTCTCCTTTCCCGCAAATAAAGGGTTCCGTACCACCGTAGAATAAAAACGTCAAAATTATCAAGTTTCTTGTATGGGGACCCCCTTTGTTTTCAATTTTTATTTTATTTTTAGTAAGTATTTGTTGTTGTAGCGGCAACAAAAATACACTTTCTGTGAAAATTGTAACGGTCTAACTATTACGGTTCGACGGACAGTGTAGGCTTAGTAATAGAGTCCCCCCTCCCCCTTAATTTTATATTTATTTTTTATTGTTAGTATTTGTTGTTGTAGCGCCAACAGAAATATACGTTCGGTGAAAATTTCAACTATAGCTATTACGGTTCGTGAGATACAGCCCGCTAACAGACATGGATGACGGATGGACAGCGTAGGCTTAGTAATAGAGTCCATCATGAAGGGCAACCTTCCACTGACCCATCGACATGTGTATCCTGCCCGTTCTTACCTACGGCGCCCAGACATGGTAAGTAATCGAGGCTCAGAAGTCCAAACTGAAGGTTTACCATAGAGCATTGGAGCGCAGCATTTTGGGTGTAAAGCACACTGATAGGGTGCGGAACACCTTGCTGCGTTCCATAACCCTTATCGCGGATGTAGGAGCGAAAACAGCTACACTTAAGTGGACCTGGGCGGGTCACCTGAGCCGAATGTGCTCAGAAAGGTGGGCCAAAGCGATCACCGACTGGGGTCCCAAAGCACGATGACCTCGACGCTCATCTAGACGGGGGGTATGAAAGAGCCCATGACCGCGATGGATGGAAGAAGATGGGAGAGACCTTTGCCCAGCAGTGGGATACAGTAGGTTATTAAGAAAAAAATGGTCCAGCCGTTCTCGAGTTTTGCGCTTAGCAACAAATGTAGCGATTCATCCCTTTATTTTTCGACACTGAACTGTTAATCCGGAAACCCACCTCGGTGCAAGGAGAGGCCACGTACACGGCCACGGCTACGTTCTGCAAGAAAATGTATGGATGACGTCATTATCCGTGCGCCGCGGTGGACACGGTGACATACATTTTCGTGCAAAGCGAAGCTTGACCCACGTGCGTAGCGTGTGCGCTGCGTGGCCTCTCCGTGCGCCGCGGTGGGTTTTCGGCTTTATGTGCACAACGCGGATCTATTTCTTGTGATGAATTGCCCATGAAATAAATTTGCAAGAATTTATAGTCGCCATCCGCCATCTGACACCGGCGTTCATTACGCCATCTATTGAAAGTAATTTGAATCATACGTAAAATATGGGTTTTTAGCGCTTCTAGGGCAATTTTTCCTTTTTTTTTAATGTATGAACCTTCCTTGAACTTCACGGAATAATCTAAAAAAAAAAACATCTAAATTGGTCCAGCCGTTCTCGCGTCAAGTAATGACATGAAATAGGAATTCATTTTTATATATATAGATTATTTACTCGTATATATGTTTGGTTATTATGTTTATTCTGTGGTCTAAGATGTCGAAAAAGACTACTTTATAATATGTATTTATTTCAGGAACCTAATAAAGCCTTGCTACATTAAACTATCCTGTGTTGCTATTTATCTTGACGTAATTAATTAAACGTCTAGACGGCCACTCAGCTAATTAAATTTTATTAGTATAATGTTAGAACCGTAAACGTATCTAGTGATTCCTAGAATATACTAGTTTCGCGACATACACACAACGTAGTGGTTAGCGAAATGTAATAAGAGCGTGAGTTTATGGATCGTAAAAATAAAAAGTTACCACAAATCGTCGAGTTACGGTTTTTGGTGATTGCATCGCTAGATTGGAGATTTATGTCCCAAATCTTTCGTCTCATCGACGATTAAGCCGTTAAAGAATATCCATGTTATTACGAAAATAGGTTTGACGTTAAAGTAGACGTATTGAAGATTGGAAAGCTCGCTTTAATGGCGGCGTCTACATCAGGCGCATGCCTCGCGCGAGCACTCACTTTTGACGTCGGAACGCATAGACGTAATGTCATAATATGAGTGCTCGGGTGAGGCATGCGCGCCATATGGACACATCTAATGGCGGCGTCTTCATCAGGCGCATGCCTCGCGCGAGCACTCACTTTTGACGTCGGAACGCACAGACGTAATGTCATAATATAAGTGCTCGGGTGAGGCATGCGCGCCATATGGACACATCTATTCGCGTGTCTTGTGAACTTTCCCTTGGAGAATTTGACTAGACGTGAGGTCAAAACAAGTTTAACTTTTTTGTAATAGTATCAATTGACTTTATAGAGATTTTTTGCTATAGTTTACAGTGGTTTTACAAAGCATTTTTAGGTACAAAAGTGATTTGTAATGCCCATCATAACTTCCTATAAATTTGGGTAAACGTATTGTTTCTATCAATGCAAGAAATAATAAAAATCCGATAAAATTGCAAGTGCCTCGTCTTATGAATAATTATTTTGGATGTAATTTCGCCTAAATTAAGGGCACTATTTTTTACAAACAGGCAAAAGTAATTTTAATCTTAGTAAATACAAAAGATAGTGTAAAGCAGCCTCCTCGTGAGATAGGTTAGTTTTTCAGGCACCTACTCCCATTAGTTACATCTCAATAAATCATAAACAGACTAAGTGCATCTGAATAATAATTTCAGTATTTGTGGTAATATTTCAGAGCACTGAACTCAGCATTATCTGCGCAAAGCATACTTGCCAAAACCACAATTCAGCAAAATCAACATTACTGCTTCATGTAATTTATTACAACTACAGCATATTGTGTATCTTAGGGCTCTATCTCACCGGGACGCCAGGCGCATCGCCAGCCGCCGTCGCCAACTAAGGGCCGGGCTCCATTAGCACGTTGCGTTGCGTCGTCGCAAGATTTTCTACTGGCGCATCACCTTCTCCCGCTTCGTCTCTCGCCCGTCGACCCTTTGATCCGTTGCGACGACGCAGCGCAGCGCACTAGTGAAACCGCGCTCTTATTCGTATTGAATTTGACAGGTAATACCAATTGTTTGGATACGTGGCCGGCGACGTCGATGGCCAATAAAAGCCGGGCTCCATTTACGCGCTGCGCTGCGCTGCGTCGTCGCAGGTGTCAGCGGGCGAGAGACGAAGCGGGGAGGGTGACGTGCCAGTACAAAATCTTCCGACGACGCAGCGCAACGCAGCGCAGCGCGTAGATGGAGCCTCGCCATAATTCGTATAGAATTATGTCAAAATATGACAGGACTCTACTTGGCGAAGGTCGCCAATCCCGTCGTCAGGTGTGATACAGCCCTAAGCATTTCAGTTGGTTGATGGCAGATTTAGAAAATCCCCATACGTACTACGCACATTTTAAAGCTCAAATATTAATTTTCCAGCATGGTTTAAAACATGTATTTATATAATTCCACGAAATTAGGCTTACCAAAATATTTCGTGTAGGTTCTCAAATGACGAAGTTATACATATTAACGTAGGTTTTGTTATTTTGTATTTAATGTAACGATAGCCCAACCCCCGGCCTTCCCCTGTCTTTCTCCCACTCCCCTTCAGGTCGGCAACGTGCGAACGATGCCTTGCTTAACATCAGGCGGGCTGTATGCTTGTTTGCCACCTCAGTCCAATTAAAAAAAAAATGTAGCTCAACATTCCTGAACACAATAGTACCAACTGACCACGGATTTACGAAATAAATTCTATGCAGTTGTAATGTATCATGTGGCGTGGCCGTTAGCGGAACATTTATTTTGGCAAATAGGCAGTAAATGGCTTAAATTTAGTGCGAACGGTTTCCGGTCAAAATCGTGATTTATCTACCCTGTTAATGGATGCTTATTTAGGTAGGTACCTATAGTTCGCGACAGGTCGAGATGACTTTCGGGTTATGAGCTTTTTGCAGAATAAAATCCGAATCAAAATTATTAGGACCCGCAACGCAACAGAATAATTTAATTTAATAATTTTGTGGGCGATTTTAATTGTTTATCGGGTCCTGCTAATTTTCATTCGGATTTTATTCTGCAAAAAGCTCATAACCCGAAAGTCATCATGTTCATGTTCATCATTCATTCATTCATACATGTGTTTCATGTTTTTAATCTTAAATTCTTTTTTTTTTTTTTTTTTTTTATGGGACTGCGGTGGCAAAAAAGCGTACGGTCCGCCTGATGTTAAGCAGTTACCGTAGCCTATAGATGCTTACAATACCAAAGGTATTGCTCGCACATTGCCGACCTGAAGGGGAGTGGGATGGAGGGAGGGGGAGGGGGGGTGGGCTTACGGCTCTCTTACTCATCGTACGAAACGCAGCTGTAATAGCTGCTTTACGCCGATCTTCTGTGAGAGGGTGGTACTACCCCGGTCGAGCCAGCCCGTTTATGAGCTGCAGTCAATTGGCTACAGCTTGGCTCTACCACCTTGAACCTTATTCTTCTTTCTTCAGTTCGTATATATGTGTACTTACTTAAATTCACTATAATTTCTATCACATACCTATATTTGTTACTACTATATTTAAAATTATTACTATTGCGTACTCTTCTGTCAAAACTATTTTTAATTTGTAATATCTTTATTTTTGGAAACTTGATTGGCTTAAGTACTAACTATCTTAGTTACCTTATAAGAATTATGTACAACTGTTTGTTTCCTTTACTTAAATAAATAAAATAAATAAATAAATAACCCGAATGTCATCTCGACCTGTCGCCAACTATACTTATCGGGCTACTTACAAAATGATGAGTGTTTTGAACCATGGGTCATGGAATCGGAGACTGGGATACAAAAGATTTTCTTGATCCTTTTGCGTTTTTAGAGTTCCGTAGTAAGACTAAGGAAACTCAAGATGTTTTGACGACCGTTGGCGCAGTGATTCGACTGTTGCCCGCTCAGCTTACTGCATCAGATGGTAGCGGGTTTGATTCCCGCCAGAGGCAAATTTCAGAAACAGTCTTTTCGTAATTTGCCCTGGTCTGGGTTCGCCCCCAGTACTTTTTGCAGTAGCTATAGTACAAGCGTTGCTTAGTTTGCGACCATACAATTGGTATGTAAGTCTGGCGATGTATATTTATCTACTTTAGATTCTCCTGAAGCACTGACGAAAAACTGAAAAAAAAAATACAGAATACTAGTGCATAGTATGAAGTTCCTATGAAAATTATCACGGCAGTTATGGGTTAACGCGACCGACCAAGTTAACGCGAAGTTGTTCGCCCCCGTTGTTTCTGAACAAACTCAATACCGGTTGGAGTCAGAATTCAACCGCAAATACAACTTTGTTTCCTGTATATCACTTCAGCTACAGATACATCGTGTTTTCATTATTACAATAACTACGGAACCCTACGTTTTATGCATGGCCCGACATGCACTTGGCCGGTTATATTTATCCAATTCAATAATTTAAACTTATTACAAGATAAGATTTCATTTCGATGTGATGAACGTAAGTGGAAGCCGCCGTCCAGGATATCTGCAACTTAAGCGGAGCAGATGCGGCGCCGACCTTTTAGGGACCTGTAAACATGCCTTTTGAAGAACCCCATGTTGTAGTGCATAGGAAAGACTTCGGGAGCTTACGCTTGTACTGGGGTTACCATACAATGGACTGGGGGAGCTCCCAGTGTCACTCAGACCAACGAAAATTACGAAAAGGCCGTTACCGAAATTTTCCTGTGGCGGGAATCGAACCCACAACCACCCGATGCCTTGAGCCAAGCTGCCAACGTTCAAATCACTGCGTCATGTGGTCGTCAAATACTTATCAACTTAACTCAAGAAGTTTTAAGATCTTAAGACACACTGAAATATTTCGAGGCAAGCTATCAATGTATGAGATTGACGGGCCCGTTAGCGTGGTTGGCGCGGAGGCGCCTTTCACGCTGCAGGTCGTAGGTTCTATTCCTACCCGGGACATGCATTTGTGTGCATGAACATGTCTGTATGTCCGGAGTCTGGGTGTATATGTATATTAAGTATGTATTTACAAATAAAAAAGTAGTATATGTAGTAATATCAGTTATCTGGTTTCCATAGTACAAGCTCTGCTTAGTTTGGGATCAGGTAGCCGTGTGTAAAAGAATGTCCCAGGATATTATTATGAGATTACCGGCTTAAGGGGCTTACCATAGCTCGGTGTATCGCGCTTATCGATATCGACACATCTTCAGTGTGGACGAGCTGAGCGGTGGCTAGGGGCCATCCATAAATTACGTCACACGTAAAGGGGGGAGGGGGTCGACGAAATGTGACATCGTGTAACAAGGGGGTGGGAAGGGTCCTAAGTTTTGTGACGTCACATTTAAAAATCTTGCCTAAAATATGTGACGTCACACAGGGAGAGGGGGAGTCTTTCAAATGTGACCAGCTGTGACAAGGGGGGGTCTAAAAATCATGAAATTCGTGTGACATAATTTATGGATGACCCCTTATATCACTTGCGTCCGTAGTTTCCTTAAGAGGAGTTATCTCATTAAATGACAACGGGCCGTTGGCGTAGTTGGTTTAGATTCAGCCTTTCACGCTGCAGGTCGTAGGTTTGATTCCTACCCGGGACATGCATTTGTGTGCATGAACATGTCTGTATATCCCGAGTCTGGGTGCTATTATGTATATTAAGTATGTATTTACAAACAAAAAGTAGTATGTAGTAATATCAGTTATCTGGTTTCCATAGTACAAGCTCTGCTTAGTTTGGGATCAGGTAGCCGTGTGTAAAAGAATGTCCCAGGCTATTTATTTAATAGAATAATGGATACCCAGTACATTTATGGTTCGCCAGGAATACCACCCTGGTTGGAAGATCTTCCCATTTCCGCTAAACATACATGGACTTTCAGATCCGTTGCGACGCCTAAAACGTTTAAAACATCCTATCCTACTTCCTAGGATATACAATGTGTTAAGAAAGCCCTGTCCGACCCGAAAACGTATTGTTGGGTTTCGAGATTAGATTCTATTTTTGTAAAAAAATCACTTTCTTTTCAATTTTTATTTTTTAATTGGTCATGTGATTGGGAAGCCTAAATACCGGTTTCGGCTCGGACAGGGTTTCCTTAACATGGTACTTCGTAGGATTCGTAGGTAATCCTACTAATATTATAAATACGAAAGTGTGTATTTGTGAATGTTTGTGACCACGTATCTCCATAACTACTAAACTGATTTTAATGAAATTTGAAACGTAGATGGTGTAGGCTCAGGAATAAGACATAGGCTAATCTTACATATCATTTACCACGCGGGCGAAGCCCCGGGGCATAGCTATTTATAGTATAAATCTGTTGTAGCTAATGTTAAAATTAAAACCCAGAAATTTCAAAATCCCAGAAGAACTCCCCGAGGAAAACAGCAAGTACAATGAAATGTACACAAATATTACGTGGTAAGTGTAATGTGACTACAGTGTACAGTCAGCACAATAAATTAATATAGCAGCTGATAACAAAGCGCCTGTCGCCGCATTGTTGCCGCGTTAATACGCGCACAATGTTATCTACACCGCTGTAATTATTACGGGCGGGCTAAGAAAACGGAGGGATATGATATAGCGAATATATTTATCCAAATATTCAACTAGCTGTCCCGCGGCTTCGCCCGCATGGAAATTGGTGTGTAAGATTAGTTTGTCTTATTCTAGAGCCTACACTATCTATGTTTCAAATTTCATTAAAATCGGTTTACTAGTTATGGAGATAAGTAACAAAAATTCACACACACACTTACTTTCACATTTATTATATTATTAGGAAGTAGGATACTGTATGGTCTCTATTCGTTATTTTAGAACGCTCAGCGCAGTGATCGAGCGTAGGTCGCTCGGCTCACTGTATCGGGTGGTTGCAGGTTCCCGCAGACTTCGCAGAGGCAAATTTCGGGAACGGCTTTTTCGTAATTTGGTCTGTGTGATACTTGGATCGTCCCCAGTCCATTATATGGTAGTCATAGTACAAGCGCTCCTTAGTTTGGGTCCATTAAGTTGGTGTAATAGTCTGGCAATATTTATTTGTTACATTTATTTGTTACTTTAATCTATTTCTCAGGTACCTTATAAGGGTGATAAAAAATCTAACTCCTAATAAATAGATCATTTTTAAAGAGTTTTTTTAAAGACCGCAGTTTTAAAAGCCCTCACTTGACTCTAAGGCAAGGCACATATGAAATTAAAGCCACGCGCACAAATGTAACAATACGGTGCAGTATCAAAGATTATTACAATTAGAACTCTACCTTAATATTAGTTTAGTATACAGAGGGATGCAAACACTATTATCATACCTCTATTAGTGATATGTTACCAGCCCCCCTAGACAAGTGGCATGAACGCCAATCGAATCGAATAGTCTTCACAATGTATGGAAATGTCAAACGTCGCTATGTAGATCAACAACAAGTTGCTATGTAGATCACGTGACTTATGTCATTTCCATACATGAAGCGTAGCTATTTGAAGGAACGCTTGTAGACGTCAGCCACTTGTCTAGCCCTTCTGGGTTCCAAGTCTGCTACTTTTGACCCGACTGCCCCGGAAGGAGGGTAATTTTACAGATTGAAATACACTGATCAGACATTAGGTACCAAGAAAGACAGTGACATGTGACTGTTCAAAATAGTTTGTCCAACTAAATAGAGTCAATGGACACAGTAAGACAGTCGTTCGCGAGAAATAATGTTGAAAACTTGTCGGTAATGCTAATATTGCTTTTGATTAAATTCGTGCGGGTTCCAAGACAACTTAGCTTTTCCCCGGGACTCGTCGAGGGTCAAACCTTGGCGTCATCGTTGGACACCATTGTCAATCCTGGTTTACAGGAGTAAGGGTGCGTTTCGATTGAAGCGGAGCGGGGCGGAGCGGGGCCGAGCGGACCGTGAATTGGCCAATCACAGTGCTTGAAATCTCCACTCCGCATCAGTGGAAACAGTGTAAGCGGGGCGGAGCGGAGATGAGTGGACTTTCGAATAAAACAAATGAACACGCGGCCCCGAGCCGGACAGAGCGGAGTCGAGCAGGCTGTGGTGCCGAGTGGTGGGCACGAAGCGGAGCGGAGCTGGGCGGAGCGGGGCGGGGCGGGGCTGGGCGGAGCGGAGCGGAGCTGGGCTGGGCGGAGCGGAGATGAGTGGACTTTCGAATAAAACAAATGACCACGCGGCCTCGAGCCGGACAGAGCGGAGTCGAGCAGGCTGTGGTGCCGAGTGGTGGGCACGAAGCGGAGCCGAGCTGGGCGGAGCGGAGCTGAGCTGAGCTGAGCTGAGCGGAGCTGAGCGGAACTGAGCGGAGCTGAGCGGAGCTGAGCGGAGCTGAGCGGAACTGAGCGGAGCTGAGCGGAGCTGAGCGGGCTGTGGTGCCGAGTGGTGGGCACGAAGCGGAGCGGAGCTGACCTGAGCTGAGCTGAGCTGAGCTGAGCGGAGCTGAGCGGAGCTGAGCGGAGCTGAGCTGAGCGGAGCTGAGCGGAGCTGAGCGGAGCTGAGCGGAGCTGAGCGGAGCTGAGCGGAGCTGAGCAGGCTGTGGTGCCGAGTGGTGGGCACGAAGCAGAGCGGAGCGGAGCGGAGAGGAGCGGACTTTCGAGTACAATATATGAACACGCGGCCCCGCTCCACCCCGCCCTGCTTCAATGGAAACATTTGCCACTTCACACTGCTATTCTCCGCTCCACTCCGCCCAGCACTGCTCCGCTCCACCCCGCTCAACCCCGCTCTGCTCCGCCCCGCTCCACTTGAATGGAAACATTTGCCACTTTTCACTGTTCTTCTCCGCTCCACTCCGCCCAGCTCCGCTCCGCTCCGCCCCGCTCCGCTTCAATGGAAACAGTTGCCACTTTTCACAGCTCCTCTCCGCCCCGCTCCGCCCCGCTCCGCTTCAATGGAAACGCAGCCTAACAGTGGTGGGAGTGTGTGGCGGGCCTTGTCCTATAAAAAATGCCAATACGGTTCATCTTGTGGTGAAATCATTCTTATAATATAAATAATAATAATATCCTGGGACATTCTTTTACACACGGCTACCTGATCCCAAACTAAGCAGAGCTTGCGCTATGGAAACCAGATAACTGATATTACTACATATACTACTTTTTGTTTGTAAATATATACTTAATATACCTACATAATTACACCCAGACTCGGGACATACAGACATGTTCATGCACACAAATGCATGTCCCGGGTAGGAATCGAACCTACGACCAGCAGCGTGATAGGCGGAATCTTACCAACCACGCTAACGGGCCCGTCGTTATGTATTTAATAAGTTAATTGTCGAATTGCGAGTGCGATAACAGTGTAGTTGTCTGCATGTAGTGGCGCGCTCAGCACAAGTTTAGCGATTGCGATGTTAAAAGATACTTCTACTTCACCAAGCGTATTAGGCGCTCGGATGGTGCGGCTTCCCCGCCCGCATGCCGCCGCACACCCGCCACTGCCTGAGGCTTCCCCACAGAGTAAAGACTAAGGAAAGAGGTGCCCTTATTAGATATTTGTATGTAACAAAACGTGGTCATTGTTTTTTCATTTTCATTTTACTATTTACCGGTAAATAGTTGAACTACTCGCTTCGTTTCATGTCGATGTTAGTACTAGGCCGACCACTCGGCCGACTTGCTTAGGGTCCATGGGCTTCCAGTCCCCTTAGTAACTGGTCCATGGGCTTCCCGCCCGCAACACCGAGCGCACACCGCCCCTGACTTTTTGTTTGGGTGAAGTCACATTTGACAGGCACCTAGTTGGATTGGTGGAACAGTATATCTGCTAATCTACGCTCATTAATCAATTTTATGATGGGAAACTCTTCTAGAATTCAGATTAGTGTTCAGATTGTAATTTCAGATTACAGATGATTTAGAATTATGGAATTTATATTAAAATTTGCAGTTTATCTCCATCTTGTATCCGATGGAGGTTATAAACTAAAACGACTTTGGAATTCGTTAAAACATCTTTGTCTTTTTCAAGTCACGTAATAAAGAAAGGTATAAATCATTACAATTTTATCCAAATTAAATCTTATGTAAGTATTTTGATTAAAATAACTAGCCAAGATGGTTGAACGCTCGCTATAAAACTAAAAGGTACAAGTTCAAACCCCAGCTCGCACCTCTGGGGGATTTTGTGATTTCTAGTGTGAAATCTCATCTTAACACATACCATCATGCCTTTAGAAGATGTAATGATAATGAAAATGTACTTAATGTTAATTTATAAGTAAGATAGTGATAGTGTGTCTCATTTTCAATAATAAATAATTATCACTTAAGTGTAAAATATGTCCTTCGTACTGGGCCAGAGTCAAGACACAAGCATAATAGTAAATTATATTTTGACACAAATTCATATTTTAATTTGTGTTAAATTAATACCTTCAAAATTGCATAAAAGCCTCCTTTCACAACCATGATTGAACCAAATGATTGAAACATTGTAATGTAAGAACTTAAATAAAATGAGTTGCAAAATATTCTTAAAATATAATTTCTGTAATCTACCCTATAGGTACCTATAGTATAATATATGTCGCAGAGCGTGGTATTTGAAGATGATTGTTAATGGAATGTTTGTTGTTATTAATTTAGTTAACCGTTTTAGTTCTCGTTTTTATTATTGCTTGAGTGTGTTTAGTTTTGTTGCGATGACATATGACAGCTGTTAGACGATGGACAAGAACGGACGTCCCTACGGACGGATTCATTCCATAGCGGAGAGAGCGAGCGGGAGGTCATATCGTCATCGCGGCACAACTGACCTCACTGCATTCCATGATTGCCCCTCTTCCGCCGTCATATATATATATATATGGTCGAATTGAGAAACCTCCTCCTTTTTTGAAGTCGGTTAAAGAGAGGTTGAATTAAATTTACTGGAAAACATTTATTAGTGGTAGAGAAAAGCTGTAGCAAATTGACTGCATCATATATGGACTGGCTAGACCGGGGTAGTACCACCCTCTCACAGAAGATCGGCGTAAAATAGCTGCGTTTCGTACGATGAGTGTGAGAGCCGAAAGACCACCACCCCTTCCGCTCCTTCTACCCCGCTCTCCTTCAGGTTGGCAACGCGTGAGCTATGCCTTTAGTATGCCATACGCTTGTCTGCCGCCTTATGGCCAAATACTCGTACGTTACTTAAATTTGAGAGCTGCTTAACTTTTAGATGGGGAGCCGTAGAAGGATTTTCTGGATTTACTCGAGCGCGTCAGATTAAGATAAGGGAGATAGCTTACATATTGTTAAGAACCTCCAACCAGTATGAGCCCTTAATATTGGTGGGTACGCTCAGGGGAACCAAAAAATAATAGACCATCTTAAAATACTCGAACTCGTCAGACTAAGATAAGGGGATTCATTACTAGCTAAGAAGTGTCAAAAGTGTCAATTTTGCTAATTTGATCGTCAGTCTAAGAAATGGGAGCATCTGGAAGTTTCACTTTTTCACCCCCTCAGATTTTAATTTTTTATAGGACTGCGGTGGCAAAAAAGCGTACAGCCCGCCTGATTTTCAGCAGTTACCGTACCCTATAGATGCTTACAAAATCTGGCGCGCTCGAGTAAGTTTTTTATTCAATTTATCATGTTGGAGCATGATTAGTATCAATATCTGACACGTTTGAGTATTTTCAAGTCCCAGATTTTTATAAAAAAAAAATTGAAATAGTCATGTAAGACGCTTCCCCCGCCGCTGAAAGTGGAAACATCTAGAACAATGTATTCTTCCTATCATCTCATCTACCAAATCTACTAGGTTTGGACGACGCTCGAGAAAATCCACGAAGTGCACGCTGGGCTCCATCCTGGCCATCCATTTGACGCGCCATACAAAAAATGAAAGTTAACGTCTCAAACTGCAAAGTGGGACTTAAATATTTAAGTGGCCTATGAGTGGCCGTTCGTCACATAAAAAACAAAAAAAAAACAACGCGTTTCAATAGAATTTCACAAATACTTAATACCTTCGTTGTAAATCAAAAGATTCTTCGTAATGTATCCGATCTGATATCGGTTGCTTGACCTCATTGGAGTATCAAGACGACCTTCATATCTCGATGGGCTGACCGGGACAGTGTCGGGCGGTGCTTAAGCACGATCCGGTGCTCACTTGACAGTGAAGCGCTGAAACACGGTATATTTTATTTTTTGTTGACATTGAGATTGTTACTTAAGCGGTTATCCATCTTGAGAGATTTGGGGCAATTGAAAAGAGTGTAAGAATACTTGAAGCTCTTTATGTTTTGAGTGGGTCTTATCTTGAAAAAGAGTTTGGATTATCTCAGTCAGGAGGTAGATCTATAGCTCTATCTTTGGCTCTATTTTAAGTTTAACCATTCAATAGGTGTCACTAATACCACTATAATATAATAAATGTGAAAGTTTGGATGGATGGATGTATGGATGAATGTTTGTTACTCAATCACGCCAGAACAGCTGAACGGATCTGGATGAAATTTGGCACCGAGATAGTTTATAACCTGGATTAACACATAGGATATAGTGTGTACTTTTTATCCCGATAGTATGTTCCAGTGGGATAAATTATGCGCGGCGAAGTCGCGGGCGGAAGCTAGTCTCTAATATTTTGACAAATTATTCGTTTCTCAAGTGACCAACAGGGCCGCCATATAATCCTACGAATATTATAAATGCGAAAGTAAGTTTGTGTGTGTGTGAATGTTTGTTACCACGTATCTCCATAACTACTTAACCGATTTTAATGAAATTTGAAAGGTAGCTAGTGTAGGCTTTATAACATACAGGCTAATCTTACACATCAAAGCCGCGGGGCACAGCTAGTTTCACATAAAATACACTGGCAGATCATAAAAACACGTAGTCCTAAACCTCGTTCCCAAAGTCCTCAAAGTTTTCTACACCGAAACAAGAAAGTCTAAGTTAATATCTAATCAAATTCTCAAGTTACTTCTGAAACAGCCAGTCTGTTCCTTCCTTTGTATAACTGCCCCTGAACTTGTTATCTAAGTATATCCAGTCGATAACCGCTCGATAAGTTGGTAGAGTCATAGTAGAAAGATGGATAGTAGGTTATCTTCATAAAAACGCACCGCGCGCGGCTTGTATGTGCACTGAGAAAAAATTTACGACAACAAAATGGTTTTTGTAATTCCTAGTAGTGTTTTTAATATTTTTTACTAAACGTTTTGTATTTACAGCAAACGTTTTATGTAATGTCTCGCATTTAAAAAACATTTGCTGTAAATACAAAACTTTTAGTAAAACATACTAAAAAGACTACTAGGAACTACAAAAACTATTTTGCTGTCGTAAATTTTTATCTCAGTATGTGCGCCATGCATATCTATGCGTCGCGCACGCACACTCAAACATCATTTCATTCATCATCATCATCATCATCATTCTTCAAACATCATGCATTGTTTCGCACTGATAACCGGGTTAAGTTTTGGTTTGAGTGTGCGTGCGCGACGCATAGATACGCATGGCGCACACATACAAGCCGCGCGCGGTGCGTTTCTATGAAGATAACTTACTACCCATCTTTCTACTATGGTAGAGTCTAATAGAGCCGCCGTCAGCTGAATCCCGTCGGAGGCTCTACAGAATCTTGAGTCCGTCGGCCATTCTCAAGTGCGGCGATACTGTATAATGTCGCTAAGCTTGCGGGATGAAGTGTCCTGTGGACTGACTAACGTTACGTAAACTTCAAAGAAAAGGTAGAGTTGTTAAGTTATAACGCAATAGGGAATATGCATTTTTTTAAACACACCGTATAGTTCTTTGAAAATGAAAAAATACTGTGTTTAAATCATTTCGATATGTCCAATAGTTTTAGAGATATATGATTTGATGTCGATGTCAGTAAGTATTAGTGACGTCATAGGTCTTGGTTAAGCTAAGAGCCGGGCCCCACCTACGCGCTGCGCTGCGTCGTCGCAAAATTTTGTACTGGCACATCACCCTCCCCCGCTTCGTCTCTCGCCAGCTGACACTTTGATCCGTTGCGACGACGCAGCGCGTAGGTGGGGCCCGGCTCTAAGTCGGCAGTACGCGTTACCGTATATTTCTCGAGAAGTTTTACCTTTAGGCTAGAAAATTATGTGTTGTGCCCAAAAAAATATGTTTTTCGAAAATGTTAATATTGGCCGAAGTTACCCATTAATGCATGTAAATTCAAATCAAATTGGCGGAAATAAAAACGTATGTCTTTTTAGTCATTAAGGCTACATTGTTGCAAAGTTGCAAGCGATTTTGCACCCATGCATACTATCTATTGAGACCAGATAACCTATTTGAGGTAGTACCTTAATATCTCGATTTAAGATTTCTGTAGACCGACGTTCGTTAGCACGATCCCGTCCCTAAAGGGCTCAAATTTGATTGATTGGCGTATATTAGGAATAGTATGGATAGTTGAGAATTTCTAGGACATTGTGCAAACGAGACAGTCAGTTCTACATAGGGAAGTGCGAGAGAGACAGGGTCAAAGCCCAGGGCGTGAATGACGAAGGGAGCAAAAGGGATTGGGCCTTGGATGGTAATCATAAAGTTTGAGTTACGTGAACAATTTGGAAATAGTTTCTGAGTTGAACAAAGATAGTTTGAATATAAGACAGATTGGGTACTCACTGTAAAAATTCAAATTAACATTAAATGTTATTAAAATAACTTTGTAGTTGCAAATTCTTCACTGACTTTCTAGCTGCTTGTTAGTTGGTTCAAAACACTAAACTAAGTACATCCTACTTTCTACTAATCCTACTAATATTCTAAATGCGAAAGTAAGTGTGTGTGCGTGTGCGTGTGCGTGTGCGTGTGCGTGTGCGTGTGCGTGTGCGTGTGCGTGTGCGTGTGCGTGTGCGTGTGCGTGTGCGTGTGCGTGTGCGTGTGCGTGTGCGTGTGCGTGTGCGTGTGCGTGTGCGTGTGCGTGTGCGTGTGCGTGTGCGTGTGCGTGTGTGTGTGCGTGTGCGTGTGCGTGTGTGTGTGTGTGTGAGTGTGTAAATGTTTGTTACCACGTATCTCCATAACTACTATACCGATTTAAAATTTGAAACGTAGATAGTGTAGGCTATAAGACATAGGCTAATCTTACACGTCAATTTCCATGCGGGCGAAGCCGCGGTGCACAGCTTGTATAATATAAGTAAACATAACTAAGTATGTACCTAACTTGAGATGAAATATAGCTACATATTGCATAGCTATGCAGGAAGACAATTCCAATTTTATCAGAACCTTCGCAAGTATTTTAACAGTCCTTGACGCGTCCTCAATTGGCTTCCAATATCCATTGAATCCAGATGCTCTTAGTGATTTTCAGACTCTACCACGTCCAGACGTCGAGTATTAGTTACAAGTAGCTGCACTTGTTACTGGTATTGAATGGTGCCGGTCTTGGGTTGAGCTGATGATATGAAGAAAGGAATTTAAAAGCTAAGATGAGAAATTAATGGGAGTCCTGCTGAGGACTGATTTTGGATAAACCCATAACAGATTTTTTAATTTTACCATAATAATGTCGCAGTAAACTTTTTGGAATGGATTTCCTTAGCGCGGCTTGCGGTAGGAGTTGCCTAGTAGAAATCGTCACGTACGGAAAAAGCGTTACGCCCTCTCTCGAGACGTTCGATTCCGTCTTCGTAGTTCCGATATTATCGGAGGATAAATATCAACCCCCCCAAATTCATAGAGATTTTAGCCAGTTTACAATATGTATGTATGTATATCCTGGGACATTCTTTTTACACACGGTTACCTGGCCCTAAACTTAGCAGAGCTTGTACTATGGAAACCAGATAACTGATATTACTACATATTCTACTTTTTGTTTGTAAATATATACTATACATATACACCCAGACTCGGGACATACAGACATGTTCATGCACACAAATGCATCGTAGGAATCGAACCTTCGACCTGCAGCGTGATAGGCGGAGTCGGGCAATCGGCAAACGGACCTGACAATGGTTTTGAAAAGTATTTTTAGGAACAAATGTGATTTGTAATTCCACTGCAAGTCGATCATAACTTTCTATGAATATGGGGGCAACTGTTTATTTATAAAACAAAAAAAGGCGTGAGGAGCTTCATTTTTTTTGTTTTGTAATTCAGTTTGATGATACCAAAATTAAATAATGTATACGATATTCAAAAATTGCATTGTATAACAATCCTAAAACAACATCCCTTCCAGTAAGCATTTGCGACTTCCCTCGAAGTCGGATATTTCGCAGCGAGCAGACGAGAAAATATATTCAAAACGAATTTACAATTTTATTTACCTGCGACTTTCTTCGCTGTTTTCAATATTTCCGAGAGGCAAACCTCTCGAGTTACCTTTCCTAAGTTTAAGATACAATTTATGACAACTGAAATAGAAGCAAATTTAATATTTCGTATTCCGCGACATGAGCGCTCTGATGGCACTTTCTTGGATCGACTTGTAGCGATATATCATACTTATACTTATTGCAGCCCTATTTGGCAATCGGGTCACACAAGCTTTTACTGACACGCCTGATAATATTCGCATGATAAAACTTACGAAAATTTGGTCAGACGTTGACAAATTTTCAAGAAAATAGAATCACATGGAAAATTTATTTGCACTTCAGATATTAAGGCTTTGTAAAACCTTATTTAAATAAATAAATATACATATTGCTAGACATACACATTAACTGTATGGTCCCAAGCTAAGCAACGCTTGTACTATAGCTACCGTACAATGGATCCAGAGCAAATTACAAGTTAATAAAAGGCCGTTTCTGAAATATGTCTCTGGTGGAAATCGAACCCGCAACCTCCCGATCCAGTGAGCTGAGCGGCCTACGGATCAGCGGCCAAACAGACGGTTACTGCTCTAACGGTCCATTAATATGTTCGTGAACTCATCCCTAAATGTATCAAAACATGCGTGGATCCCGAATTTCAGGAGGGCCTAAAATTCCAATCCAAATAGCGATTGATTAGCCTGGCCTGAATTGTTGGATGGGATGAGGTATTTCTAGTGGGGCAATTGAATAGCGGAATGGTTTGAACGCAATTGGGAATATTTACAAATTAGGCCAAAAAGATATACCTAGATAAAATAATTTTGAAGTATGTTCACAATATAAAAAAGGTACAATGTTTCCATGGTATCTATTATTAAGGTGGGTCTATGCTTACGAGCCAAGCACGAGCCGAATACAAATTCTTGTAGTGTGGACCACACTGAGAAAAAAAATTACGACAGCAAAATGGTTTTTGTAGTTCCTAATAGTCTTTTTAGTATGTTTTACTAAACGTTTTGTATTTACAGCAAATGTTTTATAAATGTGAGACATTACATAAAACATTTGCTGTAAATACAAAACGTTCAGTAAAAAATATTGAAAACACTACTAGAAATTACAAAAACCATTTTGTTGTCGTAAAATTTTTCTCAGTGCAACTTACGCGCCTCGAACGAGCGCGCTTCGAGCATTTGCCAATCCCACACTACACGAGTTTGTGCTCCGCTCGTGCTCGGCTCGTAAGCATAGACCCACCTTTAGAAGTTTTTATTCTGAAGCATGTATTTGGTGTTAGAGCCAAGCTGTAGCCAATTGACTGCAGCTCATATACGAGCTGGATCGACCGGGGTAGTACCATCTTCTCACAGAAGATCAGCGTAAAGTTGCTATTACAGCTGCGTTTCGTTCAATAATTGAGAGAGCCGGAAGCCCAAATCTCTTCCCCACCCTTTGTCCCACTCCCCTTCAGGTCGGCAAGGTGCAAGCGATGACTTTGGTATTGCAAGCATCTATAAGCTACGGTAACTGCATAACATCAGGCGGGCCGTACGCTTGTTTGCCACCTTAGTCATTTAAGAAAAAATAAAAAGCATGTATAGTACTTTTTTTATACGTGTCCTATTTGGTAAGCAAAGATGGCGTCCAGCGGGGCGATTGCGTAACTTTTTTGTATACGAAACCAATTGAAACATTGACAACAAGTTACGCAATCGCCCCGCTGGACGCCATCTTTGCTTACCAAATAGGACAAGTATAAAAAAACGTACTATATCTACGAAAATCTTCGCGTATATTTCCGTATATAGGTGAGCTATAAACTTTATTTATGACGACGTTGAAAATGCATGGTCTCTACGGTTCGTTTATAGCTAGAGCCGAGCCATGATTCATTAATATTCGAAAAGTCGCTGATCTGTAAACAAAATACCAGCAACCAACAAAACCCCTACTTTCTGTAAGCCTTCACCAAACTATTGTGCGAATTCACTTCCGTTTGACTCATATAGACTTTACCAACTTTCATTTGTTGGTGATTAAACAAAATATCGAAGTATTTTAACCTTATTTCCCAGTGATAAAGTTGAATATGTTAGTAGGATTATGGTATAAAGTAAGATGGTAATATTATTCTTCGATAATTGGAGTTATCATCTGGACTCTTCTGTTTTGTGCATCTGGAACGACACAAGGGGTTTTCTATGGCAAATTGATGAAGGAATTTTGCTTTAATACTATTATTTAGTAGACCTCGGCCATTCGATAATCAACTTAAATAACGAAAACGAGTCGCATTGGCCGACTTCTTTCGACATTATTTTCCGCGAACGACTGAGTCGTACTGTGTCTATGGACTCCATTTAGTAGGACATACTAGTTTGGACAGTCACATGTATTTCTTTCTTGGTAATTGCGTTTTTCAAATATAATTGCCGAAAATAAAAAGCACGGTGAATAGCTACGTCCAAATGTGTCACATGCCGCGCGAGGCAAATGCGCGTCCTTCCTCACCTGAGCGCTGTCATTTGCCTCGCCTAGTTTGGCATAGTCATCAGCAGAACGATGTCAAACGTGTCAAACTGATTGCTCGGCTATACCTTTCTCTGTCTAGAGTGTCAGTTGTCGCGCCATTTGCCTCGCGCGGCATGCGACTGAGGCAAATGTCGTGCTTCGCGAGGCATGTGGGTGAACAGCCTCGCGCGGCATGTGTATGTTGTAGACACGTCTAATTAGTATTTGTTCATACAAAATCATCACAACTTACTCGGCTGGGTTAAGATTAATAGTAACTAGTACTAGTTCGCCTGTAGGCCATTTATAGGTCAGGGGTATATTTTTCACCTATGAAATTTACAACTCGGGTTAGTTAGTTTAATGTTTCCGATCCAAACTTGGGCATAAAATGCAGAATTAATTTCCGCAAAGCGCCGCTCCCGTCGCTCGGGATCCGAAACGGATATCATTTTAACGTCAGCCATTTTTGAGTTACACAATTTTCATTTGAAACGTGTTTTGTTGTAGCATGAAGGATTGAACTAATTAAAATGTTTAATTACAAACAAGCGGTGTGTACGAAAGTTTTTTAATTGGAGAGTAAGTTTCTAAATAACGTGGTATTTACAAATAATATAAAATAATAATAATAAATATAACGTCACGACTTTTATCCCCATTCGGGGGTAGTCAGAGGCTTGAGTGGCCATACACCACCACATTGTGGAGGTATTAACCAACTCAAAGCCCACGTTTCACCAGATAGTCAGAACCCAACGTGACAGGTGGTGAACCTTGTCGCCGTGTATACAGGAACTGACTATTACCTAATCCCGAGGGATAGGTAGGTTTCCTCACGATGTTTTCCCTCACCGTCAGCGTACTGTAAATTATGCACATAGATGAAAATTCATCCATTGGTGCATGCCCCACCGGGGATCGAACCTGGGACCTTGTGATTGCTTGCCCAACCTGTTCACCCCTAGGCTACAGTCGCTCAAACAACACAAATCCAACATAAAATAAACCTACCCAATCATACAAATCTTGTCCGCGTGGGATGGTGGCAAGAACGGTGGCTGCATTTCCTCGCTGTATTGTCAAGCTGACTTCTTGAGCGAGGAAAGAGCTAGCTATCTTGTCATCTGTGGAAGTAATCAATCTTTTAATCGCATTTTAATCAGGGTTGTTACGAAATAACCACCTTGTTTAAAACACCGTGTTTGAAACATGTTTTAATCACGGTGATTTATTCCTTCTGATTTAAATCAATGTTTTAAACAATGAATTAAACAAGTTTTAAACAGTTTTCATTTTAAATTTCCTGTTTTTTTTGCAACTCTGTTTTTAATAAGTGGTATATTTACTCATAGGTTAACGTTTATAACAACCATATATGTATCTGCTAAATTAATACATCAATAGTAACATGTAAACATGTCAACTATGCAATATCCAAAAACAGTGAGGATGTGTATCACTATACCACTCCACCAAGCCAACTAGGAACTCGGATGGAATTGGGCTTTCCCGCCCGCACACCCGCCACCGCCTGCGGCTTCCCGCCCGCCACACCTCTCGCACACCGCCACCACCTTTTTGTGCGGTGACGTCACATTTAACAGGTTCCTACTTGGCTTGGTGGAGTAGTACTGTCCTACAATATCGGTACATACATTGATAGGATTGTACTTATTTGTAGACTGCGCGTTCTGTGGAAATCCCTGATACAATTTCTCGGTTTTACTACAAACAATTGTATCAATATGCGAAATGCTATTCTATTTGCACTCAAATTCAAAGCTAGCATATCCCGAATCGAATTCACAATGCATTCGGCCGCAATATATTGAACGGGATATGACTAGGGCTGAGAACGCGTAACAATCTTGTTACACAGAAATACAGTCTGCACAAGTGTATTTAGAGTTGGAATATGGTTGATTTAGTATAAACTACAGTTGTCTTTTCAGTGTCAGCCCTTGGAATATCTATTTGAATGTGATAGGTATTGATGGCAGTCGTGGCAAGTAAATAAGTTAAAAGTGTCTGTTTTCACTATTACACCATCGTTATTATTGTAAACACACTAAAAATATTTATAAAAAGCAAAGGCATTACTAAATAAATAAGGGAGATACGAGACTGTCCAACATAGTTTGTCCTAGTAAACGGAGTCCATAAACACAGTACGTCTCAGTCGCTTGAGGAAAATGACGTTGTAAGCATGTCGGTATTACCAATATGGCTCATCATCCGGTGAATAATGCCTTATGTATTTAATTAGTAAATTGTCGAATCGCAAGTGCGATAATAATTGTGTGAATATCGCTGCATATAGTGCGCTGAGCACATCTTTTGTGATTGCGATGTTAGAAGGTGCCATATCTCTAAAATAATACATCAATGATAAAAAGAGAATCAAGTTCAGTCAAATCAATAGTACAATTGATATATCTAAATAGATTTCGTAGCAATATATCCCGTGAAATGAATAGAATTCCTGGTATTTGTCGTCCCAAACATTCCTGAAACATAAATTACTAACGGACCAAACCCCTACATTCTATCAAACAGACTATGAAACAATTTGCACAACGCACGATTCCGTTCAGTTTTTTCACCTAAAGTCATTTAAAACAGACGAAAGTGGCTCTTATTGCCATTACGTAAACTTCATGTTGTTCACGGATGAGCTCAGCCTGGCGTGTGATAGGCTCGACTCGTAAAACACTATTAGTACAGCATTTGATATTTAAAGTCAAAACACCGTATCTGTAGTCTTATTTTTAGTTACCTAATAACATTCTGTAAATATTGAATTTACAAATATATACCTATATCCACGTATCTCCATAGCTACTAAACCGATTTTAATGAAATTTGAAACGTAGATAGTGCAGGCTCTGGAATAAACTTAGGAAATGACTTAGACTTAGACTCTGGTATGGACTTAGGCTAAACTTACACATACAATTTCCACGCAGGCGAAGCCGCGGAGCACAGCTAGTGTACTAATTAATCTTTCAAAACACCGCTCAGCCGCAATTTGGTTGCGTATCCGTATCGTAATTTGACATTTTGTGTCATAAAATAATATTGTAATGGTCAATTTTCTGCCTATACCCAATGATGGCAGGTTCGCGTTCCCGAAGTAATGAAAATAGAATTACAATGGTGTTTACCAATGCGACCAGGAAATTGACCATAAAGATATAAGGCCGCCATAGCTGATAAGACTTCCCATAAGATTTGATGTAATAAACCCTCATTTCATGGTTAAAGTAGTTTGCGGGAAACTGGGGGGTTACTCCGAAATACGTCGCTGACGGATCGTCCGAAGTACGGATTCGATTTACGATCAAAACAATGTCAAATCGTAGAGAAAAACGAAAGAAGAAATGTCAAATCACGACAATCCGTCAGCTGAAACGTTAGGTTCGTATTTCGGAGTAGGCCAGCTGGTACTTACTCATATTTTTGTATATTTTCATCGTAGGTGGTTAGGTCTCAAATATTTTAGTCTACACGTTTTTATTACTGACGTTGGTATTATAGGCCTTTTTATGATTTTACGCAAGTTCAATTACACGATAAATAATAAAAATAGTCTTAAATATTTATACCGATAGTGTCATCACTTTACTCACTCAGTATATCGAATTTTTGAGACTACATTTAAAAAAAACTAAAAGACAGCTCTCAAAGAACCTGTTTATGAATACAAAAAAACCCAGTATATTACCACTTTAATACCAGCCTGAAATAATGTGAGAAGTCTTAAAAAGCTTTGTCACACCGGATTAATTAATTTATCAACCCAAGAACTCATTAAAAAAATACAAAAATACAGTAATTGTGGTGGCTGTAGAAGTCAGAAAAAATGTATTGACTCCTACCTCCTGAACTAGGTGAAAGCCTGTATCTCAGGAGATAGAAAGTCAAGGCACTCCGTTAATAGGTGTTATTCACAGCTAAAGCGAGGTGTTGCCGAGGCATTGTGCGCTCATTGTGCCTCTTAAAAGGCAGATAACAGCAGCGAGATTAATGCAATAAAGCGCCCTTTGTTAGAAGATGCATTCATTGCTGTAGACTGTTTAACGCTGTAAAATTGTTAGTTTACGCTGTAAATCAAGCCTGAATGGATAGCTTGATTTATATAACAACTAGTTAAACAATTATAGAGAGGGACCCACCACTCACCCTCGGAATTCTGCCGTGATAATTAAGAATGCAGTACTTGCAGAACAACTTGTTCTGCAAGTACTGCATTCTTAATTATCACGGCAGAATTGTCAACCTCCAATATTATAAACCAAATGAATTGATCGATAATAGAAGAAGCCAACAAGACCTAACTCCCTGTCAGTCGAGAGTATGTCTGTCATGAGTCATGGACCCTAACAATTAGCAATTCTCCGCAGACAAAGCGAATCCTAAATAAATTCGACACGTGTTTTGCCTCTAAACGAGGCATCCTCAGGAAAGCTGGACTACGACTGAGTCAGTCTCTCTCGACTGACAGGGAGTTAGGTCTTGTTGGCTTCTTCTATTATCGATCAATTCATTTGGTTTATAATATTGGAGGTTGACAATTCCGAGGGTGAGTGGTGGGTCCCTCTCTATAATTGTTAAACAATGGATTTCCGCAAAGTTACGCCTGTTTCCATCAATTATAACAACTAATTGTTAAATAGCCTAGAAAATAAATCATAGTTCCTACCTATCTGTACAAAAATATGCGGATTAACATTTTAAGAGACAGTGGGTTCATTACGACTACGCCGTAGCCGCTCGTAGCAATCTCGTAAGAAAGACATGAATTGATGCTTCCGGTAATTTGACAACACGAAAAGAAAGATTACATTAAAATCATAAGCATCCTTTTCGTGTTGTTAAATGAATGATAAGTTTTTAAACTAAAACCCGACTACTGAAAAATCGCGCTCTAAAAAGTATGAAACAAGAAAATATTCGCATCTAGAGGATAGCCGTGGCTTTAGGGCAAAATGGCATATGAACACGGACCTCGGCTATCCTCTAGATGCGAATATTTTCTTGTTTCATACTTTTTAGAGCGCGATTTTTCAGTAGTCGGGTTTTAGTTTAAAAACTTACTTTTTATTAAATTATTTTGAAGTTATAGGTAACAATATATATATTTTTGAAATGTGCTCATCAAGCTCTTTCATTTGATACCCCACACGGTTTCATTAAAAATGTTTTTTTTTAGTTCATGACATTATGTCCTCTAGAGGGCGCTATATGCAATTTTATGTGATGTCACATAGCCTATAACCAGCGCGCCATTAAGCCGCTTCTAACGATACCTCATTTGTTAAATTACGACAAGTGGTTTGGAAGTTAGGTGGGAACAGATGCACATACATACATACATACATACATACATACATACATACATACATACATACATACCGGTCAAAATCATAACCCTCCGCCGTAGTCGGGTAAAAACAACAAAATGTCTCATCTACGCGAGTACTACGAGATTCGGCTACGGCGTAGTCGTAACCTATCAGATAGCATAGGCATCGAAGAACTGCCTACGGACGCAATAATAATTTTGCTACGAAGGGCGGGAAATTATACGTATTGTACAGGGGAAGTCACGACTACGAGATACGATAAATAATGTAGGTATTTACATATTTATAGCACCATACGGAGTCGTGAACAAATTGATGGGAATAATTTTTGTGGTTTAGGATAGGAATAATGTAGGTTCATACCTGAAATTGACACTCGATATGCTTAGCGTAGTGTTTATTAGAGCTAGGCATCCAAATCTTTTGTAAAACATAATGAAGCCTATTGTGCCGTTATAGATAATAATAATATCCTGGGACATTTTTTACACACGGTTACCTGATCCCAAACTAAGCAGAGCTTGTACTATGGAAACCAGATAACTGATATTACTACATATACTACTTTTTTATTTGTAAATACATACTTAATATACATACACACCCAGACTCCGGACATACAGACATGTTCATGCACACAAATGCATGTCCCGGGTAGGAATCGAACCTACGACCTGCAGCGTGAAAGGCGCCTCCGCGCCAACCACGCTAACGGGCCCGTCAAAAGATGTGTGAAGGTACACCTATAACCAAAGTATAGAACTTCGACATTTAATGTAACATTTAACTTGGTACGATCATAACCATAACTGCTTATTAAAACTATTAATGCATTATCAAATCATTGCTAAACCAACGTAACTATATAACCAAACCATACATTTATGAAATACGTAATTAAGATCTAATTAACATAATAAACGCGTTAAGTCAGAGAGAAACACGCGCCTTCCCGGCGTATTAATTATTTCAGCTAGCGATAGCTAACTCGTGTAATATTAATATCTAATTTACAGCAAGTTCCTCATTACATTGAAATATGTTACAATTCACACCAAAGTTAATTAAGCGTTCTTCAAAGATTGTAATAGTTATCAATTTATGACCATCTTTACGTGATACATTCATTTATGAAAGGGTTTATCCGAAAACACGTCCGGAACCGGACTCCGTTTTATATTTGGAGCCAAATTATACAACACGCCTACCGACTAAAACAAAGCTTGCTAAAAACTTTGGCTTCGAAACTTTCGCGAGCTTTTGTCTACAAAAAAGCTCGTAGTTCGAAAACTAAAATTAAAAAGCTAAGGTCTCAGTACTTACGCCATAGTTCAAAACAGTGCGAAAAAGAACTCGAGGTTCAGACTCTGGAGAGCTCAGTATGAGACGCGCGGCCGTCGGGAGTGCACGCCGTCATGAAATGATGCGGACGATCATATTAATATACATCGCGACGCTAGTGCAGTGCTATAGAAGTGAAGTGAGGGGTGTGCGGCACGGTGGCAGGAGTTTGATAAGACATGGGAGGTCCAGGGTTCACTTCACGAGGATGCATGGCAGAGCGCGGGACCTGGTCGCGCAAGTCATCGAGGCTGAGAGAAGCAGTGAGCTAGGTTTGTTCTTTATACCTAAGTTTGGTAGAGTGGTACTGAATAACATGACGTATTTTTCTACAAACATTCATTTTAATAATTTCTTATTAATAAAAAAAAGTTTTATGAATAAAAATGTAATATTTGTAACATGAAAACACAATAATACATTGCAGTTATTTATAAATTCACAACTATTGTGTTGATGTTTTCATAAAATGTGAAGGTTGCCTTTTATCTTTAACACTTAAGATGTCAGTCAGCCCTTTGGGAAATTAGGTATCATTCGGTACTTTTAAGAACACGCGTAAGATATTTCATAAATTGCTGCTTTATAAAATGAAACGACATATTGTTTTTATAGAAACCGACTTTACTTTTTTACACGACTGCCCAAAAAAGGAGTGTATATGTGGTTAGGGTTCATGTATGTATGTATGTTTGTATGTGAGATTCTTTATTCCACCATAACTTATAAATGCCTGAACCGAATTAAATGTATGGGGTATCGTTAGAATCCTTACATAATTCCGGGTAACACTGGGTATATTATTTTTAAAAATATACCCACATCCCCATATCAATATACCCATATCAATATTCAAATGAGAAAAAAAAATATTCTTCCATTATTACAATATGGGTATTGAGATAAAGGCCTTGATGAGCACATTCCAAAACTGGAGAATTTATAGGCATAATTTAACATAGGTAGGGTGTACATGCAAAACAAACATTTCATGCTCTGATAAAAAACGAACTATAATGTATAAAACAAGTGCAGTGTCATTGCAGTCGGGGGACCTCATAGATTAAAAGGTGTGGAACACCTTTTAATTCGTTTTTTATCAGGCCAGTCGTGCTTTTTTTTTTTTTAATTATTTACTTTTTTACTTAATTACCTCCGGACCGGAAATGCCAACTCAACTGAGTAGATTCGGCGAGAAACTCAGCAGGCTTATCATTTTTACATTGATTATTGATATATAATATATTTTTTAATCACCACTTGCATATAATAGAATGTGTTTTGGTCAATATTATAGCTCCAGTGTGCTGCCCAGACTATAATAGCTATAATACTTATTTTGCTGTCCACGACTGAGCATAGCCTTCCCGACGCACACTACTGAGCTAGTTCTCTCAACTTAAATTACTAAAACATGAAAAAGTAATTTGTAAGAATAAACTAATACTTTTTCGTCTACAAATCCAATTTTTCATGCGCTTTATCAAATCGCAAATCACAACAATAATAACTATTTTATTCGAGTCTAGCTTTCTAGATTACAAATAATTCAACCACCAACGCAATAATGGTGTTATTATACAAATGGATAATTTATTATGAAAAGCACTTGCGTGTACCATTGTATTATTGGTACGAAGGCAACACTTATTTCCGACCAATCTCAAGATTAATTGAATACAAATTAATACTGCAACAATTGAAGGCTGAAACAATTGAAGACTGTATAATCATCATCATCATCTTCATCATCATCATCATCATAGTATAAAACGTGAAGCAAATCCGTTCGGTACCCGTTTTTCGAAGATGCGTGGACTGAGGAGTATGACATTTGGCATAGTAAAAGTTTACATGCCGATTGACTGCACAAACGTTATATTTTTATAAAAAGTGCATTATAAGTAAATTAATAAAAGCACAAAATTAATAAAAGAAAACGTTACTCACACTACATACAATTTCAAGTTTGACGTTTCACATATACACACATATATATTAACGTAGACTTTTTGATATTTTTGACACTGTCACTTTGTTTTTTTTTAAAGGCAAGTACTTTTTCAAACATTATGAAAGGTTTTAGTCTTCGGAGGAGGGACGATTTGTGATTGATGTATGGAAGAGGTTTTAAATCGAAGGTTAGTCTTTGACAATAGAATAGAATAGAATAGAATAGAATATCTTTATTTGTCAACATAGGTAGGTATGTAAATACAGCTCTTAATTGATTAGGAAGTGCACTATGTTTTACCATATGGCATACAAATATGTTAATAAATTTAATTAGTGAATCATGCATTAGTTAGGATTATACATTATCATAAAATATAAGATGTCAAATTCCAAAATAATATTATATAAAATTATCATTTAAAAACTCGTCAACTGAATAATAACATTTTTCAATTAATATTTTTTTCAAACTATTCTTAAATGTTAGTGTGGGCAATGTCTTAATTCTATCAGGAATTTTATTATAAACTAGTGGAGCAGCACCAAAGAAGCTTTTCTTCATAAGTGCAGTTCGACACTTAATTTGGGACAATTGATTTATATATTGGGCACGTATAGGACCCTTTTTAACTGCAGATATTTTCTGAAATAAGTGTTCATTAGATTTGACAAACAGTGCAGTCTCCATAATATACAAAGCCGGTAGTGTCAGAATTTTTAACGATTTGAAATGAGGCAAACAACTGTCCGTTACGTGCAAGCCACTCATTGATCGAATGCATCGTTTTTGCATTTTAAATACAAGATCTCTATCAGTCGACTGTCCGCAGAATATTAGACCATATCTCAAAACTGATGCCACGAGTCCATGGTACGCTGTTAAAAGTGCTTCCCTACTTATTTTTCTTGACAGTTGAAAAAGTGCAAATGCAGCTTTACTTAAACGTTTGCATATATCTTCTATGTGTGGCTTCCAAGTCAGTTGATTATCGATAATGATTCCCAAGAATTTTGTTGTATCAACTTCCTCTATTTTAAAACCTTCATAAGTAATAGTGATGTCAGAAACTCCGCATCTTTGGTGAAATTGCATAACTTTTGTCTTATTTAAATTAATTACTAGATTATTATTATTGAGCCAATTTATAATGTCATGGAGAGAACTATTGATATTATTTTGATATTCATTAGGACTAGAGCATTTTACTATAGCTGTGCTATCATCTGCAAACAGAACCATTTTATGTCGTATTGTTGATGGTAGATCATTAATATAGATCAAAAAAAAGTAACGGTCCTAACACGCTACCTTGTGGCACGCCATATTTTATTTGTCTCGATTGAGAAGTGTATATAATTTCCAATTTTCGTTTAGGACATATTCTAGAAATAACAGTACATTGAGATCTGTCACTAAGGTATGATGCTAGAAGTTCTAGGATGTTACCTCTTATACCATATCTATTCAATTTACGTAGTAAAATCTTATGGAACCTTAGTAACGTTTCAACCTTCAATTTAAATGAGTAATGGTCGAATTTCGACCACTCGGCGGCCACTAGTACTTGGAGATATCTGAGTTTTGGGCTTTATTTTAAAATCACCACTACACTTAATTCACCATCGACCTTAAATATTAAGCTCAATTTTCAATGTACCAATATTAAAAATTTCCTTTAAATCTCGAGAGAACTAATGCGTCTGTGAAATCCAAATAAATACTTACAACTTATGTTTCGTAGAAAACGCAATCGAAATATTTTAATGTAACGTCACGACTTTTATCCCCGTTCGGGGTTCGTTCGGTTCGAAATATTTTAATTCTGGCATATTCCTTTCCCAATAAACTGAAAGTACTTTCTCTATTTAATACCTACCTACAGACTAGAGGTCAATTAAAACTTGACTTCAAAATTATATTTTCAGTTTCTTGAAATTGTTTTCGCCGTGACCTCAAATCTACTATTTGCAAACCAAATTGGCCTATTTACAGTTGAAAATGTCCTTTTCATTTAGGTACTTAACTTTACGTCACGACTTTTATCCCCATTCGGGGGTAGTCAGAGGCTTGAGTGGCCATACACCACCACATTAAAAGTCCATTAAAAGTCGTGACGTAATATATATATACCTACATATATATATTACGTACATATATATATATATACTTAACTTTGTTAATTGTCTAAAATAGTATATCATCATCATCATCTCAGCCGAAAGACGTCCACTGCTGGACATAGGCCTCCCCCAAGGTTCGCCACAATGACCGGTCATGCGCTGCCCGCATCCAGCGGATTCCCGCGACCTTCACCAGGTCGTCGGTCCACCTTGTGGGAGGCCTACCCACGCTACGCTTTCCGGTGCGCGGCCGCCACTCGAGAACTTTTCGGCCCCATCGGCCATCCGTTCTACGAGCAATGTGCCCTGCCCACTGCCACTTAAGTTTTGCAATCCTACGGGCTATGTCAGTTACCTTGGTCCTTCTGCGTATCTCCTCATTCCTGATTTGATCTCGCAGGGAAACTCCGAGCATAGCCCTCTCCATTGCCCTTTGGGTGACCTTGAGCCTTCTTATGAGGCCCATTGTAAGCGGCCATGTCTCAGTGCCATAGGTCATCACTGGCAACACACACTGGTCGAAGACTTTCGTCTTGAGACACTGCGGTATTTGGGACGAGAAGATATTGCGTAGCTTCCCGAACGCTGCCCAGCCGAGTCGGATTCGTCGATTGACCTCTTTCTCGAAGTTGGACCTACCTAACTGGATGGTTTGTCCCAGGTAGACATAATCGTCGACAACTTCGAGTGTAGAGTCTCCGATCTTCACGGGAGCAGGTACAACACGGCAATTCGACATGATCTTCGTTTTGCCCATGTTCATTTTAAGACCAACTCGTTCGGAGGCTCTACTGAGGCCATCAAGCATCGTATTAAGGTCTTCTATAGTCTCAGCCATGACCACTATGTCGTCGGCAAACCGAAGGTGAGTGATGTACTCGCCGTTTATGTTTATGCCCAGCCCATTCCAGTCCAGAACCTTGAAAACGTCTTCCAGTGCAGCGGTGAACAGTTTCGGAGAGATAACGTCTCCCTGTCTCACACCTCGCTGCAACCGAATAGGTTTCGAGTTCTGGTCCTGTAAACGGACTGACATAGTGGCGTTTTCGTACAAACACTTCAGCACTTCGATGTACCGGTAATCGACTTGGCATCGCTGGAGAGACCGCAATACAGCCCAGGTCTCGACCGAATCAAAGGCTTTCTCGTAATCCACAAACGCTAAGCAAAGGGGGAGGTTATACTCCTCGGTCTTCTGTATAACCTGTCGCAGCGTATGTATGTGGTCTACGGTACTAAAGCCTTTACGGAAACCGGCTTGTTCGGGAGGCTGGAAGTCGTCAAACTTGCGTGCGAGACGGTTCGTTATGACCCTCGAAAACAGCTTGTAGACATGGCTCAGAAGTGAGATCGGTCTATAATTCTTCAGCAGAGCGTTATCGCCCTTTTTGAAGAAAAGAACCACCACACTTCTGTTCCATGCCTGCGGCGTTTTGCCCTCGAGTATGACGGAACCGAACAGCTTCTGAAGGGCCTTAAGGACCGGTTTTCCACCCGCCTTCAGGAGCTCAGCCGTTATTCCATCATCACCCGGTGCCTTGTTGTTTTTAAGCTGTTTAAGAGCCATACTAATCTCGTACAAGCTGACGTCCGGGATGTCTTCGGTATAGTGTCGGGTTAACCTAGCTCTTGGGTCGTTCGCCAGGTTTGTAACGGGTGTCCGTATTGACGTGTATAACTGTCCATAGAACTTCTCGATCTCTCTCAAAAGCTCTGGTTTGGATGAAACGATACTGCCGCCATCGGTTTTCAGTTTCGTTAGCTGGCTTTGCCCAATAGACAGATCTCTAGCGAACACTTTGGAGCCTCTGTTCCGCTCGATAGCTTCTTTAATACGCTCGGTATTAAATTGGCGGAAGTCACGTGTCAAGGACTTCGAGATCTGTCTATTGAGCTGCCGGTATTTAGACGCGTCATCTGAAGACTGCAGTACCATTTCACTCCTTTCCTCCATGAGCTTAGAGGTGTGATCCGAGATTTTTTTGGTTCTGTTTGTACGGCGGGCCTTGCAGTACTTTGACCCGATCGTATGGACAGTTTCCACGAACCCGTCGTTACAATCGTCCACGCTACTCCCTAGGACATCGAATCGGTTTTGAAGTTCGAGCTGAAAGCTCTCGGGGTTTTGGATCTGGTTTGGTGCTGGTCGGAGCGTAGACTTCATCAGTCGAAACCTTTCAAGCTTTATGTTGAGATTCAATGTGCCTCTTACCAGTCGGTGATCACTACCGGTTTTGACCGCGTTGATCACAGAGACATCATTGAATACTTGCTTCTTCGTCGACATGATGAAGTCTATCTCGTTTTTAGTTGCACCGTCGGGGCTCATCCAGGTCCACTTCCTGTGCTCACGCTTCCTGAAGAAGGAGTTCATCATATAGAGTCCCTCCTTCTCCATGAAGCCTGCCAGTAGGTGGCCCCGGTGGTTACGCCGTCCAACTCCAAATTGCCCCACTCGCTGCTCATCACCGTCTCGTTTGCCCAGTTTCGCGTTTAAGTCACCCATGACAACGGTAAAGTGAGTTTTGGAACTATGCATGGCTCTAGAGATATCCTCATACATAGTTTCCACCTCGTCGTCGGAATGTGCCGATGTCGGAGCGTACACCTGAACTACTTTTAACGAATAACGTTTGGTTATTCGGAGAACAAGATACGCCACCCTAGTCGACACACTCTCGATCTTCACCACGTTGTTCACGAGTGACTTGTGGACGATAAACCCGACACCACCCTGGGACTGCTGGTCGCCCTCCCGGAAAAAGAGCAGGTTGCCGGATTTCAGAATTATCGAGTCCTCCCTCTCTCTTCGGACTTCAGATAATCCTACGATGTCCCATCGTACCCTGCTCAATTCTTCCTCAAGCTCAGCGATCTTCTCGTCGGTCCGCAGTGTGCGCGTGTTATATGTTGCCAGGTCCAATAGTCGGTTTTTATGGTAGCCATCCTGCCGGAGATTCTTAGCACCCCCTGCCCCGCCGTTACCATAGCCGCTACCATGGCCAGGACTAGCGAGGCTGCCGGGGACTGGGGGCCGATTCTTTGTTGTGACTTTCATTTGGGGGGTTTTGCCATAATCGCCACGCTTGGCAGACGGGTTGGCGATCGCAGTAGATATAATATGTACACGGAGGACGCTGCTGCCCATCCTCCGGTGAATCCCTTAGTCGCCTCTTACGACACCCACGGAATGAGATGGGTTGGTGCTATTCTAAGCCGGCACCACACGGACAAAATAGTATAGTGTTGTCTATATTGACTAGTGATGTACTTACCGTTCCCGAGAATAATGTTTTTTTTTACTATGATGAGTAAGGAAATATCGGGAATATTTTCCTAATATGACCATGACTATGTTGACAGTCATTGCCAAATCCCATTCGTTCTTATAAATTCTATGCTTTGATATTATGAGATAAGTATAAACTGACTGATTTAAAACAAGTTCTAAATTAAAATGTATCTTTTAAATGTAAAATGTAACGTCACGACTTTTTATCCCCATTCGGGGCTAGTCAGAGGCTTGAGTGGCCATACACCACCACATTGTGGAGGTTTAACCAACTCAAAGCCCACGTTTCACCAGATAGTCAGGACCCAACGTGACAGGTGGTGAACCTTGTCGCCGTGTATACAGGAACTGACTATTACCTAATCCCGAGGGATAGGTAGGTTTCCTCACGATGTTTTCCCTCACCGTCAGCGAACTGTAAATTATGCACATAGATGAAAATTCATCCATTGGTGCATGCCCCACCGGGGATCGAACCTGGGACCTTCTGATTGCTAGCCCAACCTGTTCACCCCTAGGCTACAGTCGCTTGTATCTTTTATAGTTTAATTAAATGTAAATATTACACTGGACCGCAAAGAAAAAGGGTCGGTTAGAAAATCTTCAATAATATCTTCAATCACACTTTATTTATTTTACATTTATTAAAAATAAAAAGCTTCAATTCAATTTTTAGGGTTTCTTACCCAAAGGGTGCCAACGGGACCCTATTACTCAGCCTACGCTGTCCGTCTGTCCGTTCGTCCGTCCCTCTGTTAACGGGCTGTATCTCACGACCGGTAGTAGGTAGAGAGTTAAAATTTTCACAGAATGTGTATTTCTGATGCCGCTACAATAACAAATAGTAAAAATCTAATAAAATTTAAAAATAAAGACTATATTTGTGACGTTAGTATTCTACGGTGGTACGGAACCCTTTATGGGTGGGTCCGACACGCACTCGGCCGGTTTTTTATTTTCATTTAAGCCAGTCAAATATTCTTTAATTGAGTCTTTATTTCATAAAGCTAGGTCACGTACTTTTGAAGATATTGAAGATTTTCTAACCGACCCGTTTTCTTTGCTGTCCAGTGTATATTAATAAGAAACCGTTCATAACTTCAAAGTCTGTGACGCAAATATTGTACGTAATTCTATTGCAAAGTAATAGTTGGATATTATTTTAATTAGGTCTCAAGAGACGTGTACTTAATACGCTTTGTTGCTATCAAATTAGGTTTCTTTTAAAAGAAAATACTCACTGATTGTTTGGCCGCTTAAACATACAATTGGTGGAGAATGCTTTTACAAAAGCATATTTTCTAACCTCACAAAATAGAAGTTTATTTTACTTAGGAAAGAGTAGAAGAACACACAAACATTAAGTAAGAACCAACGTAAAAAATATCGCCAGACTATCGCCACCAAATGTATGGTCCCAAACTAAGCAACGATTGTACTTTACTACCATACAATGGACTGGGGGCGATCCCAGTGACATCCAGACCAGCGCAAATTACGAAAAGGTCGTTACCGAATTTGCCTCAGGCGGGAATCGAACCCGCAACTGCCTCAAGCGGTAAATTTTTGCGCACAGAAATCTTACCACAGTGTAAACTATTAGATTTGACGGGCCCGTTAGCGTGGTTGGCGCGGAGGCGCCTTTCACGCTGCAGGTCGTAGGTTCGATTCCTACCCGAGACATGCATTTGTGTGCATGAACATGTCTGTATGTCCGGAGTCTGGGTGTTTATGTATATTAAGTATGTATTTACAAATAAAAAAGTAGTATATGTAGTAATATCAGTTATCTGGTTTCCATAGTACAAGCTCTGCTTAGTTTGGGATCAGGTAACCGTGTGTACAAAAATGTCCCAGGATATTATTATTATTATTATTTATCAGACAGAACTTCAAATAATAAGGGCTATACTGTTACAACGTAATCACTAGACTATGGCGTAACCATGAAACTTTGTCCCAAAGATATGGATCTAACATACGATATTATGTTAGATCCAGAAAAACCCGAGCAAGTTCAAAGATCAGGATAATACACTAAGTAGCCAATAAGTTAGATCGCCCACTAATAACGCCCGAACCCTTGCCCTTTACTTTACGAGGGGAGCTGATAAGCAACTGACACATTCCAGGTTTGCCTTTGCTGAAAAATTACTGGGATTTTGAACAGAAACTAAAAGTGTATTGTGGTAGGTATGGTCTTACTGATACTTACATTTCATCTCTACGTCCTTAAGATTACGATAGGTCTTTTATCTATTATTCTAACAGATATAGACTTCCAAATCTCGACGGGCCCGTTAGCGTGGTTGGCGCGTAGGCGACTTTCACGCTGCAGGTCGTAGGTTCGATTCCTACCCGTGACATGCATTTGTGTGCATGAACATGTCTGTATGTCCCGAGTCTGGGTGTATATGTATATTAAGTATGTATTTACAAATAAAAAAAGTAGTATATGTAGTAGTATCAGTTATCTGGTTTCCATAGTACAAGCTCTGCTTAGTTTGGGATCAGGTAGCCGTGTGTAAAAAATGTCCCAGGATATTATTATTATAACTAAATCTCTCTCACTCATCGAACGAAACGCAGCTGTAATCGCTACTTAACTCTAATCTTCTGTGAGAGGGTGGTATTACCCTGGTCGAGCCAGCCTGTTGGCTACAACTTGGCTCTACCATCAGTACTTCAAAAAATATAAACAAAAAATATTAAACGTCCTAGCAGAATTAAATGCCAGTTAATTACTAATCTTAACTATTCTGTAACGCTATTCCAATGAGGGCAGATCATTTACAGACTGGCCGATCTTTACTTCTGTCACTTCTGTGTCTGTCTAAGATGCTAACGCATGAACGTAAATACATACTGGACTGTTCACTACTGCACAAAAAACGAGCCGAGCGAGAGGCCCCAGTTGGGACCGTGTCCCTCTCATTTCGATTTGCCATGCCAAAATAATATTATCGTTGGGTAGTGATTGTTAGTTTTAAATCAAGCAAATAAATTAATTTAGTAATTATCGTGACTATTGTTAATATGATAATACAATTGTCACGATAAATAATAAATTAATTTATTTGCTTGATTTAAAAACTAACAATCACTACCCAACGATAATATTATTTTGGCATGGCAACTCGAAATGAGAGGGACACGGTCCCAACTAGGGCCTCTCGCTCGGCTCGTTTTTCTGTCTAAGAATTGTCAAGGTATAATAGACTTTAAGGCAGCAGAATAAAGTTGAATTTCTTCTTAACCAAAAACTCAACTTGTCTATCCTCTATTAAAAGATCCTTGCGCTAACGCCACCGTAGCTCCGCCCGATGCCATATTTTGTCCTCATTTCAAAATAAATAAAACGAAGCAACACAAAGCAACGCAAATTCGCATCGCATTTGATCGCATTTAACACCGAATAAAGTCACAGAACATCCTGTATTTATACAAACAAATCGTGCGTAAACAGCGACGATCCCCGAATAATTCGTTGAAAGACGTAGCCGACAGCACAATAGCAATCCCATGAAAGCCGGCACTTCCAACACAGATATTCCGTGAAATCCAAACGCTTTGAGTTTATTTGAAATGTGTAACGTCACGACTTTTATCCCCGTTCGGGGGTAGTCAGAGGCTTGAGTGGCCATACACCACCACATTGTGGAGGTATTAACCAACTCAAAGCCCACGTTTCACTAGATAGTCAGAACCCAACGTGACAGGTGGTGAACCGTGTCGCCGTGTATACAGGAACTGACTATTACCTAATCCCGAGGGATAGGTAGGTTTCCTCACGATGTTCCCTCACCGTCAGCGAACTGTAAATTATGCACATAGATGAAAATTCATCCATTGGTGTATGCCGCACCGGGGATCGAACCTGGGACCTTCTGATTGCTAGCCCAACCTGTTCGCCCCTAGGCTACAGTCGCTTCCGTTCCGCTACAGTTTATTTATAAACACAATTTTCTCTTTATAACATAAATTACATTACAGTTTTAGGGTGCTTATAAAGTTTGGAGTACTACGTGTTGTTTGGCAAGAGGGAACAAATGTACCTAGGTAATGATCCCTATCATTCGAATCATCTATTCCTATCATTCCTATCATCATTAACGAAATAAGTAGTTATTTAAGTGAGACAGAAAGTGTTTTTACGCGTTTCCTAAATCTTGTAACCCAGATCTTGTACTTAAAGATCTTTTATGATACTAAAGTCAGCCTGCCTGTTTTTAAGCAGTTACCATAGCCTATAAATGCTTGCAATACCAAAAGCTTCGCTCGCATTTTGCCAACTTGACGGGGAGTGAGACAGAGGGAGGGGAAGCAAGGATATAGTTCCGGCCCTCTCACCCATCGTACTAACTAATATGCAATAGCTACGTTACGCTGATCTCCTGTGAGAGGGTGCTACTACCCCGGTCGAGCCAGCCCCATGAGCTACAGTCAATTATAATTATTTAAAACCATAAATAGCAGTACTTGCATTAATATTTACATTCAGCTATTGATTTTTTTAATTATCTACGAGTTTTTCTCCATTCCTTCCACTCGACACCACCAAAACGACACTACCGGTGGTGTCGTATGGAATCTCTAGTCCATACGACACCACCGACTATTAGTGAGGTTACCTACATACAAAGTTGTTGATATGAAAACTCCAATTAAGTTCAAGCAGTTTCATTAATGAGGTATGTCATTTGATAAAGTTTATATTTATCTGTTAGTTTAGTTAGTTTAGTTTATATTTATTTCATAAACTCTGTTTTATTAATTATCGTTTAACTATAGATAACTTGAAATAATAACTTTGGGGTCGGATCAATGTATGTGATGTTGTCTGATATTTATTTATTTATTTTAATGAACTGGGAGCTGTTTGTCAAAAACACGCGTTTCTGGACATCACTAGGGTGGTGTCGTATGGACTAGAGATTCCATACGACACCACCGGTGGTGTCGTTTTGGTGGTGTCGAGTGGAAGGAATGTTTTTCTCCTATACAGCTTATAAATAAAAGGCTATTGCCATTTAAAACCCCGTCACAGTCTGCGAGGCAAGTGAATATAAAAACCCAGACAGAATGGCCCAACGGCTCTGTGCTTACTTGAAAACTGCCGAACTTTGTCTGTTTATGTTAATTGAGAGTTTCCAACACAATATTTAGAGAAGTTTCCTGGTGTATAAACGACTAGTCTTTTCCGGTGGGTGCTTGGTATTTAATTAATTTATTATTTGTATTGAGGACCGCTTACCATTTTGGATTTTTTCCACTAATATTATAAATGTGAAAGTTTAGATGGATGGATAGATAGATGGATGGATGGATGGATGGATGGATGTTTCTTACCCAATCACGCCAGAACGGCTGAACGGATCTGGAGGAAATTTGGCACAGAGATAGATTATAGTCTAGAATAGCACATAGGCTACTTTTTATCCCTGTAAAATGTATGGTTCCCGTGGGATAGATTTGTTTTAATTTTTCATAGAGCAAAGGATCGACATGATTTTTTGCATAGGTATGAAAATTGGTGTTTAGGTGTCATTATAAAAATATCGGGATACGGAATATTTGATACGGGATCAGGGATCCGAATTTATTAAATTTATATTCTGCGTGGACGAAGTCGCGGGTAAAAGCTAGTTAAGAAATAATACATTGGTGCCGCGGCCTGCAAATTATACATGAACGAACGTGATAAGGGGTTTTTGGTATTTGATCCTAATGTAATTGCAATAGGGGGTATAATATCAGGCATAAGACATTAGGAAAACGGGCATATAAGCCATAGTCGACCACGCTCGCCCATAATAATTAAATTTCATTTCTAGTACAGTATAAACTTTATACTGTTCAAAACCCACAATTCAAAGATCCTTTCTTGAAAATATAATATAGTAATTTACCATTGTCTGAAATTTATTTATGTTTCATATTTAAAGGCGCGTAACAAAAGCTTTGTAAGAAAGAAATTTCTTGCAGTTTATAAGAATTCCAAGATTCTAAAATTTGTAAGCGTTTGCGATGATTTAAAAAACTTTTACCTCGGAGCCAGTCAAACGAGATGAGAGCAAAGAAATACAAAAGAGCTAAGGGCCAGTCGGCGTGGTGAGCCGCAGTGAAATTGCTAAAGTTGGCCTATTTGAGCCAACAACTTGGGACTACATTGGCCATGTTTATAGTTCCCCACTTAGAGACTGTGGTCTGTGAAGCTATGCACATCTACTGACTTTTATAATCTATACATAAAAGGAAATAAAAGAAAGACCAAAAAAAAGTCGGTGTTTTACATTTTTTTATCTTAATAATAATAATAATCCTGGGACATTTTTTACACACGGCTACCTGATCCCATACTAAGCAGAGCTTGTACTATGGAAATCAGATAACTGATATTACTACATATACTACTTTTTTATTTGTAAATACATACTTAATATACATAAACACCCAGACTCGGGACATACAGACATGTTCATGCACACAAATGCATGTCCCGGGTAGGAATCGAACCAACGACCTGCAGCGCGAAAGGCGCCATCACGCCAACCACACCAACGGGCCCGTCTTATCCTTGTTCATCTTTTCTAATTAATTTAATTTTTCTTTTCTAGTTCTTTTTTCTAATTTTCTTTAGTTTTTCCCCGGTAGGGCATACACCAATGGATCAATTTTCATCTATGTGCATAATTTACAGTTCGGTGACGGTGAGGGAAAACATCGTGAGGAAACCTACTTATCCCTCGGGATTAGGTAATGGTCAGTTCCTGTATACACGGCGACAAGGTTCACCACCTGTCACGTTGGGTTCTGACTATCTGGTGAAACGTGGGCTTTGAGTTGGTTAATACCTCCACAATGTGGTGGTGTATGGCCACTCAAGTCTCTGACTACCCCCGAATGGGGATAAAAAAGTCGTGACGTTATATTTATTTTTATTTTTATCTTTTCTAATGATATTGGGGTCAGATATGGCCGACCGACCGATGGACCGACGATTTTTGATGGTCGCGGGAAACCGTTGGATGTGAATGGCATAGGACCGGTTGTTGCAGAAAAACTTGGGGCAGGCCTATGTCCAACAGTGGACGTCTTTTGGCTGAAATGATGATTTATTTATTTATTTACGTAGGTCGAACGGCCTCAGGCCAATTACACGGACTAGTAATCAACTACCTACTAACTAACAACTATATAATAACCAGTCATGCATCTTTCTCGCAAAACTTCAAACACACTATCAAAATTCTCGCCCATTCATCCGCAAACAAAATCCCGAATCCAGGAGCCCGTTAAGCGCTATGAGGGTGCGTGGTGCGACGTAGCTGGCGATGATGGCTGATAACCGATATTAGAGGGAGACCCGTGCTCTCCAAGATTCTGTTCAACTCCAGCTAGTAGGAACGGTAACTATTTTCATGATGTGGACTGCCGATCTTTCCTTATTTTAGCTAACGAAACTTACTAGTGATTCTTACACGGTCTAAATCCTTAAAGTAACATTGTTAAAACATCTATAAGAGATAAATATAGTGTGATAATTTCAAGAAACAGACAAGTGTGACCCCAGAACGTCTACTAAAATTACAATTTCTCGGTAAAATTAACTTTATTAATAAAGGGTCAAAGCGATACACAGGGAAATTTGAATGGATTTCCCAGAAAGGGCCCAAATCATTTACAGTTCCAACATGAAAGGCAGACGAGACTCTCCGTATAATACCCGAAGAGTTTATTAGAATTGGTATTAAATTTTTGGATAAATTACTTCAGTCAGATATTTTTGTAGGTATAGGTACCTGCTTTATAAGGGGTTCCGTACCCAAAGGGTGCTAACGGAATCCTATTACTTAGCCTCCGCTGTCCGTCCGTCCGTCCGTCCGTCTGTCAGCAGGCTTCTCACGAACAGTTTAAGTAGAGTGATGAAATTTATATTCTATTGACAATTTATCAAACTTGGACAAAATTATTTTAAAAAAAAGTCGATTAGTAGTTGTTACCCGCCAGTTTATTAATCTAATGCCAAACATAAGATTAGGTTAGTTTAACGTAGCTCTGTGGGGTTAATAACGTCACAAAGATGAATTGCGGCAATTCTGCTAATGCAATTCATTTTTCCAACCCTCCAGCAGAATCCCCTAAATTTCCGTGAAACTGTCACCAATGGCGTAAAATGTGTCACTATTCTACAGAAATTTAGCGGAATTGCTAAGGATTCCTCAGAAAATCAGAAAAATTAATTGCAATGCAATTCATTAGCAATAATGTATAGGGACCGTATTAGGTCCGCTGATGCGTTTCATAAATATTTTATCATCATGTTCGTTCACAAACAGGGAAGCGCTGCTGAAAACTGAAGTGTTTTCGTGATAATTTGATTCATGTACCGCTTTCGTAACGTGTTCGAGTCTTTGAACTTGCAAAATCGAAAATATCGTGGGTTCCAACTTCTGAATGCTATCAAAACTTGAAAGGGAAAATAATTATTTTCGGGGTCAGGAAATTATTCTGTCAATACAAGTTCGTTGAATTATTATTTCTGGGGGCTTACCACAAGCTCTTATTGCGATTCAATTATAGGAACGTTTTAACGACGTTTTAATGACGTTTCTTATTGTCATGACAATAAGGTACGTCATTGCACAAAAAGTCGCTGACACGTTAATACGTTCCTGTTATTGAATCGCAATAAGAGCTTGTGGTAAGCCCCCTGGGATTAAAACTGATATTGAAGGAACGCGTAATTGGGTCTGGAAGTTCTGGAAAAGTTTAATGAGATAGGATATTGCTATCTATTGGTGGTAGAGCCAAGCTGTAGCCAGTTGACTGCAGCCCAGCCAGCTGACTCGACCGGGGTAGTGCCAGTATCTCACAGAAGAATGGCGTAAAGCAGCTGTGTTTCGTACGATGAGTGAGAGTCGGAAGCTCAACTCCCGGGACGCCTGCGAGCGCTGCCTTTGATATTGCTAGCGTTGGGTACGGTAACTGTTTAACATCAGACGGGCCGTATGCTTTTTGCCACTTTAGGCATATAAAACATGTACCGTTACAGCTTAAACTAACTATAAATTGGTGTTTTTAATTATTATAACTTGACAATCAAAATATGTTCTGTATACTGGTTGGCTTTGTGATTCCGAGATTTATAGCAATTTAAAATCGAATGCATCTTACATCTATCCTTTGGAATATGTTTCTAGCTCAGGTAATTACCTGCAGTTTATTGACTGTTCGAACCTAATTAAAAACTGAGCAAAACGGCAAGCGGAATCGGTATAATCCAAACCAATTATTTCTCGAAATCCAGATTTACTTCAATCATTGCAACATCTCAGCTAAGATTACTAATGCCTCTCTTGGGAGCCTCCGGAGATTTATTGCCTCGGCCTCGCTGTACCAGAAGTCGATTGGGACCCATTACCATCTAGCTCAGGGGTTTCCAAACTTTTCCATTCGGGTCTCACACCTCCTAAAGTTACTGCGTCTTAGGCTTGTATTAATAAATGCATCTCAAGTTTGAGATCGATCTTAAGACGCAGTTTTGACGTTAAGGCCCGTGTTAATAAATCGATCTCAAGATTTAGATCGAACGTGAGATGCTATTTTTAACAGCTGTTCTATACATTAAATGTCCAAACTGCATCTTGAGATCGATTTATTAATACGGGCCTTAATGTATGGAACATCTGTCAAAAACAGCGTCTTAAGATTAACTCAACTTTGAGATGCATTTATTAATACGAACCTTAGCTACGTCACAAACTACGTCATATTCTCTATCTTAAAAATAGCTATGTCGATATCGCCTGCACCGGGGCATTGCAATGTTAACCTCAAATAACTTGATTTGGTTGCTGACACCTCAGTGTTCTCGGCATCAAGACAAAATATGTTTTTATAATATCAAGAATATCGATTTTTAAACGACTTCTAAGAGGAGGAGGTTATCAATTCGACTGTATGTTTTTGTTTGAATAATTATAGTCTACTCTACCTATACTTTTCCCCAATCGGGGCGCGCCCCACTAGTTGGGAAGTGGAACCCCGTGATCCAGCTAGTAAAATTTTAAGATAACCCACATGCCCTTACTAATGGTGCTGATTCTGTTGGATCTCAACTAAACTTGACTAAACTAATTGTATTGAACTATGTTCTTGTTCACCTGTTCCAGCATAATTTCCAAACTACTTATCATAATTTGACAAATGAGTTGGAATCGTCTTGATGGTCCGCTATGTGACGTCACATTATACTGAATATGGCGCCCTTTAGAGGAGATAATGTCATGAACAACATTTTTTTATTACCTTATGCACGTTCTAAATGTCAGAATTACATAATATCCTTCGAAAAATAATATTCATAGACAATTCAACCATAAAGTACTAAGTAAGTGATGTATCTCCTGGGAATATACAACGATTGATCACAGATAATACAGCGGATCAGGAGTCAGCTGGGACCTTCCCTGAGACCATTCAGTTGGATCTTATGGATCATCGCCCAATAATAACGAGCCCTATTCTATGTTCTAGGATTTATTTTAGGAAAGTATCTCTTTTTCTTATAATGCCCAATCCCTATATTCAAGAAACGATTCCTTTTGCTTATGGATAGTAGAACTTTGTAGGGGCATCTGTCAAAATTCTGACAGTAGTCCGTAAACAAACGAATCTCTTTTTAAATAACGAAATGGGGCAAAATAGTGCCTTGTAGCTCTATTTAATATACTAGCGACTGAAAAAATGTGTAGGTAATATTAATTACCTACACATTTTTTCAGTCGCTAGTATATTGTGTTGTCGCTAGTAAGTATATAAAAAAACTGTGTTGATGTAATCATCAACACAGTTTTTTTTCACACACATTTCAAATTAATTACTGGTGCTAATCCTGTTAAACTTAACTTAACTAAGTCAACTGATATTCTTCAAGTGGCCGTAATGTATGAACTTGACGACCATTTTTTAGCTCTGACCGATTTTGTTTAGTCGTTATTTGTGGCCAGCAGAATTAGCACCTTTTAGCTGACCTTACGAGAAAATATAATAATATTCAAGCAACGACTTTGAGAACAAAATTCAATGATTTCAACCTAAAGCAGAAAGTTTATTAATTGCTAAGAAAGATGAAAAAAGAAAAATTTCGCGCCTGTTTTTCCCATTTGTTGTTTACAATTACTTTACCGGATGTTACGAAAAAGTTTGGGAAGACCCGGCCCAAGTCCGTACCAAGTTACATTCAATAAATTGGTTAGTTAAATGGAATACCAACCTACAAATAAACAAATAAATAAATATCCTGGGACATTCTTTACACACGGCTACCTGATCCCAAACTAAGCAGAAATAACTGATATTACTACATATACTACTTTTTGTTTGTAAATACATACATGCTTAATATACATAATTACATCCAGACTTGGGACATGCAGAAATGTTCATGCACACAAACGTATGACCCGGGTAGGAATCGAACCTTTGACCTGCAGCGTGATAGGCGAAATCTAAACCAACCACGCCAACTGGCACGTCAAAAATAATATAATATAAAAAAATATAAAAATATCTGGACTCAAAGTGTTCAAAAATTTTGTGAATGTTGAAGTGATTGAATGGACTTTACCCTGATTAGAAGTTGAAGGGCATTTGCTATGAACACGACAACTACATTAGGTGAAAGGGCCAGTCAATCATATATTCCGACATAGATTGATTGCCTTGGCTACTGGGTTTTGTTCGACAACGACCCTTAGCGCCTGTTTCAAAATCGTCAGAAAAAACTTACCCAACAAATAACGTATGGCGTTTTGATAGTTTTCCATAGAATATCGGTCAAAACGCCATGTAAGTTACATACTTATCTTTAAATAAAAAAAATATTAACGTAATTTCTCTAAAAAACACCAATGTGCGTCCGAAAGAGGCGAACGGCGCGCCCGATGAATGATTATTCTAAAAAGGCTTTACGACTACTGGCCAGATGACAACAACCGGGGCCGACTTTTTACGTGCCCTCAAAGCACGGAGACGCTCAGGTCTAATGCCACTAAATGGTCACCCATCTCTGACTGACCTTGCAAAGCGTTGCTTAACCTCCGATCGTTTACCGTTCAGTGATTGCAGCTAGATATGAGCGGTTCAATTACCTACTCAGATGACTTAGGCTCGTATTAATAAATGCATCTCAAAGTTGAGATCGATCTTAAGGGCCTCCGCAGACTTGCGACTTTTAGCATCAAGGACCGGCGATTTTGTGACGTATCGATGCTGCGTCGCGTTTCTTCGAGCGCGAACGAGAGAGACGCAGCTTCAAAATCGCCGATCGCCGATGCTAAAAGTAGCAAGTCTGCGGAGGCACTAAGATGCAGTTTTGACGTTGAATGTATGGAAAAAATGACAATAACAGCATCTTAAGATCGATCTCAATGTTGAGATCGGTTTATTAATACGGGCCTTATTACTTTGGCACAATTTAGAAGTGAACATTCCGTGTATAATATTCGATACCCGACGGTATACAATTTCAATTTGCCCCGGATAATGTAGGTCTCTGAATAATTAAAATGTTCCACGCTGGAATAACAATAGCAGGCCGTACAAACGGTCCAATTACGATCCTGTTGATTCAGGATATATGTACTTAAGTACCTACTGAGCATCATTAAGTACGGAGAGCTCGGTGAGATAATTAACACACTTTTTGAAGTTTTTGAATTTGTCATCCAGTTCCTGGGGGCCTACTCTTTTACAAACGAAAACGAAATTTCGGACGAAATTCGGGTATTTCCTACTACGTTTCTCATTGATTCCGACATTTCTTACGAACGAAAATTATTTGACGGTTAGATTCGACGATGACGAAGACGTCAAACAATTTTCGTTCGTAAGAAATGTCGGAATGAGAAACGTAGTAGGAAATACGCGAATTTCGTCCGAAATTTCGTTTTCGTTTGTAAAAGAGTAGGCCCCCAGGAACTGGATGACAAATTCAAAAACTTCAAAAAGTGTGTTAATTATCTCACCGAGCTCACCGAGTTCGTAAAAGAGTAGGCCCTCTGGGCTGCTATTACGAATCCGGTACGAAAGCGATAATCTATTTCGTTCGGGCTTCCAATTATACATTTTTATACATTTCTGCCGTAGATTGGAAGTGTCAAAGTCACGAACGAAAAACTGGGCGCCTACTACGAAATACGAAACAAACTGCTTTGACTGACGGATCGTAACGTTTTCCTACTTCCTGGCTGGGTGTAGGGCTTCCGGCTCTAAATCTAGTTTTGTTTCCTAGACGTATTTTAACGGTTTAGCACACAGCTCACGCACAAACCGACATAAACAAAGACCGTATTATGTACTATCATATGGTTAAATGTCGTAAAAAAGAGCTTTTTTATGAGTAAAATTTTATGCGGCTGACGTTACTTATGCTTCTCATGTAACGCAAGTACAGTCGGCAAAGGTAACGGTGACATAAAAATATGAAGATAATTTTAAATTATTTATTTTTGAATTTTTAGCACTTATTTACTTAGTCGGGCGCCCATTCGAAAATGAAATAATCAGGGAGCGATGGCGTGAAATGCCAAGCTCTGCGATTGACATTGATTAGCCGCATATTACCTAATAGTAGGTCTAATTATGTAAAAAAATATTAAAACATACAATGTTTTTTATCCAATAGACACGACCTAACCCGACCATTTGTGCTTTCAAAAACAGCACATTAAACTATAACCACATATTATGAATGAATACAAGCCATATACGCCGGACCTGTTGTTAGAAAGAGATGAATGTATATAGTAGCGTTATAGCTAAATAAAATCATTGGCGCGCGCTAGTGCTGCCGTGCAGCTGCGACGCTGGATGGTGCGTGACTAAGTGGATGTCAGGCAGTTACCTTGCATATATATTGCCAAAATGCGGTAAGGCGCATCTAAAGGTTTAATTCATCTCCAAGCGTTTAGTTCATTAAAATAAATGTATAAATAGGAAATGAAGAACTTATATTACTTCATACAGAAACATCTACCCAATCAGGCCAAGCAATTATTTTCGTTCTTACGCAAAAGAAGATTTATTTTTGCCCAAGAACAGTAAACAAAAACCTTCATTAAGAAAGATTATCTCCATTATTATTTGTTCGGGTAAACCTTAATAAGCGATCCTAGTATTTCGTTTATGCTGCCGACGGTACTTTGGCAAGGATTCGGGGCAACTCTGTGCCATCTTAGGGTCCACACCAGATCTCATATCCGAGTCTCGTAAAATGTGTAAAACGACCTGTTTGGCTATTCCGAAATATATTAATAGTAATGAGAATCTTTGTGAAAAGGGCTTGATTTTTAATAAAACCTTTTTACCCCGCCCGTTAGCGTGGTTGGCGCGGAGGCGCCTTTCACGCTGCAGGTCGTAGGTTCGATTCCTACCCGGGACATGCATTTCTGTGCATGAACATGTCTGTATGTCCGGAGTCTGGGTGTATATGTATATTAAGTATGTATTTACAAATAAAAAAGTAGTAGGTATATGTAGTAATATCAGTTATCTGGTTTCCATAGTACAAGCTCTGCTTAGTTTGGGATCAGGTAACCGTGTGTACAAAAATGTCCCAGGATATTATTATTATTGATTTTATTATTTTATAGGGCTGAGTTGGCAAACAAGCTTACGGCCCGCCTGATGTTAAGCGGTTACCGACCTAAAGGGGAGTGGGACGTCCTAATATATTTTTGAAATCATTGCGATTTTCTACTAAAACATTACTATATTTTTTAAATCAGACTTGTTTAAAAACATTTTAGTTGTGTGTTTAAAGTATTCGTAGAACGACTCTGGTTAATAAAATAATATTATTTTCATTTCTCCCGAAACAAATAATGTTCGAGATTAATATGTATGATTTACAAATAATTTTAGCAGTTCTACGATAAGATACCCTCTTCAACCTAGCCTGAAAACATTTTGAGGCAACGTTTAATACAGTAAATTGGCAAAAACTCACTAAGGATTATTTTAAACCATCCCATATCATGACATTACCCCAATTTACATACAAAATTTGGAGCTCTTATCACGATTCACGATATAAAACCTAAATTGAATAGCAGCTTTTATAGCAGAACAAATTGTCACCATTCCCACCACGCGAGCAAAAAGCAGGGGGGCTACGTTGAAAAACGAAACGAAAGCTTCGGCTGACGGATCGTCCGAAGTATGGATTCGATGATCGTGATTTGACGTTCGTTCTTTCAAAGTTATTTGACATTTACGATTTCAGCGTTTGACATGGTTTTGATCGTAAATCGAATCCGTACTTCGGATCCGTAACACTTTCGGAGTAGGAAATCGCCCGATCCGTCAGCCGAAGCTTTCGTTTCGTTTTTCAAAGTAACCACCCAGGCTCGGGGAAAAAAGGGTATCGTGGCATCGATTTGTGAAAATCTAAATAATTAAAATAGCGTGTTCATTCCATTCGTATATGGAATAAAAAATATATATAATCGTTTGAATTAGTACGCTGCAGTGTTACTAATATTTTAATCGTTAAATCAATACCCATACTGTCCCTTGAATTCCTTGAATTTTAAGAAAAAAAATAATCTATAAAATGAGATACTTAACGGTATTCCAATATTTGCTGCATAGTCAAATAGATTGCGGTTAATGTACTGCTGGCCTACTCCGAAATACGAACCTAACGTTTCGGCTGACGGATTGTCGTGATTTGATATTTCTTCTTTCGTTTTTCTCTACGATTTGACATTGTTTTGATCGTAAATCGAATCCGTACTTCGGACGATCCGTCAGCGACGTATTTCGGAGTAACCCCCCTGTTTACCAACTATTATCACTTCTGCCTTTACATAACTAAGATTAAGTCACCTACTAATAGGTACCTATCTTTACATAATTCCTATATAGCCATTAAGTTCGTCCAGATGCCTCGCATGGCTTGCGCGAGTACCCATGTTTTGACATTATGTCTATTCGTTCCGACGTCAAAATTGAATGCTCGGACGCGGCATGCGTTTGATGTAGACGTAGCCAATAACTCAGTTTTTTTACGTTTATCGTTTTCGTTAATGGATTGCAGAAATATGACAACATTCATAATTCGAAGCCCGTAAGAAACAGTTGTTTTCGAACCGCCTTTGTAATAACCCTAGCCCCCCTAGACAAGTGGCATGAACGCTAGATGTGTTTCGTTACATTATTTTCACGAAACGTAACGTAACCGGTTACGTCAAAGGCGTCACTGGTTATTTAATAGGTGATTTTTGTAACTGGTTATTTTTGTAACCCTATGGTTTTCGTCACTACTAGCTTCTTGTATACAAAAATACAAATATTGTTATTTGTTACTTTTAGATGTCTATGGTTGACGGTGACATAATACCTATGGTGTAGTTCAGGCTACAGCTAAATAATCTGTTACAAAAATCACCAGTTACTCGTTCGTCGCGTAAACAGTGATTCGGTGAATTAGCTCGTAACCAGTTAATGTAACCGGTGACGTGAAATAACGCTCACGCCTAATGAACGCTAATCGAATAGAAAATAGACTTCACAATGTATGGAAATGTCAAACGTCGCTATGTAGATGAACAACAAGTTGCTATGTAGATCACGTGACTTATGTAATTTCCATACATGAAGCGTAGCGATTTGAAGGAACTCTTGTAGACGTCAGCCACTTGTCTAACCCTTCTGTGTACTTAAATTAGTGTCATAACATAACCTTTATTTTTACATTTTCCTACCTAACAATATTAAAACTTATAAAAATAAATATTAACATCGTCTTTACATACGTATTTCCAGTATCGAACAAACAAAACACTACTATAACATTTCTCATCCACATGTTACATAATATTTTGTTACACGATCGGACCCCGGATTTATTCCCTCCAGTTACGCCTTAAGGGCTTACTAGGGGTCAAGACGGTGACTTTACGCAATATAGTTGGTGCTACATAAAATACACCACATTAAACTTCAGCTCGTCAGGAATTAAATATATGTGGTATTTTTTTACCAAAAGATGTGGCAACAAGTTAAATATGTTGTTTTCAAAATAAACACTACTATAATTGACTGATTTATTTATTTTATTGTATGGCTTACAGATAATAATTATGTGAAACCAATACCAAAATAATGCTTAACAACGTCTATTTGTATTTTGACATTGGTCTCGCATGGCTTGGCGCAATGATTTGAGTGGTTGCGGATTAATTCCCGCCAGAGGGGCTAACCAAGTGGCATGAACGCTAATGGAATAGAATAGACTTCGCAATGTATGAAAATGTCAAACGTCGCTATGTAAATCAACAACAAGTTGCTATGTAGATCACGTGACTTATGTCATTTCCATACATGAAGCGTGCGATTTGAACGAACGCTCGTAGACGTCAGCCACTTGTCTAGCTCAGAGGTAATTTCGGCGGAAATTACAGCGTTTTCGTAATTTGCCCTGGTCTGGGTGTCACTGGGATGGCCAATCCATTGTACGGTAGCCATAATACAAGTGTTGGTTAGTTTGGCACCATACAGTAGCAGTTTAAGTCTAGCGATATTATTATTGTTAATAAAAAAATAAAAAAAATAACAATAAAATCGCAAGTTCCATACAGACGTCATCGCCGGCCGTAGCTGTCTTAAGACCTTGTTCAAGCCTTAAGGCATGTTATTGAGTGTGCTAGCGAAAACTTTTATATCCAACTCCTTCACGACTGGCTTCTGTGTTCCTAATTCTTACCGTCTGAAACTTAGCCAATTCACGTAGAACGCATGGCAGCGTCGCGCTGATGAAATTTACTCTCGAGGAAGTTGTCTCTTGTTATCCCGTTGTGCTAGTTCTCGGGACGCTGAACAGATTCCTCAGAAACTTAAAAGTTGTGTTACATTGAACAGTTTCATTGCGAGTGCCCAGTTGTAAATTGTCTTTAGAACTTTCAATCGGTAAACAGCTAGACAAACGTAGGTCGCTGGTCGTAGGTTCGATTCCTACCCGGGACATGCATTTGTGTGTATGAACATGTCTGTATGTCCCGAGTCTGGCTGTATATGTATATTAAGTATGTATTTACAAATAAAAAAGTAGTATATGCATCAATGTAATTTATTAATGTCATTGAGTATATGTAGTAATATCAGTTGTTATCAGCTCTGCTTAGTTTGGGATCAGGTAGCCGCGTGTAAAAAATGTCCCAGGATATATTATATTATTATTATTAAACATCCTTACAACTACTGTACCCAATTGCCTGCAGCTTATACGGGCTGGCTCGACCGGGGTAGCGTCACCCTCTCACAGAAGATCGGCGTAAAGTAGCTGCGTTTTGTACGATGAATGAGAGAGCCGGAAGCCCAACTCCCCCTCCCTCCTTGCCTTCCCTCTGTCCCACTCCCTTTTAGTTTGGTAGCATGCGAGGGCTATGGTATTGCAAGCATCTATAGGCTACAGTAACTATATAACATGTTAGATGCTGACGGGCCCGTTGGCGTGGTTGGCATGAACATGTCTCTATGTCCCGAGTCTGGGTGTATATGTATATTAAGTATGTATTTACAAATAAAAAAGTAGTATATGTAGTAATATCAGTTATCTGGTTTCCATAGTACAAGCTCTGCTTAGTTTGGGATCAGGTAGCCGTGTGTAAAAAGATGCCAGAATAAAAAAAAACTGTCTTAAAATATTAATGCTAGGTAAATTTATAGCTGGAACTTGAAAATAACTTAGTTCTACGATGTAATAATCTTATTTTGCTCACAATTTTCCTAGAGAGTCTAAAGTGCGTCATTACTTTAGACTCTTCAGGAAAATTGTTTAATTATATAAATAACTTTTCGAAATAGATGAGGTACAAAGTTTCGTCTAAAATCCAGTTTTGGGTCTGTAATATTAATTTAAGTAGTAATTTTGTTTTGTTTGTATATTGAGACTTCAATAAATAAATTAGCATGATAATATCACCGCTTGTAGAAAAAAACTGTTATTTAAGACTTTGGGTGATCAAGAAAAGTATCGCTTTATATTGATAATAATAATAATAATATCCTGGGACATTTTTTACACACGGCTACCTGATCCCAAACTAAGCAGAGCTTGTACTATGGAAACCAGATAACTGATATTACTACATATACTACTTTTTTATTTGTCAATTCATACTTAATATACATAAACACCCAGACTCCGGACATACAGACATATTCATGCACACAAATGCATGTCCCGGGTAGGAATCGAACCTACGACCTGCAGCGTGGAAGGCGCCATCACGCCAACCACGCCAACGGGCCCGGGCCCGGGTCGGTGTAGGTCGTTTGATAGGTACTAAATATGTATTAAATTTAAACAAATTATTGTTAGGAGGATGGAATGGTGGACATGTGAGAAGAAGATATGAAAAGCTGTGACTAGACGAGTGATGAATACGAATGTGGATGGATACAGAGCGAGAAACTGACCCAAGATGACCCAAGAAGATGCATGGATTGTATATAGGGCGATATAAACGCTATCTCAAGGAACGTTTTAAATTCCTCCACGCGTCTAATTTGTATTCCTTGAGATCAACTGATAACCTCTCTCTTGTTATGCCTTCTCACACCAGTTCCTTTTATGATAGTTCCTTCACTGTCGAAGCTGTCCGCCTCTGGAACTCTTTACCGGTCTCTGTCAGAATCGCTCCCTCCTTACACATTTTCAAAGACCGGGTAAAGATATTATTTCTTTATCCATAAGTACTGCTTCTTAAATTGATTTATGTATTTATTTTGCCTATTCCCATGCTATTACGTGCTGTTATATTAATTTAGCCATTATGTAGTAGGTATAAGTATATCAGTCTATGTAATATTTTCTTGTTCATGTAATGTAATTTATGTGTATGTATAAGTGGTAATTTATGTAAGTACACCCCCGTATTTTTTTTTCTTTAGATCCTCTCCATCCAAAGGTTGCCTGGTAGAGATCACTATTAGTGATAAGGCCGCCCATTTTCCACTTTCTGTGTAAATTGTGTAATTATTTATAAATGTTTATTTTCTAGTGGTGGATTAACAAAGAGTTATCTATCTATCTATAAATTAGGTTGGAGTGGATGTTAGTATGGCAGCAAGGCGCGATGAATGAAAGAATAAAACATACTGCGCCGACCCCAGATAATAGGGCAAGATAAGGCAGATGAAGATGAAATGATAATTTAAAGGTTGTAGGGAATTATCGGTATATTAATATAGGGTTCAGTTATCTGACTGACAAATGAGGCCTCGCCCTGGAAGGGACAGATGGATTGCGGCACAGGACCGCACACTCACCTTCATAGAATCAGACCTCATTTGTCACTTAACCCTTTCCCTGGTATAACTCGAGGTCGTGACCCGCGATCCTCGAAGTGTGTACTGATTTATTCGAGATCTTTTTTTCGGAACTCTTTTATTTTTTAGGAAAAGAATCGAATATTTTTATTCATCACTGTGGTTGGTTCGAGCGTAGGTAGACCGGTCTGCATCGGATGGTTGCGGGTTTAATACCCGCCAGAGGCAAATTTCGGAAATGAACTTTTCGTAATTTGCTCTGGTCTGGGTGTCACTCGGATTGCCCCAGTTCATTGTACGATACCTATAGTACAAGCGTTGCTTAGTTTGGTATCATACAGTTGGTTTGTAAGTCTGTAAAAAAAAGTCTTACGAAAGACTCCAATGAGGCTCTATTTCATTAAATAGGTACTCATCAAACAAATCAAATAAAAAAAACATTCATATTGGCCAACAAACACTGTTTTCAAAAGCCGGTACATTGCTACCTATCGCTGCAGACCAAATTGATGTCAAATATCAACGTGTCCAGTGACCAATTGCGTAAGCGGAGCAAACAAATTATCCTATTGGACTCAATACTTTAACACACAGTAGTTACAGCATCCGGAGGACAACGGTCAGGAATACATTGTTTTTCTTAGATATCCTGAGGAAGTCATTAAAACGGAAACTTATTGTTCTCGAAAGTCATCTTGAACTGGCGGAATATTTCATTTGCCGGGTCCATAACACATGCATGCCGCGCGAGGCATGAGCGCTCGGGTGAGGCAGGGCGAGCATTTGCCTCGGGCGGCATGCACGTGTTATGGACACGCCTATTTACTTCGTACACATCCCGTAACACCATATATTACGCGGTTTGTGTAATTGTAAAATGATAGTGACATTTCAACAAGCAAAAGAGAAACCTCCCAGTCCTCACTCCCCAAGGCGTGTGAGTGAATAAAGGCACACTTTGACAGACGGCCGGTACTAACC